>CAHIKZ030005218.1:242500-682500 GCA_903632075.3 Acanthosepion pharaonis
TAAGAAATCCGATCCCATATATAAAGGAAACACACACACACACAAACAACCTGGGTTTTTTTAACCTAAGTCACTCCACGGAATCGCTAAAACATAGAGCATAGTCTGATGAAAAAGACGCTAAAGTTTATGAAAACAAAATTTTATTGCCAAAATGCTTATGTTTTTATGAAGAGGATAGACTAAATTTTTTAAATTATTTTTAAAAATTTTTCCATCTTTTTAGAATATTCTAAATTTTGATTTAAAAAAACCTTGCTACTCTTTTGTCGCAACAAGGGTAGTAAATAACATAGATAATTTTTAGCGTTTTTTTGTATTTACACATTAATTTGGAAAATCTTGCAAAAATAAAAATAATTGTCAGATGTTAATGAAACTTTCAGAAACTATTCACAGATGATTGAAATTATTATAAATATGTTTTTTTTTATTAAAGTCATGGCAGAAATATTTTTTTTATATTTATTAACACCCCCATAACTAATTTTATGAAAAACTCTAGAAATTCGAGACCATCGGTTTTAGTGATTACAATAGTTAAAAGCACAAGGCTTTGAAGAATGCAAATCATGTTGTTTTTTTTTTTTTTTGGCCAACGTACCTGAAAATCAGCTGTGAATTGTAACATACAAAACTCAATAAAACAAATATATTATTTAGTTTCAAATGCTTTTATTTGTTTTAATTTGTTTTTTATGAATATGGACAATATTTTCTGGAAGCAAAAATTTTTCAATGAAAATTGAATTTTTAATACAATTATTTCTTATTTCTTTTAAATTTAAAAGATTTTTAAAAACGTTTAAATTGAATTTTAAAAAATATTTTTAACATTAGTTAAATGCAACATCAACCTTTCAAAATGTCCGTGTGAGATTGTCATTGTCTAGCGCTTTGAAAATTGTATAATTTGGACCAATCAGATTAGCCATGGTAATTAAGAAATGTAATTTTGTGTTTATAGTCGGACAGTAATTATCAAATACGGAAGACCAACCAGAATACAATTTAGTTGCATTATTTGAGTTCAGCATTGTTCTCCGCTGTTAAGCCCTTTACTTTTTGGAAACACGTATGGAGAAGTTAATTTGAGTTTTCAATTTCAACTGAGAAGGGTACCTACAAGTAACAGTATCATCTTATGAAATTTAACTACTGCTAAACTTTAATTTATATGATCTTATTTTTATATTAATCTCAGTTATGACATTTTTCCATAAATGAAATATCAAAATTAATAATAAAATGAATGGAAATACAAATAACACAGTAAAATGTAATAAATGTACATAAAATTATAGTATTTTATATACACTTCTGATAAAATTTCCTAAGAAAGGTACCTAAATTAATTATTTTTGAATTTCTTTATATTTTCCATAAAGCATATATTAAACGTAAAAATGAAAACGTAAAAAAAAAAAAAAAAAAAAATAAAAATTAGCGCTGAAAGTTTTCCTTAAAAGTAACGAGGTAAATAATTTGTTCACTTAAATAATTTCACTTCCTTCCATCCGTAAAAAAGAATTACCCTCCGTAAGTTATCTAAACGTCATGAATGTGCCTTTCGTCAATCGTCAAGCGGCGAAAGGTACTATGACCTGCTTTGTTTTATTTTCAAATTACATTTTTTTGGCACAGAAGCTAAGTTAAGCTTGGTTCAAAATATTTTAAATAAACAGTATAATATCTGTTTTTATTAAAATCAATTTTGAAAAAAATGATAATTGATTTTAAAAGAATATCAAAGTAAGATTTTAATCTTTTTATCAAATCGAAAAAATGATTGAAAATGATTATCTGTCCTTTTTTTGACCAAAAAAAAAAAAAAACAATATTTTTAACGAAAATTTCAGACGTGCTAGGAACGATTAAAAAATGTAAAAAAATACCCCTAAAATACTTTGATCTTTCCTCTTTAATAATAATATGAACATTAAACGATAAAATTTTGTTTTTGTCAAGTTCGGCGTCTTTTTCATCATGCTATGCTCTTTTGTTTACATTTTCGTGGGTGAGTTGTACCCCTTTCATTCTCACGATGTGTCTTAATCGTGTTTTCATATTGATTTTCTTAAAAAAACAACTGTGTTTATCCCATTTTCGACACCATTAGAACCACCAAAAGGTAATTTTATGTAGTCCTGTGAAGTTTTGTTGAAATCGGCTAAAAAATGTAGGAAATTCGATCCAACATATAAACGTTACAGACACACACACACACACACACACACACACACACACACACACACACACACACAACCTGCATTTTATAATAAGTAAGATATATATATCTCCAAATGAGAGAAAGAACAAATGGAGTAAAAATCCACAGTTTGTAGCATTTATTTTTTTTAAAAAGTGCTCAATACAAAGTAGAGCAAAATATTATTATAATATTTTTATTATAATAGATTACAATAAAAATATTTTACATTGCTACACAAAAGCTTTCATGTTTTAATACTAAGATTGTACTTCCCCAAGTGATGGTAGATAACTTGTGATAAAAATGATTTATTAGGGAAATTTAAAAACAAATTGTTACTGCTTTTTGTAAGTTAAAGGGGAGGTATAAGGTCAGAATTAAAAATATACTTATAAGTATATCTAGATTAACCAATTAAACAATTGTAAAAATAAGCTGCCCCTCTCCACCTTCTGACCTTATTTTTATATTTTAGCACAGATCTGATATTTAATTGTTTTTTGTTTTTGTTTTTAAAGAAAAATTGGTTGCCATTGAATGTAGATTTACTATGCCAGTAGTAGAGACATCAACTGCTAAACACAAATGTTTGCTTGAAACAATATGATACAATTCAACTGCATGAGACAATACCAATTTAATTTTGTGAAATGGTGACATAATAAAATTCTCCACACACATTGTGGTTTAATTAAATATCTTGCAATGCTGCAAAGTATCTCTAGAAAAATAGCATGAATGAACAATGAAATCCTTCAGAAAGGCCAGGTGAATACATATGAAAAAAAATATATTTGGATTAAATATCAACCAAATTTTCTTCTGTTACTACTATGTAGTTAAGTAAAAGTTATGAGACCAATTGGGTTACAACTTATTATCAATAATTTTAATGAAAATAGGTAATATAACCCCCAAAAGCATTTTTGTCTATATTTTAATAAGGATAGATATGATAAGCTGAAACTCTAGGATTTATTGCTAAAATGAATATATCCTGAAAATTTAATCAAAATCAGTTGGTTAATAGCAATATTATTAGGTTGAGTCAGAATTAATTTCCATTTTCGCGAACCCATTGTAATGAAGAAAGTGTCATTCCAACTAACCATTCCTTAAATATGTCATAACAGGTGATGAAAAATTACATCCAACAATGTTCACTGCAAAAGCAATGAATTGTGAAAGATAGATTTCCACAGCCAATCCCCAAAGATGAGCATCATAAAAACAAGATCATATTGTGTTTATAGTAGGATTGTTATTCATTTAGAGTTCTTAAAATGAAATGAAATACTAAATGTACTTATACACTCAGCAGCTGCAATGTCTCCATTAAAACTTGGTTGAAAAGTGTGCTATGCATGTTAATAGAAAAAATATTGTTCTCCACCATAATAATCCAAGGCCATATACAGTAAGAACAACAAAGAAAAATTTTTGGAATTCAGTTGATTTGTTCTACCCCACCCACCATATTCATCTGACCTTGTCCAAACTGATTAGTACCTTTTTTTGATCACTTCAAAATGCTTTCAAAACTTCTCTAATGAAAACCAGATTCAAGAGTTTATCAAAAATTGCATAATTTTACTCATGAGTTATCAAAGAGCTGCTTGATAAGTGGCAACAAGTCATTGCAAATAATGGTAAATACATAATTAAATAAAATTGAATTATTTTTTTGAGGAATAAATTTGATAAACGAAAATGCAAATTATTTTTAATTCAGCCTAATATTATAAAAACATTGCCTTGCATAATAAAATCTGACATTAGATATTGTGTATTGTTGTTATTGTTTAACAAGTAATATGACATCTTCAAGGAAATCAGGACAAATGTAATTAAGGTAGTGTTTTATTAATTAGTGGCATAATCACTTCAACATTAGCAATTAGAATTGCCTAGGTAAAGACAGTTTTTATATTCTCCATTGATAAAAATCTACATGCTTAAATGCAAAGCAGACTAAGAGATATAACTGAGATCTTCCTTATTTTTGAATGTTCTGGCATTAAGGTGAGTATGAAGGATGAAGTAAAACTTCTGAGACAAATGATTTTATTTTCTCCTTAGTTTGTTTTATAGAATAAATTCCTACATTGACATACTGGAGAATGACACAATTTCTGGTAACCAAAGTGGCACATTTCTAGTGTAATGTACCACTTACCTGCTTAAGTTGTTGATGATAATTGATGCTTTCTCCAAAATCCAGTAACTCACAGTTGATGATAACTACTGTATTTCCATCATATTTATAGTTTCTGTGAATGAAAACCTAATTTCAGTGCTGGAATCAATTTGGCATAGAACAATAAGCACTGTTTTTGTGCTCTGCTTGATATTAATATATCACGTTGAAACACCATTTCCTGTATGATCACTGAAGTTAAGCAACATTAAGCCTGGTCAGGACCTAGATGGATGACTGCTTGGGAATACCAGGTGCTGTAATTGATAATGGCTTGGAATTGTTTATCAGAGAGCTGAGTTCCAATTCCAGATGGGCTCATTATATTCACTTGCGCACAAATAACCTTGGGAAAGGTATGAATCCATCTCTTAACCCCCCCACCAGCTATGTTAATTAGTAAGACTTGTATCACTAAATCTTTATTATCTCCAAAACAAAATTCTTACAATATTTTCTGGCTTTTCCTGCAAAGGATTGATAAGCCATAAAAACCAAATCAATCAATTATGATATTAATATAGTGTACTCAGTTTTCATTTGATGTGAAAAAAAAGTTATGCTTTTACATCTGGTCAGCAGACTTCCAAATGGCTCAGATGGTTGCACTTGATTCTCTTTTGAGAATTGATGGGGAAGCCAAATTCTCTCCTTAGATTTCTTTCCAATTTATTTGACATCTTTATATATATATAGTTGAACATAATGCATTGCAACTTTTGGCTACATTTCTAGTTCTTTGAAGAGGATCTGCTTCAAGTAATACCTTCAAAGATTTATGATCCAAGTTTATCTCTATCTATAAAAGGCAGGATGTGTGTGTGTGTAATGAATGCACGGCCGCAATTTTTGATGTATTTGCACCAAAATTTACATGCACATGCTCCAAGTTAGCAGGAAGGCCAAGACTGACTTTGCATTTCCCAACTCCCATCGATAGTGGAAATAATTGATTTTTCATGCTTCTACGGCAGTTTTCATGCAGTTTGCGGCCATTTTGTACTGGCCAAAATGACAGCCTATAGTTGGCTGCCACGAATAGGCAGGAAGATTCTATTGGCCAGTGTGAGAGCCAACAGCTGACAGACATGAATGTTAACTAGCATGGTAGCATGCAAAAAAATCGATAGCTGCATTCGTCACAAGTGGGAAATATTTAAATCTGTATGGCACTTTACTCCAATTGGTTCATTCACTTGCTTAAACTCAACGTTGATTCTGATTCCGCAGAACTGGGTTGGGTGTGAAAAAGTATTTATTGTTAACATTCTTTTTTCATTCGGTTTTTCCAGTTACGAGTCCTTTTTTAAAGCTGATCGTTTTGTGATCATTTTGTTTAGTTCTTTTTTCATAACAGATTTAATGTTTAGTATAGCGCTTAGAAAAAATTTGCAGTGGGAGATAGGCAAGAAGTAAGGCATGTAGCAACATCAGCATGGCAAAGGGCATTCCTTTAAAGGCAAGGAAGGGCAAAAATATTTTAAGTCAAGTGATAGCGATTGCTGTATGAGTCGTACGATTTTTGAATCAAGCATGGCCAATGCCGGGCCATGCTGCTAGTGAGAGGTATCACTATGAAGCCTTTCTTTCTTTATTTTAAATTTACTAAACTATTAGCAACATCTATGCAGAGTCTGCACCTCAATATGCAACATGAATACTCTCTATTAGCTCTGATGCATTTTTTTCCTTTTTAATTATTTTACTCCAAGCATGGCAATAAAGCCACTAAGATACAAGAGGTTACTGAGTGTGAGAAAATATGAGAAAAAACATTATTAAGGATAAGGAACAATAAAAGAACAGGAATTAAGAAGACAGAAGATAAACAATTGACAATGAATTTAAATTTTTGAAGATCAATGTTGACTGAAAAATAAAAAGCCAAAAGAGAGTTCCACAAGTGAGAAGTGCAAGAGAAGAAACTGCTAATTATGCATTATAGAAATTATACTATGCAATAGTGAACATGACACTCATTAAAGTCTTTGTTTCTCATGGAGTTATATTTTACCATAATCTATAATTGATGCACAAATTGATAGAACAGATGTTAAACTAAATGAAGGTCTCATTGTTTACTATTTATATTTGATTTCATAGTAGTTGGTTGATTTCAACTTTTTATATTTTAAATGCTATATTACTTTCTGAGTACCATGAAATATCGGTCATTATTATTATTTTTATATTTCAGACAGCTTTGTATTTAAGAAGTACTTAATTGAACTTTTAATTCTTCTTATAAAGCTTGTCTATGGGGTTTAAGAATGTGTTACTTCCACCGCATAGGCATATGAAGTAGTTAGGAATAAAAGGTTATCATTGTTGCTTCTTATCAGCTCTCTTTTTGGACAACAATCATCATGGTATACCAGGGAGAAATATTTGTCAAAAGATTCGGTTATACAACAAATCACAGGGAGAAGTGGATTCATGCTATTTCCAATGCCATCTTCACAATGTGAATACAAATAGCTTTAACTAGCATTCAAATTCTGTTTGTTATCCCATTTTTTTATCACAATAACCATTATGCCAGCAATCTTATTCATCTTATAAACATGTCAACAATATTTAGTAGATTATTATCCTATATATTATTAGTAGTTTACCCATATCATCAAAAGAAATGGTGACCATATTTAAGTAATTTTGCAATTGCATTATTGATATTTTCTCCATGAGTAATCTTGGATTCTTATATGTACAATTAACTCTCTTGATACACATAAAAATGAATTGACAGTAAATGCGACACTGAGATCCGTAGATGTATTGGGATGGCCAAGGACACATTCATAAAAGTTGATGTTATAAAATAAAATAAGACATATCTCGGCTGATTTACAGGCAAATACTCAAGAGTGAGAACCGGATGTGAACGGGACAAAGCCCCGCCACAAAATGACCATTGTCTTTACAAATTTTCCTGACACACGTGTTCCGGTCGAAAAATAAAATAATATTTAAAGTGCTCTATTTTTCGTCCAATAAAAATGCTTCCCTCCTAATTATACTCGCTTCATTTCTCGAGCCTGTTAAGCCATAAAAAAACGCTATAAAAGGGGTCACACGGAAGTTCAACAGGCAGTCCACAGGTGGCCGCAAAACAGACCGTCACGGTCAGGCCGAGTGATCAGCAGCAGGAGAGCATCAACCACCGTCAACATGTGGGAACTACTATGAGAGATTGACCTAGATCCAAAAGCCGGCTTATGAACTTTACCACAAGGTAGCTGTCCCAAACCCACACGTTCATGTTGAAATAAACCACGTAAATCTATTCCTGCTGTTGTCGTATTTCTTTCTTGCAACCATACGCTTGTCTATAACATTGAGCAGAGTATTGCGAGACAACAGGATTTCTTTGGTAACAAAGAAAAAAATACTGAGCTGTTACGTGACATCTGTTCTTCTTTATGGCAGTGAATGTTGGATGATTTTCTCAAGGATGAGGAAGAGACTCGAGGTGATGGAGATGTGCTTTGACAGAAAGATGCTAAGGATATCATGAACTCAGCATGTGAGTAATGATGGGGTCTTAGATAGTTTACACACAAGAAGAAGACATACTTAGCATCAGAAAGAAGCAGCTGAAGTTTCTGGGGCACATAATGAGGAAGGAGGGCCTGGAGAATCTGATACTCACAGGTCAAATAGAGGGAAAGAGAGACAAGGGAAAGCAGCATGTGATATACCTGATGAGCTTGAGCAGGTAGATGACAGAACATGGTCTGTTGGAGAAAGCAGAAGGAAGGAGCTTGCTGAGAGCTGCAAGGGATACAAGGAGGTGGAGAGCCATGATTGCCTATGTCCTGAAAGGGCGTGGCACATAAAAAGAAATAAAAATATCCAAATAACGCTAAAATTAAACAAAAGAAATAAAAGAATCACTTCATTTGTGGTCTGGTCTCCCCTATTTACTAATGAGTTATTTGTTTATCAATATTTATCAATTATTTGCTTATTAATGCTTTTGGCTACCCTAATATTGGAATATTTCATTACTAAGAATGGAAGGTCAGGTTAGATAAATGATAAATATATTAAATCATATTCTGTTTTATATTATACAATCATTAATGTATGATATCTGGTTGATGATGTTCTCTGTCAAATAAAGCACATTGTTGGATAAGGAATTGAGACACTAAAGAGAATAAATATAAACTTCATTTCTTTATAAATAAATAAAAAGATACTCTTTATAAAAATATAAAGAAACCTATAACCATGACTAATCTGTTTGTCATATTTTTCATAAATATTTTCTGGAATATTGAGATGAAGTGCTTTCATTATTTCACACATTTTTTCTTCATCTTTATTGTTTTTGATACAACACTTTGGACTATATTTTATTTTCTGTATTATCTGAAGTTCTGACATATAGTATTTTTGGCAATGTTTAATCTTTGTGCCTACAAAAAACAGTGTGTCAAAAAGAATGGTTATTTCTTTCACACTGCTATTACTTTTGACTCTTTTGGCAATGTTTATTTACCAGGTTATAAAAATATGTGAATCAAGTACAATGCAATATTTATTATTTACCTTTTATAAAGACTTATTATTTATCATCTTATAAAGAAATGAATTTGAAAAGAAATCTTTTTATTCAAAAATTTATAAAAAATTACCAAAATATTTAAGAGGAAGAAATGCTCACAACCTATTTTAGAGAATTTATGTGGTGGGAGAAAATGAAAGAAATGTTCAGAAAATGCATTTTTTCAAAATTTATAACTACAGTTGTTATATATTTATTTAAATCTCCTTATTCATATATTTTTATAAATTTATGAACAAAAAATGCATTTTTCTATTTATTTCTTTATAAAATAATAAATATTTCATTATAATTGGTTCACATATTTTTATAATCTTGTAAATATAAAATTATTTTTGTAAATAATCTAATAAATAAATAGTGTTTAATATCTTTGTTGTCAATTCTCAGGAGTAAAGAAAGGGTATAAATCCACTTTCATATGTTTTGGTTTTATTAAAATTCTATCCACTGCTTTTTAAAACAAAAAAATTACCAAGGGAGTCTATTGCATCATTAGTAATCACTTTGCAGATTTATTTTTCCTTATCATTCTCTTCTCTTCACAAAGAACATCACAGTTTAGCAAAATTGTGAATTTTGAGACCTGCTATCAAAAGTGGTCTTAAAACCTGCATTTCCTGATAACAGGAGAAAATTTAAGGAATTAGTCTTACATTGATTCTTGATATAAAGGTAAAAAATATCTTATTTTATATCAGGAATCAATATAATGCTAATACCTAAATAGGAATAAATTTGTTTCCCCACCTACTCTGAAAAGTCTCACTCAAAATCAGATCAAGATCAAAATTACCAAGGGAGTTGAAAGCATATACAGTAATAGTGGTGTCAAGGGAATAACCATCCTTTTGACACACTTTTTTGGGAGGCATAAAGGTTAAATATTGCTGTATTTTCCTTATTCTACACATTGCTTAAACTAATATCTTTATTTTTGCTGTTCTTATCACGTTTTAACCATCTTTGAGTGTATGTTGCATCTATTGTGTCATTAGTAATCATTTTGCAGATTTTTCTTTATCCTCTTCTCTTCAACAAGAACATCACAGTTTAACAAAATTGTGAATTTTGAGGCCTGCTATTAAAAGTGGTCTTAAAAATCATGTTTCTTGATGACAGGAGTAAATTTAAAGAATTGGTCTCACATTGATTCTTGATATAAAGGTAAAAAAATATTTTATTTTATATCAGGAATCAATATAATGCTAATTCCTAAACAGGAATAAATTTGCTTCTCCTCCTGCTCTGAAAAGTCTCCCTCAAGATCAGATACTTGGTTACCTTTAACTATGTTTTCCTTTAAATGAAAAACAAAAAAGGGATAAATAATACAACAAATATTAGAAGAAGCTTATAGAATGTATCAGCAAAACTTTGCTATTAAAACAACAAAGATGAAAAATATATAGAATGATAAAAATAACCATCTCTGAACAACAGAAAAATAAGGAAGACCAAAGAATGCATTGGCTAAAATGCTGTGTTAAAAACAAGAACAGTGGCAATATTTAAGAAAAGAAATACATAGAATAATAAAAATACTTCATTTTAGAGTCTTGGAAAACATGAAGAAGGCCAAAGAATGTATCAGCTGAAAATTTCTATTAAAAACAACAATGATAAAGACAATAGTTCCAAAAATTAAATGGAATATTGAAAATGTTTTATCTCAGTATTTTAATATAAATAAATAAATAAATAATGAGCCTATTTGTTACAAAAATCTATAGAATAATCTGAATGATGTGTCTATTCACAATTAGCTCATTAACTTTGGTCTAAATAAAATCTAGACTGAACCCAGTGCCTTGTACATACAGTCTATAACATTACAAACCACAGCTAAAAATACTATAAAATAATCAAAAATGTTATTATGCATTGTTTGGTGATACACAATGACCTTGACAATCAAACAAAGAAAAACAATCTAAATACAAAAAAATTAATCATCATAATAAATAAAGTTATTAATGTAACCAACAGATTTAATTAATATATGGATTTCAACGTTTGACTCAATGTTCATCTATAACAATGAATATAAGGAAAGTAAGTATCACATGATAAGATATTATCAAACCTTCCAACATTATTTATACACAGTGTTTCTGTAGCCCAGGATACTATGGGTAGGATTCATCAAACAAATACATAAAAATTTGTGTCTGAATTTCTGAGATGAGGAGTTACTATTTACATTCCAACAGATGTCCTTATAGGTGACATAGTAATTGCAAGTTCAATCTCTGGGCTGGGCAGTACAGATTCAGACTCAGTGGAAACAGGTCTAACAATAACTGAGCAGTACTAAAAAGAGAACAAGATGAGATATCCCAAGACATGAACATTGAAACATAAGCAATCTACCTGATAGATTAAATGAAGGTTAGGTTTTAAATTTCCTAAATGTTACCCAGACTGACAGAAACCTAAGAAGGCAACAGCTGAAACATTGTAATAACAACAACAAAAGTGAGGACATTAGTCCAAATGTAAATAAAAACATCAAAACTTTCATTTACTCTAATGATTACATCTATATTGATATGGCCATATTCTGGCATTACGGGAAAAGTTATTTTTCCTGTAATGCCAGAATATGGCAAAATTATCATTATGGTATTTTAGTTTTGATTGCCTTTAACCCTTTACATTTTCAGGGCTTTTTCATGTGTACTATCCAAATGTTCATGCTTGTTTTTAGATTTATAACTATTGCAAGGCAACACTATATATCAGCACATTCTATTTGTCAAATGACAAATAGAATGTGCTGATATATAGTGTTTCACAAAATAAAAATGTACAAATCATAAGTTATTTATACAACATTCTGTGCATCATGTGATGCACAAGTTATTATTATGTGAAACACTATATATCATCACATTCTATTTGCCAAATAAGCTGAGTTGCCTTGCAGTAGTTGTAAATCTGAAAATAGTCAAACGTTCTGTGGTCATATATGATGTATAAAATATTAGATTAGTCCTTTCCTCAGATGTCCTGCTCAATAGTAGACTCTTTTCTTAAGTATCCTTAGTTTTACCACTATTTTAAGATATGGCTCATGTGCACCACAAATGTTGTGCAGGACGGGCAAAGGGTTAAAGAGGTAAAAGGATATGTGGGTAGTATAATGTATATCAGTATGGAAAATGAAGTTGGCAAGCCAAGTTCAAATTCCATTTAGTCTCCTGCATTCACTTTTGCATGAATGCCATTGAAAAATGCATGAATCCATTTTTTCTCTGAACTATAGGTCAAATAGCAGGGTAGAGGGGACTCTCTAGCCTTGATTGGCAACCAGTCTAAGAGAAGGAAAACTGAATTTCAGACCATGGAGAAGGTAATGGGAAATCACTTCACTATATTTTCTAAGAATACATGGTAATTTACAGATAATAAAGAAATAGAATCTGTGGAGAGCCATGAATGCCTACATCTTGAAAGGACATTTCATTAAAAAAAAAGTATTGAGGTAAGGTTTTTGTTTTCTTATTTCAGTACATTGATTTGATGGCTCCTCCCCACTCACTGAGCTTTAGTCATTTTCAGCACTAACAAACTTTATAATTCTGGTGGTAAGGCACTAAATAGAAAAGGAGTAATGTACACTTGTGTGGATTAAATGACACAAGTACATGTAAGTCACTTATGCATAACACAGACATACAGACATGCACTAAATTTTGCAATTTTTTTGCATAAATTTGTTTTAACAAGTTTAAGTGCTAAATGTGTATGTTGCCTATGAAAAGTCAGGATGAAAGAGTATTAGTAGTCAGTAATTAAGGCAACAATTACTGACATAAAAGAAGTTGTTATATATAGAATTATTTAATAGAATAATTTATAATTATGTTATTTAATACTGACATTTTCATGTACTATTTAACAAGTGAGGAACCTATAATTTTCTTATAAAACAAATTCAATATGCAATACCTTCCACATTCCATTTTCTTTCTCTAGTAAAATCAAAATGTAGAATCTCCAAATATAAACAAGAATTCTAAATGAATAAAAATGATACATATCTTTCTATTTAAGTATGTTAAATAGCAAGATATATAATTTTCATTTGCTAGTTCAGTACCTGTCACTTCACTGATGGCAAGATGATCAATTTTCTAACATAAATTGTTTGTCCATTTATTGAATCAATTGCTAGGTCAGCTGCTAAGAAAGTTGGTTTACTCTGTCACACTAGACGATTTTTCTCCCCAGAATCTATCTTACATATTTATAAGTCTACCATTTGTCCATGCTTTGAATATTGCCACCACATATGATTTGGTGCTCCTGGTATATATTTAGAGATTCTTGGTAAAAATCCAGAGAAGAATCTGCAATGTTATTGGTCCTGATCTGGCATCTCAGTTTCAGTCACTTTCCCACTGCTGTAATGGAGCTTCCCTATGCCTTTTCTATAAATATTTTCATGGTATTTGCTCTAATGAAATTTCTGCTATGGTACCTAGACTTTATGAATTTAAGCACAGTACTAGATTGGCGACAGGTTCTCATCAATTTACAGTTGAATTGGCTTGATGCAACCGTAAGTTCTATGCTAACAGTTTCTTCTCTTGCACTTCTTGCTTGTGAAATTCTCTTCCAGCTTTATGCTTTCTAGCAAAAAATTTAAATGCAATGTCAATCTACTGTCTTCTTGATTCCTCTTCTTTTATTGTTCTTGCTCTTTAATAATGCATCAACTTTTATTCTTTCACCCTCAGTAACTCCTTGTGTCTAAGTGGCTTTACTGCCTTGCTTGGGGTGAAATGATTTAAAAAAAAAAAAAAAAAAAAAAAAAATGGAAAATATATTTAGTTTAAATACAGAAGGAGCCAAAAAAATGACTTCAGAGTGTTGCACATTTGAGTTTATATTCTTTTTTCTGTTACCTAGAGGTTGTTGCCAGACAGAAAGGACAATTAGACATCATGACACAAATGTCCATTTCACTTTCATTTAAAATGTATGTATATGTATGTTTGTGTGTGCATGTGTATTTTAATTCAATGACAGATCTAAAAATATTTCTACAAAATTAAAAAAAAAATTTAAATTATTCTATTTCTTACCAAATAATTTCATTTGAATAAAATTTCACAATTACTTGACTTTTTTTAGGGCTAAAAATATTTTTCTTGTCTACAACTTTATGATTTTATTACTCAGCACAGGATAGGAGTTGTACAGACTGAGTGGGCAGCAAATGTATTATGTCAATGTTTTATTTCAAACTTAGTCAAATTGTGTGAATATGTGTGCGTGCATGTGTTTGTGTGTATGTTAAATGGCATAAGTCATTTACTCACAACACATACATACACATATACATTTCATAAACACATGCAAATTTATATACAATGTGTGATGAATAGAGAATCAGCCCTTCTTTTATAATATATATTTTGCATTTTTATTTATTCACTATGTAAAGCTAGTTATAATAAAAATAAAAAGCAATCCTAAACCCAAATCATAGTAAGAAGCATTCCAATAATATCACATATTGTCTATTATTAATAATCTCTCAATAATGTCCAAGCTGCTATTTTTGTTCATATCCCATCAGTCACTGTAGCCATTTTTAAAATGACAATATATAAAATAAATATGCAGGGACATGATATAAAGAAACGAACGCAATTATTTGACTTAGATTTGGCTCATAACAAAAAATACTTACAGGCAATTACTCATTTTACTATAAACAATGTTTTGTTTTACAAATTGCCCTTTTTTTTTTTTTAAGTCTGATTATATTTGACCAATGTAGAAATAAAGGGAAGTAGAATTTTTCTGTTATTCTTCAATTCATAAAAACACTTGGTTCAATGACAAAGAACCAAACAAACTAAATATGGATACAGAGATTCTTCTACTTAAATGCACTTGATTATTTATGAATTAAGAAATGTGTACTTATAAAAATTTATGAAGAAATTATACACACACACACACACACATATATATATATATATATATATATATATATATATATATATATGATTAAAACAAAAGATGGTCCACATCTGCTTCTTACAATATGTAGGCCGATTAATAAAATTTGAAGAATAAAAACCAACAAAATGATACTAGTATTGTCAATAAAATTGATATTTATTAGATATTAACCTTTTGACTGGATTGAAGCATGAAGAAATAGATTTTAATGTCATAATTTTTGAACACACCTGTGTTCTTCTTATGAGAAATAAACAAAGAAGTGGGACTTACTCTTCTGAAAAATGTTGTTGGTTAGAAGTCTCCTTGTGAAAATTACACTCTCTAAATAAACCCAAATCCCTGTTTAATTCCTCACTAAAAGCATGCATCTTATGTCATTGGTGCTATGAAATGGTTTATTGAAGTGTATAGTGACAGGGAAATTGTTGTTATTGTCCCTGATGGTTCTTTATGGTTATTGAGCTGAAAACAGAATTCTGTTCCAACTTCTTCAACATAATTTCCTATTTTGCATTTGTGGCAGAAAAGCAAATATATAAAATGTGAACTGTCACAATTCAGAGCCGGTGGTTTGAATACTACACGAGTGCCAGGGGCTGTGATATTGTTATCAGTGATGAGATGTCTACAGACTTGGCATCAGGGTTTATTGCAGGTCATATTCCCTTGGTGAGATGGTGAATGATGCATACCAGATGATGTTAAGAGTGCGTGTAGATTGGGGGCTGATGCCTAGCTTGAAGTGAGTTTTTGCTGAACATTTTTCCAATTGTTTGGTCAAGTTTTAAATACTGGAAATCTTTTGTTAAGATATAGGAAAGCTTGTGAATGGTGTAATTCTAGAGATGCACAAAACAAATAGCATCATTGATATTCACTGGAAATGAGACTTTGGATCACCATTATGAGTCAGAGAGCAAAAGAAAATCAGTAAAGTGGTGCCACTCAGACTCATCTAGGAAGAAGTTTAAGTAAACTCAGGAAAATGATGACTACTGTGTTTTGGTATCAGAAGAGAGTAATACTGTTAGAGTTGTGTTGTTGGCATAAAACTTCATCAATTATGACCAGTGGTGTGCAGAGGTCTGGTAGTGCCTGAGACAAGGATTGTGACTGGCACCCACTACACCAAACAAAATTGCAACAGTATACGTAGTTTATTTTCTTTTGGACAGATCTATTGTTCACAAAGGTTTATCACAATCAGTTAGAAGGATTGTTTAAATAAAAAATATTAACACATTATACAAATTTGACAAATTTTATTTATTTATAGATTATAGATAAGGTTGACAAAGAGCTTTGTTTGTGAAACATTTCTTAACCATATTTTATTGTTTTAACACTAAAACTACAGAAAGTTGAACATACTGATTAAAAAAAATATAATAATTGACAATTGATGAAAATAAATGAAAAACAATTCCAACTCAGTAGTAGTTAGATAAAATTTTGTCTAATATTTCTTTTACAAAATCTTTTAAGAAAGTTTTTTGTGAATTTGTGAAATATGGCAACAAAAAGAGAAACTATATTATTGTGCTCTCAAGAAAATAAGCTGAAAGATTAATTTTTAAAAGACATTTCATTTCAATTTTTAATTAGAATTAAGTTTATTTTGAAATTCTTTAATTTTTTGTTTCCTGTGACATTGTTGGTTATTAATAATTAACTAAAATCTGTTTTAATGTATATTTACTTACTATTAATAATAAATTGTAAAATAGAAGATTTGGATCTTGTGTAGAATAGAATGTGTGAAAAATTAATGACCAAAAATCAAAAATTTTCTATTAAAAGTTTCATACTTAGATTAATGTATAAACAAATAAAGTGTACTTATTTTAGTGGTGGATATTGCCTTACAGATATTCTTAGGTATTGTTTACTGTTTTCCTTTGTATGAGTACACCTAACATTGTGGGAAGTTAGAACAACAGTGATTTAAAACATGTTCCCATCTTTTTTGCATGAAATGACCACCACATTAACATCCCAAATTAACATGATAGTTGTAAAATATAATTATGCATACTATCAAAGAAATTTCACATTTTTATTCTAATTATAAAGATTTGGCCATTTATTGCTATACTAGTGGTACTGTCAATAAAATATATTTAATGGTTTATATTTTTACTGTACAAAGAAAAACAAGATTTAGATAATAATAATATTTAGCTCAACTTCAATGAGATATTTGATGCTGTATCTTATTTGCACTTTGGTTTAGAAGTTTGTAAGTATAAATTTAATAAAAGAAGTTCAATTGTACTATACAGACAACTGGATTTACTTGCCCATTTCACCCCAAAATTGGATAGAAATCAATTCTTGGTGTGAAATGGCATTTTTGTTGTTACAAAAAATTTTAATTTATTTTTAACATATATAAAATCAAACTTTTATGCCAAATTTTTACCTGTCACTGAAAAGAAAATGGTAACATTTTGTTATTCTTACATCCTTGACTAGTGTGTTTTAACCTCTTCATTTTTGCTTTTAAATTCGTTAAATTCTGTTAAAACTTGTTTTTTTTCTGTATAAAAAGAATGCCCAAAGTTTATTTTTGTGTCAAAAAGTTTGTTTTTTGGATGTAGTAAAATTTTACAATAAAAATATTTTTGATGCAAGAAAAAAAAACAAGGCAAAAAGCAATGTCCACCAGCAATTAATACATTAAATTAAAGTTAGGTTCTCAATGCTTTAAAAAGTAAATTAGAACCACTGTGTAGACATGAAAAGGAAACTCCAAAACCTCCTACAGAAGGTAGTGAAGGAGAGTGAGAAGAAGGGACTAAGCATAAACTACAAGGAGACAGAATGCATGGTCATCAGCAAAAAGATGCATCTGAAATACAATTTAAAGGTCAGGGACACTAAAATCAAGCAGGTGTAGAAATTTAAATATCTAGGAAGTGTTTTGACAGAGAACGGTAAGTGCGATGCTTAGATCTGAAGATGTATTGGGATGGCCAAATACTCATTCCAAAATCTAGGCAGAGTATTACAAGACAGGAGGCTTTCATTAGTAATAAAGAAAAGAATGCTGAACTGCTATGTGATATCTGTCCTCTTTTACAGTAGTGAATGTTGGATGATCTCCTCAAAGATGAAGAAGAGACTCGAAGCAGCATAGTTGTAGTTCTACAGAAGGATGCTGAGGATACCATGGACCGAATATGTGAGCAATGATGAGGTTTTGGAGGGGATGCAAACAAAAAGGAAACTCATACTCATACAGACATGAAAAATCAAAATGAAAGAACTGATGCCAAAGTCTTGGACTTCTCACATAGGTATGAAATAACTTTGGATTCAAGTAGGTACTCACAAAACACTAAAGAGGAGGGGGTAAGTAACTCATGGTATACTTAATGACCAGCCCAAATTGATCATAGTGTGTAAGTGGGGTCCATCCCGAATGCCAGACAGTGCTTTTTGGAGACATTTTTTAAAAACAAGCTGGCATCATTTGAACCCCATCTAAAATTTTCTTAACAGGGTTTGGCCAAATTATCAGCACTACAAACAGCCAAATATAGACATTTTAAAACTAAAATTAAAAACTATTTTATTTATTTTTAATATCTCATTTTAGGTGTATTCGCTAAGTGAAAACAAAAAGTTATGTTTCTTCTTCTTCCTTATTGTTGCCTTTGTTGCAACAAAAATAATATACTTCATTGGGAGTGCTGTCCCCCAACACCCCCATGAAGTGTTGCCTGCACCCCCCATCCCCCTGCACACTACTGATTATGACTCTTACATGAATACATTGTCAAAACTCATAGCAAAGTTTCTTCAAGCTTGGTTACATTTGAGGCATGTTATGTTCTTTAGCAACATGAAAATGCAAGGTTTCATAGCAGCTTAAAATTTTCAACAGTCAATCACAGTACATAGGTGGACAATCTTGTCTCATCCACTCAGCAGTATTAACCTGGCACTCTCAGAATTTAGACCCTATGTTTAACCCATAAAGGAAGCATTCAAGCAGTGATAATGAAATGAAAGAGGCGACTTGCATACAGGTAGGAAAGTAGCCAAGAAAGTTCTTCAAGGCAAGAATAAATATCCAAATTCAAAAGTAGAATATCATAAGTAAAAAGGAAGGAGACTGTATTGATGGCTACATTTGGATTTATGAGACTTTGTGTTCATTTTAGTGTTTTTACTATTAAAGCTGTTGTAATGACAGAAGATCAGGCATTACATTTTTACCAACTCTTGTACAAGATCAATTTACAAATTCACTTGCTCAATTGAAGATTGTATCTCTGAAAATAATAAAAATACATCATATATTTAGGATATACAATCACACACCTTTCTTATAGACTCAATTGTTATATTTTCAATAAAAGTCTAATATGGTAATACATGAAAAATTACAATAACATAAGATAACTCCTTGTGAATAATACACAGTAAAACAAACTGTGTAAAAAATACAAATTTTAGAAGCTATCAATATTAAATTAAAACAACCAATAATTAGCAAATTCACTTACAATTTAAGAACGGTCATTATAAACTGTATTTAAATTCTCAGAATCTATACAAATCTATATTTATGTGACATCACAAATAAAGTTAAAAAAGTGTATTATGTTCATATGATATCACAAACATTCAAAAATTAAAAATAACTAATGCATCATATTTAACAACTCATATTTGAAGTACAAAGTCATCATAAGGATGATAATAATCATCAAAAAGACTTTGATTCTTTACAATGACTAAAGCCAATGGAATGCTTCAAACATTAAATGAACTAACATGAACTGTGGACAGTTCCTTTATAATTTTAATTTCAAGATATGGAAATTAATTTATTAATGACAAAAGCAATTTAAAAATATAATAAACATAACTTATCAATTATCTTAAATGCAGCTTGTCTAAATATATATATATATATATATATATATATGAGAAAAATAGTTTTACGGTATGCTATATTTATGGGTAAAAATGCTCAATATCAGAGATAGAATGTTTGTTAATATAATATATAAATGTGGACACTGGGGTCAACACCAAGTGGTGACAGTCCATTTCATGCTTGAATGCAATCTTAAAGTCATGTGTTTTCTATTTTGGCTTGACTCTTTGTTAAATAGTTTCACTTCATGATATTTTGGCTTCTATATTGTTATAAAGTGTTTACTTTATGCCATTACCAAAATTTATTAAGTAGGTGAGCCAAAACACAACACACATGACCTGAAGATTGTGTTCAAGCATGAAATAAGCTGTTGCCACTTGGCGTTGACCTCAGTGCCCACTTAAATATATAAATATATATATATATATATATATATATACACACACACATACATATATACACATATGTATATATAGTTGTAAACAGTGTTGCAAAAAAAGTAGATATATTTTTATATTATTACATTGTGACTGTGTCCATAGTTAATGTTATAGATTGATGTTTTTATGATAAGAACTTTAATTATTCTTAGACACTTTTTATAGTTGAAGGTGTATATCATCTTTATATTCTGAGAAGTTTATTGTATATCAAGGTTCATATATTTTCATGCTGTTTTAAATGGGCCCTTATGGAGCTTTGATTTGAGAGATGTAGGTTCAATTAAATATTCAACTTATCTTTCCTGACTTAGAGTTTGGTAGATATGTTATCCATTTGTCAAGGGATTTGATAATAAAATTGTATTTATTTATAGAAATCATATATTTTTGAGATCAACTTATTATTAGTTTGTTTCTCTTAAAACATTGTGTGATGTGATCTAATTTGAAATTGTTCCGTTATATGTATTGTATAATTTTTCATTTTCTCAGTATTTATTTTTTAAGGATTTATCCTTTTTAAGTGTAATGCACAATGTGATCAGCCTCAATGCACTTTTGAAAATTATCAGTTTAATAAGTTGGTGTAATCGCCTGAAAAAAAAGATTTTTCTAAAATTTTGGAGAGAGCCTGGTTTGGTTTGGCTTGTTTTATGGCATATCAACATCAATGGATTATTTAATGCCGACAAAAAATTTTATTTCTGGTAATATTTTTTCTTCAAAAATGTATATCTGGTGATATCTTTTTTTTTTCAGAAATGTATTGGTGGTAATAAATTTTTTTTACAAAGTATTTCTGGTATTAAAACCTATTTTTACACTTGAATAGTGTTTTAACCCCAGTTTGGGGGCTAACTATTTACCCATAGTTGGGACCCTAACAGGCACTACCACTCCAGGTCAGGGTGGACCTGGGAACACCAGCAATTAAGAGGTGGTTCCATGCTCCTCAAAACCTCCTGATCAGAGGCCTTGCTATTTGATGTAGTTTATTGTCTTACCCAGGATGCGGATGTAGTTTATCATCATATCCAGGATGGGAGAGAGCCTGTTTTAAATATACAGTAATACGTTGAGATACAAATTTGTTCCAGGACAGACCTCATAACTCAAAAGATTTGTATCTCAAATCAATTTTTCCCATTGAAATTAATGGGAATATTTCCAATCCATTCCAGACCCCTAAATATCACACTTATTTTTCTAAAACTCACCCCTATTTTGTATTTGTGGTTTCCTTTACAAGCAAAAAATGTGAATAAACAAAAATGTAGTTTACAAACAACAAAATAAAAAGAAAAACCAAATTGTAAAGAAATAAACTGTACTAAAACATGAAGTTCAGATGAGTCATAGTCCAACTAGCAGAGAAGAGAGAGAGAGAAGGATGGAAAACGGCAGCTAGCCAAGCAACCACTAAGCTAGCCTAGCCTAGTCTATGATACCAAAGATTAACTTGATCACTTAATTTTAAAATTTTTAAAACATTTACAGTTTATCCATTACTGTAGCTTTTTTTTCAATTTCATAATTTTTTATTTATTGTCGATATAGAATGCTCATACTATCTCGCCAAATCCATAACTCGTACATCTTCCTCATGCTGTTATATAATTTCCCACTTTACCTCAAGTGAAATCATACATTTCACCACTGCTCTTTACACTTACTTTGTTTGGAGACATGGTGTCACTAAAGAAATTTTGTAAAATAATGACAAAAAAGACACAACAGAGATCCTTCCAGAGCAAGGTGAACATGTGTACTACAAGTGGAAATACTTTCGAAACTTGGTGCTCATTGTACCAAATAACAAATGCTTAACTGAAACTCGCTCATATCTCAAAATTCAGCTCATAACTCAAGGCAAAATATCAGCCAAACTCCAGCTCATATCTCAAAATACTCGTATGTCAGTATGCTCGTATCTCAAGGCATTACTGTATATATTCTAAATTACATAAATGCACATTTTATTCATATCCAATAATTAATTGAATGTTTGAAGATTTTTAAACTAGACACATTCTTATGACCCAAAAAAGAAATATTTTTATGGTGACAGTGTTTGCACAAAGTAAACAACCTTTTTAAATGCAAATATTTGTGATTCTGCTTAAAATCTATAAACAATACTTATATCAGAATTTTTCTATTCTTTCAGCTTCCAGTTAGTAGAAAAAATGGTTATAAAATTAAGTTTTATATATATTTCATAGCTTTTTTACTCAGGTGTAAAATTTTATGCTATGGAAATTGGAGATATCTACAAATCAAGCATTGAAAATCATTTTCCCCAACTGCATAATGTTACTGCATAATGAAAATATACTGTTTTTGAAACAAATTTTGATAAGGATATAAAGTGGACATTTTATAAAAATGTAGAAGGCAAAATATCATGAAGAAAGTGAAACTAAACCAAAAGTTGGTTTTCATTTCAAGATGATGATGTTATATGATATGGTTGGATTGAAAGGGAGTTCTCTACTATGAGCTCCTTTTGTAGAACCAAATGATTGATTCCAACAAGAACTGTACTAAATTAGAGCAACTAAGGGTAGCAATCAATAAAAAGAAGCTAAAATTAGCTTCTGGAAAGAGTGTAATATCTGATTGGAATAATACTTGAGTAGATGCTTCTTTGGGGACCATGAGTTTCATTGGGAAGTTTTCATTCATCTGCTAGATTTTTACTCTTCAGTTTATTTTGATCTTTAGAGAATAAATATGTATTGTTGGTAATTTTTTATATAAAATTGTATTGCTGGTATTTTTACTATAAAAATATATTTTTATACTTTCATAGTATTTTCTTTTTGTTTGGAGGTTCACTATTTGCCCATAGCTGGGACTCTAACAGGTGCTACCACCCCATTTAATTATTTGTACTTAACAACAGTTATAAATATAAATATTGGATGCCAATCATAGAAAGATAAATAGTAAGTTACTTTTAATAAGTTTCATTAGTTGCTCAGCTATTGTTGCCTTCTGCTTAGACTGAAATAACCTTAGTAAGAATCGTGGGTGTCCACAGCAACTCCAAAATGAAGAAAAGAGAGCCAGATTTCTATGTGATGCCTATCTTTGAGGCAACCAAAATCTAGTTCTACAAACACATATTGATAATTCTACACACAAAGCATGTGAGAAACAAAGCTTCAAGGAAAATAGGAACTACAAAGAAACTGCTTATAGCAATCTGTAAGAGATAGCTGAAATTTTGTGTAGCGAGAAAAGAAGGCTTGTAGAGTGTAACACGCAATGCATCAATGGCAGGAGAAGCAGAGGAAAGCAGTTATTAATATACTTAGCATGTTTTTACAAATAAATGAAGGAAGAAATGCTGCAAAGAGAAAGAAGGGTCTTAAAGGAAAAAGTATTACTAAGAACAATGAAAGAAAAGGAAGCTGTGGAAAGCTCTGATTACTTATGTCCTGAATGATCACAGCACCTATAGAAAGAGATCTTGATTGCATGATGAATAGCAATTTCTTCTCAATGACTGAGTAGTTTAAGGCTATAGTTACTTTGAATCAGGCTGAACTAAACTTTGATTTTCTGGAATAAGGAGTTATCATTATTTACATTTGAACTAATGTCTTCATCTTTGTTGTTATTATCACAACATTTCAGCCATTGTGCTCTCCAGCCTTCTTCAAGCATTCATGAGATAACAGCCTTGTGGATTAAAATATTGGTTTGTAATTTTGGTGGTATAGTAACTAAGCATTCAATCCCTGAGTGGAGTAGTACAGACTTAAACTCAGTGGAAACAGTATGAGCAATAACTGAGCAATACTAAAAAGAAAAGAATGAGATATCCCTAGACAGTGACTGTGGAACAAGAACAATCTACCCCTGTAGATTAAATAAAAGGTTCAGTCTGAAATTTTTTGAAGGTTAATCACATCAACAAATACCAGAAGAAGGCTGCAGGTGATAATAAAAACAAAGATGAGTATGATAGTCCAAATGTAAATACTGTAAATAAGGAACTACAGTACATCTGAAGTTATGAAAATCAAATAAAACTCAATAACTCAAATTTACCTTGAACAATTTTTGTCAAATCTTAAACAATTAATTTAGTGAAAGCAAAGCTTTAGTCTTTAGGTAATTTCAACATGTTTTTAGGTAATTTCAACATGTTTTATTAAAATTATTCCATTTCTATTATTAGATAGCATAAAGTACATTTAATTTTAACAAAATTTATTAAAAAAGATCACTTTTGATTTTACTGCAATGGCTGTCATATCAGCAAGCATTTTAAACAAAAATTGTCAACATTGAAAATGAAAGACTATAAGCAACATTTTTGGTATATTATGCTTTTTTATTTTAAGCAAGTAAAAATATGACTTAAAAAGAATTGCACAGTTTATGGATAAGGTACTGCAAATGACTGAATGACTCAAAAGTGGTTTGCAAAGTTTCATGCTGGAGAGTTTTCATTGATGATATTCTATGGTTGGGTAGACTAGTTGGGTTTGATAGCAATCACATCAAGATATTACTAGAGAATAATCTACTTTATATGATGCAGGAGTTAGTATTGTACAAAGCAAGAGAGAGACAAAATATTCAAATCAAGTCCATTTACACCAGCTTGGTTATGTGACACACTTTGATATTTGGTTACCACATAAGTGGAAAAAAACAAACTATTGGGCTGTATTTCTATATGTGGCTCTCAATTTAAGAGTTATGAAAATGTTTTATTTTTCAAACAACTGTGATTGATAATAAAAAGTGAATACTTTACAAACACAAGAAATCACATGACAAACAAAATGAATTACTAGGATCTGTACCAAAGCTGGTCATCATCCAAAAACGATACTGTGTATATGGAGGCATTGAAGGGAGTGCTCTACAATTAGCATCTTCCAGAGAACCAAACAATTGATTTAAACAAGAACAACTCCAAACTAAACCATTTGACAGCAACAATTGACAGTTACAAGAAATGGTGTAATATTTGATCAGGATAACACCAGACTACATGTTTCTTTGTTAAGGTTGACTGGGAAGTTTTGTATTCAGCAGATTTTGCACTTTGGGATAACCATTTGTTCCAGCCTTTACAGAATTCTCTTAACACATTCAGTTCTAAAGGACATTAAGTAACATTTCTGCTACTTAACCTGTTAAGTGCAAAATGACATTAATTATTTAATATCTCCTTTTTATAAATTTATGCTGTGTGTTCATTTTGTCCTCTATGCAAATACCTGCTTTCCAGTAATGCTATTTACTTTCTGATGAAATCCCTATTATTCTACTCTTGGCCTACACATGTCAGTAAAAATATGTTGGTGCTGAAAATATTCATGAAAAAAATTAAATTTCCTGGAGCAGTTATTTACTAAGGAAGATAAAAAAAATTAGCAAGATGGAATTATAAAATTACTTGAAAGATGGCAGAAGATAGTGGAAAAATGATAAGTATGTTAATTTAGTAAAGTTAAAATGGCATATATATATATATGTGTGTGTGTGTGTGTGTGAAAATATATAAAAAATAGGAAAGAACTCGTTAGGTAAATAATCCAAAGTTCTTTAGTATTTTTGTTATTATTTTTAAAAAACAGTGCTTGATACAAAAGTAGAGCCTAAATATAATTATTTATTTAAAAATATGATTCCTTCGCTACATAAGAGGTCTCATGTTTCAAAACAAAAGAGATGAAATCATATTTTTAAATAAATAATTATATATATATATATATATATATATATATAGGTTGTATCAAAAATACTTTTACAAATTTGGTGGGTGGCTTCCTTATACCAAAACAAGGACAAAAGTCCATATACACATATGTCCTCAAATCCTTCATTTTTGAGTTATTAAGTTTAAAGTTTATGGTAGACACTGTTAAATTTAAAATCCAAAAATACTTTTAGAAACTTTGAGAGCCAGTTCCTGACACCAAAACAATGTAAAATGTTCATATAAACATATGTCCAAAAGCCCATAGTGATACCTCAGAAAAAATGTTCAAATTGTCCTCCGCTTGCTTCTACACACACATGCACCTGTCAGATCATTGACTGGTGGACCCTTTCAAATACTCCTACATGGTGTTGAATGGTTTTGCAGGCCCCAAAGACACTTGATGAAGTGTCTCTGTATTATTAATGTCTGCTGCATAAAGCAATTGTTTTAGGTGGCCCCACAGATAAAAATCCAAAGGTCAGGGAAAATGTGCAGGCCATGGAACTGCAAAAAGTTCTCCTGTGGTCAGTGATCAAAGGGCAAAAGACCCTGCACATGTTGCAAATGATAGGGACACAAGAGCAGCTCTTGAAGTACCCTCCATGCTGTACTATGAGATGTATGACATGCTATGGCCACTTGATGTGTGCTGATACTAGGATCATCTCCCATAGCCTGTAAAATGTATTCCTTGTGGTAAGGCATATGAGCAAATCTCAGTCTTCTTTGATCCATAATTTGTGGTGCTACAGGTCCTGTCTCGGCAATACCACCATAAATAGCGGCAAAGGTTGGATGACTCTGCTGCCTTGTGTCTGGAAACATAATCTGATGCAGCCATGCAGCCTCACATCCATTACCATTTGCCTGTAAAAATCATATCTGCCTGCTCAAGATAGGGATATTCTGCCATTGTTAAATGGAACACTTCTCAGTCAACTTACTACTATATACAGTAAACGTTGAAGACAGACTAGCCACAAATGTACATGAATGACAAATGTAACTTAGTCTACATGGCAACACAGCACCATCTATGTAAACTTTGTTTAAACTTAGTAACTCAAAAATGAAGACATATGTCTGTATGGACTTTTGTCCTTGTTTTGGTGTGAGGAACCTGTCCCCAAAGTTTGTAAAAGTATTTTTGATACACCTTATATATATATATATATATATAGTGGGTAGCAAAAGTGTTTAACACATTGGTTTTTTTTATAAATTTCATAATAAAAAATTGTTCAATTTAGATGATACTTACTTCAAATATTTCAATGAACATTGTCTAATTAAGCATAAAGGAAAATAGAGAAACATTGTTTTTATGTACTTTCATTGCCAATTTTCAAATTTGACTGTGTTCAAAAGTATTTAACACCTACACAAATAATATGGTAAAAAGGGTATTTGAAAACTATTTTCGGTTATTTTGATATGGTTTGTACTTCAACTAATCACAGGTTGTCTTCAATATATGTATTAACCAAGCACGACACTCAATTGGCACATAGTGATAACAGGTCTGATACAGTACTGACTGTCCTGCTATCTAAACTTATAAAATGGTTAAAACAAGAGAATTGTCAAATGATAGGTGACAGAAAATTATAAATCTGCACAAAGATGGTAAGGGGTAATGAAAAATTGCTCCAGATTTAAATTTGCTTGTGTATACAGTGGGTGCTGTTGTTCGAAAGTGGAAAAAATATGATACTACTGAAAATATTCAAAGGAGTGGTTGGCCGTGTAAATTAAACGAGGCTACAGAATGATATATAGCCCGGAATGTGAAGAAACAACCATTTTTGACTCAAAGAGAAATTCAGAACGATCTGAAAAATGCCAAAATTTAATTAAGTAAAGATACAATTAAGATATCATTGAATTGTACAGGCCTGTATTCTAGATCACCAAGAAAGACTCCACTATTAAAATGTCAACATATGCAAGACTGTTTGAAATTTGTTAAAAAGGATGAACTTGAATCAGATGAATTCTGGAAGAAAGTTATTTGGTCAGATAAAAGGAAAATTGAGACTTTCGGGAGAAACATGAGCACCCAAGTATGGAGAAAAAAAGGAACTGAATACAACCCAGTAACCCCCATTCCAACAGTCAAATATGGGGGTGGTAGTCGAATTTGGGGTTGTTTTTCATAAAACAGAGTAGGAGAAATGGAAGTCATCAAAGGAAGAATGAATGCAGCAAAATACAAGCAAATCTTATCAACCCATCTATTAAAAAGTGCAACACTGTTTGACCAAGATGTTGTATTCCAACAGGACAATGATCCAAAGCACATGGCTAAAACAACTCAACACTGGTTCAATGAAAATGGAATTGATGTTCTAGAATGGCATAGCCAGTCACTGGATCTCAATCCAATAGAAAATTTATGGAAAAAGTTAAAGTTGAGAGTACATGCAAGAGATCAAAAAAATATCAAAGAACTGAAGAAAGTCTGTGAAGAAGGATGGGTGAAACTGCCAAAATCTTCATGCAAGAAGCTTGTTGAAGACTACAGAAACTGACTCAAGGCTGTAAGGCAGAACAGAGGATATGCTACTAAATATTAACAAATCATGTTAAATACTTTTGCACACAGTCAAATTAAAAAATCGGCAATAAAAGTACATAAAAACAATGTTTCTCAATTTTCATTTATGTTTAGACAATGTTCATTAAAATATTTGAAGTAAGTATCATTCTAATTGAACAATTTTTATTGTGAAATTTATAAAAAAACAATGTGTTAAATACTTTTGGAACTCACTGTGTGTACATATATATATATATATATATAAATATATATATATAAAAGAATGTGCAGGGAATGTCTTCTAAGCTTTTTTGTGAGTTTCTTCTAGTGCTGAATAAGTTATTTGATGTCAATGGGAAGCATGTAAAGAAACATACTGAAATTGTGTATAATGTTCCAAGTACCAACCATTGTTTGTAATTTTCAAGAAAAGAAGGTAGAATTCAAGAGATAGCCAATGGACCATTTATTTTTTAATAGTCCCAAGTTTAAAATGAATGTAAATGCACACACTATAATGGCAGAATAGATTTTAGCATAATATGAGTAAAATGACCTTATGGTTCAAAGGCATTTTAACATGTGTACTCTGTGATTGGAACAAATTTTATTGATAGTGAGTTGCCATCTTTTGAGGTAAAGAGCCTCCAAAGTTCTCGTTATTTGCAGTTGGATTGCCAGAGTACTGTTGTATTGTTGCCTAAATATACTGTTTAATATATATATATATATATATATATATATATATATTAGAATACATGCAACAACACTGATGCCATGGAAAATGATTTGGTAAAACAATTCACTAGAGCTATGAGTTTGGTTCTTTCCAGGTTTCCCATTATTATGGCCTTGTGCTAGACTAAGTTAAGCTTAGTAAATAACTATACTCTTTAAAATTTATATATTTTGAACTTTTCAACATATTAGTTTTACAAAAAGAGAAGTCTTGGGTTTCAAAATTTTATCCTTTTGATAAATTTCTGATTATTTCAAGAGCTATTCAAATTATAGAACTAATTTTTGTGTCACTTTCAATCCATAAGGAAAGAAAGGCAAAGTATCTCTTTTTAAATTTTTTTTAGAAAAAGATGGCAAACAGAAATGGTGGCAAATATACAAATAGTCTCAGCTCAACACAAGCCACAAAGACAATATTAACTGCAATGTATTTTCTGTTTATCAGATTTTACTGTTTAAAAAAAGGCATTTTCTTTCATTATAGACTATACACCTGAAGAAGGTTGTAGAATGGTTCAACTGAAATTACATAACAAAAGAAACACAAAATAATGAGTTTACTTGTCCAAACAGCTCTTGAAATGATAATATTTATTCTCAAATTTATACATAAATTTCTGATCTATAAATCAATGAATAATAATAATAAGTGACACAATTGTTTTTAGTAACATTATACTTTTCAAAACATGTTTTAAATTGCCATTACATCTGTTGCATTGTATTTCAACACTCCACGTTAGAGATCAATACAGTTCAAACAAGTAAACTTGATATAGGATTTACTACTTTTTCTAAACTTACATTTTTTGGAATAAACAAGCAATAGAGTGGTTGAAGTATGATTCTTGTGTTTGATTTTGAAATTATATTTTCATTGTTACAAGTTTTTATTATTAGTTTTGATTTAGTTTGATTATTTCATTATTTTTCTTACTTTTCATGACAATTTTCAACCAGTTTCTTTCTCAAACTACAGGAATTCAGAAGAAAAACATTGCTTTTGATAGATGTTGGAATTCTTATTTCATATCTTGGCCAGAAAATTAATCACTCAGGTAACCATATAGGTTATAAACCCTATTTCAAACACAATTACATATCTACATACATACCATATTAAAACATGCCCAATTTTTATTTTCTACCCAATAACAGACAATACTTCAAATATGTCAAAAAAGATTCCACAATATAACATCTACTGTTTAAATCAAGGTAACTATTGGTTAGAAATTAACATCACCATGGGAAATATTTGACCATTCAGAGAGAACTAAAACCCTATTTTTCTTTGGCCTACTTTCAAGAAAAATTTCTTATAAAAATCCACAGATTTTGACATTCAGGAGCAGAAATGTGGCTGTCTCTAAACCATTCGGACACAAGAAAAGACGTGACTACATGGCTTTTTCTTTTCAACTCAGCACATGCTGAAAGAAATATGTTGGTGACTTCATATGAATTAGCTACAACAATAGCAATATAGCCAGTTAGTCAGCAAGTTCAAACAAATCATCTCTAACAACAACAATAATAAAGATGGTCAGTGAATTTTTGCTAATGATAAAAGTTTTTTCTACAGTTTTTTCTGTGTATCAACTACCCAAGATTTTAACTCGACTAAAAACTATTTTTAATACTTTGTAACTCTTTTGAATTAATGTACATGTTTGTAAATACAAATGATTTATTTAACAGGCATAACCACATTTTCTTTATTTATATTTTATTATTGTTTGGAATTTGGACAAGCTAGATTTTTAATCGTACAAATGCGTATGTACAATCACTTGTACATACACATTTGTATGTTGAAATTCAAAGATCGGAAGTGTAGCGTAAATGTCTCATGAATGTATACATGTCAGCAATCAGAGCATTTTTATATGTTAATAGTAGATGTGATGTGGTAGTAATGGTGTTGGGTGTTGGTGGTAATGATAATATTAGTAGTTAATAGTTATTGTAAAGTGGTAGAAGTGATTACTAAAACTTAGACAACTGAATTTTCTACAACCAAAGCTGTTGTAATGGCATTCACTTGAAAATTTCAACAATCACAAAATAAATGAATTCAACATCTACATAGATTTTATATATATATATATATATATACATACAGAATGAGAGAAAAATCCATTTTATAACCAGCTATTAACCTTGTACTATATATAAGAAAGTGATTAATAATATGTTTTTTGAAAAAATTGTAATGTTGTAATGGGAGGTTGCTATGGAAGAAAGATTTATTTTGCCATTTGTATTTCCCCTATTATGGACATTATTGTATCTGTGATATAATAACACTGTACTTGAAAGGAAAAGGGATGACAAACATGCTTTGATCTGAGAGAGACTTTTATACTAAGACATACTCAAAACTATATATATATATATATATATATATATATGTGTGTGTGTGTGTGTGTGTGAAAAGTGTGTGTATATAAATATAAATATATATATATCTATATATAATTATTTATATATTATATGCACAGTACTTATTAGAAAGCGCTCAATATCAGAGATAGAGCTAACATATTTGGTTGGATTGATGTGAGTTTGTGACCCTGGGTTTCACGCTTTTGCAATCGTCAGACAAACTGATTAATTTTAAAAAAATTTTAGGTTTATGTAGATTGCGTGTATTGGTGTTATTATGGAAGTGGGGAGGAATCGTCGTCATGATGTCACTCATGCTAACGCAAACATAGATGCATGTCTGTACACCTGATGAGGTACGCAGACACACATACACACTCGCTCGTCCGCTGGGGCTCATACAGATATAAACATATGTGGACAGTATGGGATTTGACATATGTATGTATATGGGTGGTGTTGTACATACGCATTTGTATGTTGAAATTCAAAGATCGGAAGTGTAGCGTAAATGTCTCATTAATGTATACATGTCAGCAATCAGAGCATTTTTCTATTTTTTCACTGAATAATATTTCCTTGCATGCACGTATATACATGTGGTGGGGTCTGTGTAAAATTATCATAGGTAAAAATTGCTATTATTTTTATTTTTAATTTTTTTAAAAGTTTATTTGTTATTATTTTAAAGCTGGTTATTTGCTTGTTTTTGATGACTGTGTATATGTAACTGGTAGAAATTTTGGTTTGTAATCCTTATTGGTTATTTTTATAGTGGTATTAAATATGCTGGGGGAGGGGGTAGTTTACGTTAATAATTATAGCAGGTTTATATGATAATAGTAGATGTGATGTGATAGTAATGTTGTAAGGGGATTGGTGACAATGATAATATAAGAGGCTAATAGTTATTGTAAATTGGTAGAAGTGATTAGTAATGGTGGTGGGAGAATAATAAAAACAATAAATGTAATTATTGTGGTGGTAGCTTGATTGTTGGTGTTTTATTTTAGTGGTAGTGTGATTGTTGGTGTTTTATTTCATTTATTTATTTATTTTGGTATAAATCCTGATAATAGGTATTTATTCTCATGCCTACATTTGGAAATTAACTCTGATCTTATTGGTTTTTATTTGGTGGTATTAAATATGCTGGGGGGAGTAATTTACGTTAATAATTATAGTGGATTTATATGTTAATAGTAGATGTGATGTGGTAGTAATGGTGTTGGGTGTTGGTGGTAATGATAATATTAGTAGTTAATAGTTATTGTAAAGTGGTAGAAGTGATTACTAATGGTGGTGCAATGATAATAACAATAAATACAATTATTGTGATGGTAGCTTAAACTAAAGAGTGATTGTTGGTGTTTTTTTTTTGTTTTTTTATCCGTTTGGTATAAATTCGGATAATAGGTACTTATTCTCATGCTTACATTTGGAGATTATCTCTGATCTTTTGTTTAGTAAATTCTTTTGCAGGGTGTGGGATATTATTGCTACTTTTTCGAGTAGGCAAAGTAGAGTGAGTGTGTATGTGTGTCTGCATACCTCATCGGGTGTACAGACATGCATCTATGTTTGCATTAGCATGAGTGACATCACGATGACGATTCCTCCCCACTCCCATAATAACACCAATACGCGCAATCTACATAAACCCAAAATTTTAAAAAAATTAATCAGTACATGTCTGATGATCACAAAGTGTGAAACCCAGGGTCACAGACTCACATCAATCCAACCAAATAAAATAATATATATATATATATATATATATATATATATATATATACACACACATGTCCTATGGGGAGAATAATATATCACATGTATCTACACAGCAAAGCAGAGTGTAAATAGAAACAAAAAAGAAGGATCTTACATATAATATGGAGATACTCCTGTGTCTAGGGAAGCCATGTTTGTAGGAGACAGCATGATCTACTTTGAAGTGTGCCAAAATCAAACTCAACTTGGAGGTGAGAAAGATGGTGACCATATTGAAAATATCTGCATTAAGGTAAGATTTAATGCCGTAAAATATATGGAGACAGTTTTCTGTCATAAGATATATGTACAATGGCATAAATGCCATTTATATCCAGTGTTCATGTAATTACAAAAATGCATATAACTGAAATTTGTCACTACCATGCCAAAGAGCAGCATATAAAAAGATGTGTCAAATACACTTGACCTATTTAATAATAGAAAGTGTAGATGTGGGAAAAAAATATTCCCTCTTCTTCCATAAAATATAGAAAATGTGATGAGTTATGCTATTAAAAAGTATCAAAAAACAGCATATAAAATCTGTTCGTCAACTATAGCTATATAAAAGTTAAAACAGAAGCACAAAGAAGTCAGAGGTGAATGAAGTTGTTTTTATATTCAACCTCTGAATGAACATGTGGACAAAGACTAATCAACATGTAAAATTTACCAGATAGACTGCAGCGTAATTAATACAAACTTCATAAAGTCCTTAGTTAAAAATCAAGAAATGTTAATTATTTAACATGTTAGACAAATAAGAGGTTTTCTTTATGTTTCAGAACCCTTCGTTGACAATGAATTGTCCTTTCCGCTCCAAAATTTACTGTGAAACTGTATTTTGTTAATTGATGTGTTGCTTGCTTGTTCATATCACACTGTGTTCAACAGAAATAAAATAATAATACATAGCATTCAACAGTTAATAGGTGATAATATCACATGTTAGATAAATAAGATAGCGTCATGGTCACCACTATAACAAGAGAGAACTAGGGTAAATAATATCACGTATTGTCACCACTGTAACAGGAGGTTGCTATGGAAGAAAAATTTAATTCTCCCATTTGTATTTCCACCATGTTTAGGACTCCAGATCCAAACAGGCTGGATTCATCTATGTCCCAGGTGAAGATATATTCCACGAATGGGAAACAGCAAGTCTTGGATTTTCCCAAATTGAGGACTGTGAGCTGGAGTTTCATTCTACATCTGGGAAAGATATATTCCAAAAGGAAAACAGCACCACTGTGACATCCTGTTGTTGAAAAGAGAAAGAAGAGAGAGATGATTCATACCATTTACTTTTATACTGCTTTATACAACACCACCTAGGGGTGTTAATAGAAGTACTCTGGCAGACAAGGTGAGGTAATCCCACACCATTATAGGCAGGGTTCTCATTACTTATCCATTTTTCCAGGTTTATTTCATGCTATATTGTGGATTGCTTAGTAATAGCAAGTACATTTTTAGTAGTAGTAAGTTTATTTTTGAGATTCTGGGAGCATGTATTTTCTTCATTACATATACTTTTAGTATCAGGTTTGAGTAATTTCTTCATCATGGTTGATTTGTAAACATTTTTTAGTTGAACTTTGTTAATGAAATTGCAAGAATTCAAAACATGACTTAAGAATGGGGCATCTAATAACATTAGGATAAAAAGCAACAAAATAATGAACAAATTGGCCAAAAGCTATTAAAACATGTCACAAAATGAAAAATAATCCTTGCAGCAGCCAATGTTTACTTGGTTAGATATGATTTAGCACTGCTGTTTAATTGTTGCATATTCAGTACAACTGATTCATCATTAGGACTTTTCAGAATCATAGTTTCATTGTGCATAGTTTAATGGTTATTGGTATGGAAAATATTATCTGTGAGTTAAGTCCCAATTATAGCTTAGTCTATGTTCACTTTTTTGCTTAGTCTGCTATGTTCACTAATGTCCTGAGGAAGGGCATGAATTTCTCTCTTCTTCTCCCTAATATGGATTAACTAGAGGGTAAACTAAGCTCTCTAGCTTTGAGTAGCAACCAGTTGAGGAGAAAGACTGTTTTGAATTCAAAACCCTGGAGAAGGCAATATGAAGCCACTGTACTGTCTTTGCTAAAACATTGTGGTAATTTTCAGATAATAAAGAAAATTTATTTGTGGGAGAGCTATAATTACCTGTGCCCTGCAGGGACATTGTATTAATATATATATATATATATATATATATATATATATATATATATATATATATATATATATATTATCTAGTTACAAGACTAGTGAAGCTGGCCAAGACATACTCTGTTCACCCTTGAGCATTTAATTTGTGCTGAATACAATTTTTTCTATTTACTAATATTTTTTTTTCATTTTAAAATTAACTAAATTGACTTCTCAAAAATTCAAATATTAAAAAATTCTTGTGGGTGATAAATTGTTTCACAATCTACAACCCCATTTTCCACAGATGAAACATTACTAGACTCTTACTACTTTATTGATTTTTTCATGGCAGATATTTGGACAAACTATATTCCTTGGTTCCATCAGTTGGACCTTCACAGCTAGAACCCGCCTGGATACATACACTGAATTAATTCATTCTCAATTCCTTCATATTCCATTGCTAAGGAGGAAATTCTTCTCAGACTGCTTTTAACCCTGAACTGTATCATTGTGGAACAGACTTCCCAGTGAATGCTTCCCTGATCACTACAATTTTAATCTCTTCAAGTATAAGGTCAACCACTACCTAGCCTACATATTCTCATAATATGCATCTTTTGCTTCCTCCTTGTACACCCTTACAACAATCTTATTTAGTAATCCTCTACCTTGAGTGGATCTTGGGCCAAGTATTGGGTGAACAATAGTTTAAAAAAAATGATTCTATTTATGGAAAAAATTTAGTGTAATATATTTAAGACAAATGGAAAAAAAAATTATACAAACAAATATACATTCTAATTACTTCTTTAAGTTTTTGAGTCTGTCCAAAATTGCTATCACTTTCCTCTCTTGCTGCTTTTATGGACAGTTTGCTGAACAGACGTCCTTTGAGAAAGAATGACCTCAAATTTACTTGTACTTTGTCCAATTGCCAATCAGTGTGATGTACTTTTGCCATTGGCATAGGGATAGAGGAACTCACAAAGAAAGAGATTAAGACTAATTCTCTCTGCAATCTTTTGTATACAAAAGCCAGTTCTCTGAAGTGGATCTGGGTTGTATTCAGAAATGACTGCTGAATTTGCTATTCTGTTTTCTCTTCATTATTTCTGTTCCTTCAGCTGTGTGAGATTTCATATCATATTTGGTGTTTTCTTATTAGCCATTTACTACAGATTTCAAGGAAGAGAGCATTCAGTCATTGATTCAGCAATATCCCTTAATTTCCTGTCCTTTTTAATTGAAAGTATGAAGAATGCCATCTCCAATCATGGTTCATCTTTTAAAAATAGAAATTAAAGCAACATTTTCTTATTTATAACTTTTGGTGTGCAATTGACCATGACATTCTAATATAATGGACTATATGCACATTGTTACTTGAAGATCATGATCTGTTGCATATTTCATAAAAATATCTAGTTTATTGATAAAATTTAAGTATAAAATGTAATGAAATAAAAATTACTTGAGCAATATTAATGATATTACCAGATTTATAAATAAAGATGATAAAAATATGATTGATTTGTTATTGGATACCTGTGAGAAAATATTGTTCTTTCATAAAATTATGATATGAATGTCTGCAATTTTGAAAGGATTACAAAGGAGGAAAAAGAATCACTAGTGGAGCTATTTATGCTTCAAATCAAGATGATAATGGCTGAGTTAGAGCACTTTAAACAACAATCATCAAATCTCAAGTTTGACTTTCTTTATATGACCATAAATTTTTAACCTGTTCACTGCCAAGTCTATTTTTTAACATTGTAATTCTTATATCAAATTTTTCTTGTAAAAGAATGATAAAAATAGGAAATCTATATATGTATTTAAAACATTTTTATTTTCATACAAATCAATATGTACAAGAAAATATCTAATAAATGTATTATATACATAAATCTATTTAGATTATTTTAATTTAAATATAAAATATCTTAAAACATAGTTATGCGCATAAGGCATAAATTTGTGTATATGTTTATTGTTATACTACCAAAATAATTATGCAGCATTCTACACAAAATGTAAATGCATACTTTTAAATTAAAAATCAAGTAAAAAGTTGATAAATCAGTGAAATATTAACATTTCTAAAATGGAAAAAAATCATACAGACACTGTCAAATTTTATTATACAACTTAATATTTTCACAATAAAATTAGTATTAATCTATAGTATTGAACCCAATTTCTAGTCCAGCCATCAGGTCCATCCAGTGTAGCTCTACATTCATCACTAAAAGCTACTGTTAAGAAATCAGTTTTCATGTAAAATGAACATAATATATTCATATGAGCATTATATCATGTGAATTTAAACTTATAATATGTATCTTTATTAAAGATATTGATAATAAATTGTTTTTTGGGGGATGTCAGGTTTTGTTTAGCAAAGAAATAAGTGTAATATAAATTGTTATTAATATATAAATCCAAAATATATAAACCATAGAAATATATTTGATTAACATAATATCAAAGAGTTGAATAATTTATCATTTTATTATTTTACATTTTAATGAGCTACTTGACATTTTATAATGTTCATCAATCTTTCACTCATTGATTTTATTAACTTTTCTACTTTTGATTTAATATTATATACAGTAGTTTTTATTGCTTCTCAGATGTCTTTACTTGAATATTAGTTTCCAATCTTGTATACATCTCTTTTAATAATGGGCCACAAGTTTTCTATTGGATTAATATCTGGAGATATTCTATTCATTTGGTGTCCTTGAAACCTTATTTTAGGCAAGGTGGGCAAGAGTCAGTTTTTAATATACAATTTTGCTTAAAACACCCCAAAAATGTCTTGATCAATAACTTAAAATAATTGTCTCTATTCATCTTGACATAGGGGAGTAAACCCTGACAAAAAAAAACCATTGTTGGAATGCAGGAAATTTGTAAAAGATGGTGATGTATACAATGACAGACTGTTGTTTTGTATCATCTTATTTATGTTACTGTTAATGGCAAGGAGATACTGTCTGTAAAATGAAACACTGCAAGTTTTAGTAGAAGTTGTGACTGCTAATTGTACCAAGTCACTTGTAATGCAACTAAAAGACATTATTATTATTGAATATAACCATTTTTCAACATAATGTTTGGTTGAGGATGAGAGAGGAAGATCTTGACATTATCCTCAACTTTGAAGAGACTTGTAATTTTATTGACAACAAAACTGGCCCAAAACAGTACTCCAACTCTCCTCATTATCAATCTAAGTCATGTTGGTTGACATAGTCCATGGACTTAATTTCTAGTCCATCCATCAGGTCAATCTAATGTAGCTCTACATTCATCACAAAAAAGCTACTCTTGAGAAATCAGTTTTCATGTACATTTTTCCAGCCAACTTTAATCTGCAAAAATTTAAATGCAATGTTAATTGCTATCTACTGTTCTCCTGATTATCCTTTTCACTTCCTACTCATTATTAATGTTTCTGTTCCTAATTCTTCCACACCCTGTAACTCCTTGTGTTTTAGTGGCTTGACTACTTTACATGGGGTGATACTGAATAAAAAAGATATCCTGAAAATATTACCAACATAGATAGGTTAATACCATTTTTATTGTAAAAATATGGACTTACAAAAGAAAAATTAATGGTATGTGTGTGTGTATATATATTGTAGGCTGACCCAATCTAGCACGCTACTGGTTAGAACTCTGATATTCTGAAATGAATGTGGGCAATGCTGGATTTAGGACAAATGAGGCCCTGTGCTAATTATGATGCCCCTTACATGGGCCCTGAAGAAGATGGGCCCAGCATGCCTACACAGGCATGGAAGGAAGATGAGCCCTGTGCTTAAGCATATATAAGATCAATGTTAATCCGGCAATGACTGTGGATGGTTTTAATCCTGAAGGTCTTGAATTCTGACATTGATGAAGGGTCTTTCTTCAAGTTTAAGAGACCAAAAACACGCAAAGACAGTCAAAACATTTGAAAGATAGAAAGATAATGAGATCTCGCAAATTTCAGATTCTTTAATGAAAACAGGCCACCTATGTGATGATGGTAAGCTGCTGGCTGACCTGTTAAGATCAATCCTATCTCCCACTTGCTCTCTTCAAGATGCTACTACTACTATCCCTCATGAAATAAAGTGAACAAAAGGAAATCTAAAGAACATTGTTGATTCAGTCTGTGATGTAGAATTGGGCTTCTGAAGAAATGAAGCTAGAAAATACATGAAATTCAACACATTGCTTTACCACACTAGGTATTGCTGCTGTGGTTTCTGGAGTAGGTTTTCATGGGGTGGGGTTGCTAGACCTCACACCAACCAATTTTGAATTCAGAGTTGTGCTTCTCCTAGACTGGTTGCCATTCATAGTTAGGTAGCTGAGGCTACCCCTAACTGAACAGAGATATAGATTCACAACTTTCCAGGAGTTTTTGTGCAAAAGCAAACACAATGGCTTTGGCTGGATTTTGAACTCAACATGCCAATCCCACTTTCAATGCTAATAACCACTATGATACATCCACATTTGTGTATGTATATATATATATAGATAGAGAGAGAGAGATAGATAGATAGATAGAGAGAGAGAGGGAGAGAAAGAGAGAGATTTAATAGGCCAAATAATAAAATTTGAAGAATAAAAAGCCAACAAAATGATACCAATATTGTCAATAAAATTGATATTTATTATATATTAACCTTTTGACTGAATTGAAGCCTGAAGAGATAGATTTTATTGTCAGAATTTATGAACAATCCTGTGTTCTTTTTCAATGATACGAAGAATAAACAAAGAAGCAGGACTTACTCTTCTGAGTAATGTTGTTGGTTAGAGGTCTCCCTGTAGAAATTATACTCTCTGAGTAAACCCAAATACCTTGAAGTAATGTAATTGTTAGCAAGCTTGTCTTGCTAGATCAGTTATGACTGAATAGTGAGTTCATTCCTCACTGGGTGCCCAGTGCCTTGCATCACATCTAAGCTACACTTAGAAAATCCCTATTAAGGAACAGCAGTTATATAATTAACTGTCTCTACCTGAATAGATACACATGAATCACATGTGCTCTTAATTTAACTCTATACTTCTATTGTCTCTGTTTACAACTTGAAATTTTATTTACTAATTTTTTATTTTTTCAATAGAAGTAGATATGTTCACCTATCACCTGGTTCACCCTCCTTCTCCATTTTTTAAACTGGAGTAGAGATTTATCTCTTGTTTCCTTTTTAGGATTAGATTACCAGTTCCTTCTAGTTTTCTCATTTCTTTCACCCCCAGTAAGCCCTTGTGTCTTCATGCCATTATCATCTTGCTTGGGGGTGAAATGATTTAAAAAAACAAACTATATGAATTCTAAAGAACATAAACCTGAGGAAAACTGAAGGCTATATTCTGGGTAAAATGTTGTGTCACTAAAATGTCTAAATAATATATGGAATAATTCCTTTGTACAAATCAAGCAATTTTATCATAGTTTGGTCAGTGCATTGTCCATATGTTTTTTGATAGGTAAGAATGGGTCACTGATTTATAGATGAGTAGAAATTCACCAAAATAATAGATTACTTAGTGAAGTAAAGAAAACAGATCAATACTTTTCAGTTTGGGAATTGTTAATGTTGAACATTATTTAGAACAGGTGATAGCTGGTAAGTAATGACCGAATAGGAGGTGAACCGTGCTTTCAAAAATCACACCCAACAAATATTATGAGTCATAAAAAGTAATGATCATTGGTCAGTCATAAAACTATAAGAGAATCACTCTCATCATTTTGTTTAATATATTGTACCAAGAAAGAAATACAATTGAAACAGCAATACAGTTAAGAATTTTAAGTTAAAAAGAGAAAAAATAATGTTCATTTTTTTTCTTTGTCCTATCTGATAAGTAAATCAGGTGAGTGTTTTAGGGCTTTGTAAAATAGCAGCAAGTCTTAAAAGAATCTAGTAATATTCAATGAGAGCAACAATGTCATAACCATAAAATAGTAGCATAGAACAAAAAACAGTGTTTTAATAATTTTACATCTGGTAGTGTGTAAACAGAAAACACCAGTTATATTATCTTAAAAGATACTACATTCATTTTGTTTGAGTATGACAGAACGACTACAAAATTAAAGGGAAAATATACAGAACTTTAAATTAATTGAGCCTGAACATATAAACATTTTAAAAAAAAATGATCTAAAACATTAAAAAATTGGAAATAAAAGATAAACCTTTTTTTTTTTTGGAGTAGTTGAGTTAATATTTTGAAACTACCAAAACTACTCCATATTTCATAACTGTTTTTGAATTAGTAAATTATAAATATTTCTGTTAGTCATTGTGTAGCATTATTTCATAAGTCACTTCACTGTCATATTTTGTTTTGAGCATTTTTTTCTGTTTTATGTACATTACTTACTTTTGATATTTTTGAAATATGATTAGTTTCATTTCTGAGTACTATTGGCACTTTAGATAGGGTACATTTTCATTTTGGAAAAATAAATCATGATTTTTTTGTCTTTATTTTTTCAGGGTGTTCTGTGAAAGATGTACAATTCCTTGTTTCATAACACTTTCTGTAATTGAAAGAATTCAGAGCTGATAAAAATTAAAAAGAAAAGAGAATTTTATTTCTTACTTTTAGTTTTATTAAATTAAATATACATTTTTCTTTTCCAGTTAAGTGAAATATTGTATTTTTTAAAAACAAACAATTCCATCACTTTAAAGTTGTTGAAACATTTTTTACCTTGTTTAAGTTCAATTTATTTAATTTACAAGTGAGTTTTTTTTAATTCAACCTTGTCTATAAAAAATGGATTATTATAAAACACTTCAATAAATTTAATAACTTAGGAATATGATTAATATTTATCATAAATATTTTTCTTACCCGAGTATCATCTAAATAAAAAAAATAAAACAATTTATATGATAAAGATTGCAAAAACACAAATAAAAAACAATTAACACTGCTTGCTCGATTTATGTTTGCCGGAAGTGTGCGAATGTTCGCGAAGATAACCGGAAACAATCGGAAACGTACGAAAATTCAGAATGAGGCTTATCCGGGTACTGTTGAACGCTTTTTCAAGATGGCAGCTTGCTCCTAAGTCGAAGTGTTCAGCATTAGTTTGTCTTTGCTGACAGCCTGCCGACGAACAACACTGCTGCACTATGGTCTTTTATTACCGATAGACGACTACGGGACACGCACATCTTTTCTCCTTTTTTCCTCTTTTCCGAGGAGAAAGGTAAAACGCTTTTAAAATTTCGAGCTTTTGGCTTGGCTGCAAAGTTAAAATTGCGATATCACTCGACTGGTCGTATTTTTGTCTTGCCTAAATTGTGTGTGCATTTTCAAAACGTGTGGTGTTTTTTCTTGCCTGATATATGAGCATCCTGTTTATAATAATGAAATCTTTCATATTGTGTATATTTTAATATATTCAACGCGTTTTTGCTCGCTTGCTTTTACCTTTAACATCGAGCCTCCCTCTCTCTATGATCCGCGTGTCGTTCGTTTCTTTGTGTATAAAGCCTACTTTTCCCAACTCCTAAAGATGTTAAATTAGATAAATAAAACGTTATCTACTTATTTTTAACCACGTTTCTCTGATCAGTACCAATAAATTAAAATTTATTGTTCATTTTGACGTCGATTTACTTCAATCTCTTTGTGCTTCAAATGTCAATCGGAGCGAACGTGTGTAATTGTAATAGGTCTTAAAAAGTATCTACTCTTCCTTGTGATGCTTTTTGTGCTATCATTTCTTGTTTGAATAAGTAATATTTATGCATCGTTCTCACAAACTTGCTACTAAATATATTTAATCAGCATTCTTTTTTTAAAATAAGATTGATTTTCTTTTCACCCTCTAACAAGCTTTCTGTTTTCCCCTCCCCTTCTCTCCGCGTGCCTCTATGTGGATTCCGCCATTTTCACTCATACACTGCAAATAATACAAACTCCTCCCTTTTTTTTTTTCTCCATTCGTACACGCACGACCAAAAGCTCTGCACACCAACAATCACCCGTCTTTGTCATATACACACATATATATATGTGTGTGTGTGTATATATATATATATATATATATATATGAGAAACAATAATCATGGTATATTAGGCAATGAAAAAGAATAACTAGAAATAATAGGAGGGAAAAACGTTATTTCTTTGTGTTAATTAGTTTAATTGGCTTAATTAACTTGAACCAAATCTGCAGTATCCTCTGTTCTCCGTATTAACAACAAAAAGGTGTTTTAGCACCATTTTTAGTGCATAAAAAAATCCCTGCCACTTTTTTTGAAAGGAAATAAATGAACAGTTGATTGTTACTACTTACCTTTTATAAAATATTCTGGAAATGTATATGTTGTAGATTTTCTTTCTTTAACTTAACCAAAAAAGAGTGATCCTTAAATTAGGAACCTTTATTTTTCCACGTGACATTGAGTTTCATACGCCCTTCCCCTGTGTGTGTGTATTACTATTAATTAAATTATTAATTATTTTAAATAAAATAGGCTTTTTAAAAATTTTAGTTTTCGGACGTAGGTTAACTTTCGAAATAAAACATTTTTCTTGTTTTTTATTTTTATTTATTCTGTGTAATAATTAAATTAAAATCTAATTTTCCATAATTCCCTGTCAAAAAAACAACCATTTTTTAAATTTATTTATAGTACAAAAAAAGAAGTAGGTGATCCTAAAAATTAGAGAAATGTCTATCACAATTCATCAAGAATGACCTGGCTCTATTTTTTTTTTTTATTTGTGTACTAAATATTTTATCCCCCTTCTCCCAAAATAAAAAAAAAAATTGCAATGTTATGTCTACTGTCATATGTTTGTAATGTCTTCTATCTCCTCAAGATTCCTCCCGCCTCTTGATGTACACAACATTGATGACGTAGTTTATTTTATTATGAAAAATTTATACCCTCTTCAAAGTAGTTTCTAAAAGTCAAATACCTACAGGTATTTTCACTCGTACATCCCTTAAAACTTCATGAATATTTGTATTAAGGCCTCTGTGCACCAGTTGCTCCTTATTCAAAAACATTTTCCCTTAAACGAAATTATTCCCCCGCCATTTCTTTTGTTCACTCGTATTATTTTATTTACACAGGAAGAAACAGATGCTATGTATGTAAAATAAAATAAACTTATTACAATTAATTTAAAGTCTCTGTAATCTGTAGATTGGGAGAGTACAAATCTGAGTTTTGAACTTGTCATTTTATCGATGACCATGCGACGTTTTAAGTTTTTCTTTTAGTCACCTTTTTTTTTTTTTTAATTCAGTGCTCTTTTTTTCTTTTTTAATTTTAAATCTCGTGCAATGAATTTTAGTTTTAATAAAGCTCTTGTTTTCATTATTGTAAAATCCCGATACCTTAATGTCATTCACTGTCTGACATTTTTCTTGTTCAACGGTTATGACTTTGTTAGACCTAAAAGCTTAAAAAAGTTCATCAACGATGACCGCTGGAAAAAAAAATTTTAAAGCAACAAATGACTTTGGAATGATTGTCGTCATTGAAGGAGTATAAAATTTGATTAAAATGTCGGAATTAAATAAAACAGTCGTAACTGAAATTTTAAAACTGACAAGTAACAAGTGTAGAAGAGTATATCTTTTTATTTTTACCTGTGTGCAGTTTAAAAAAATAAAAATAAAGCAGCAGCATGACTTGTAGATTTATTACTCTTAAATGCATATCTCAGAATTACTAAATGTAAAATTGAAATGTTTGTTTATGCTTGAACGGTAATTTTTTTTCTTTTAACATTAATTTTTCATCCTTTCCATTTAAATCTGATTAAGAAAATTGGAACTCCGCATGTATTGTACAGACTAAGACCTAATTATTGGAGACTTTCTTGTGTGTAACACTTTCTTTATCAATGTAAATTTGAGTAGGCTAAAAAAAATAAATGTAGCAAATTAATGTTACTTTTATTGTAGATCTTAATATTGAATATTCACTCTTAAAGTGTGTGAATATTTTATTTTTATTGATTGTAAAAAAAGAAATTAAAAAAATCTTAATTTTTGTCAGTATGCAAACTTTATCATGTACTTTAGTAGAACAATTAGGCTTGAGTATTTTTTTTCTTTAAGATTTATGCACGATTTCTTTTAATAACTGCCTAAAATACATTTTGTTTTATTCTTTAAACAAAGTAGAGTACAAATACTGGAATTTATTTAGAATTCATAGTTGCTTGCATTGTTAGATATTTTTCTGATAAGTTCTTTAAAATTTATCTATCTTTAATTTTCTGTTTTTGTGTAATTATTGTGTATTATAGCAGGCTGATTTAATTATAAATGTAGATTTGATTAGGATTGAAAAGACCTAGTTACTAATGAAATATTTCATTAGCTTTAATTAAATTGTCATTCTGTAATCTTTGAAATTGTAAAATAACTTGTAAGGGTTATCATAAACTTTTTTGTCTCTTGGAAGACCATGTTTTGAAAAAATCTTAGAAGCTTGAATGTATTATGTAATTTTACTTCAAACTTTTGACAGTCACTGCCACATTTGTGCATTTTTCAAATCATGTATACTTTGAAATATACTTATTTCAAAGTATACATAAAATTGCTTAAGGTTAAATACAATCATTGACATTTTCTATTTATGGCTGTAATATCTATTGAATATTGATTGTAGACTGTTCATTTTTTATAGGAGTAAGATCTCTTAGAAAACAGGTTGTGACGACCAGTTAACTCTTACTGACCAAACTCGCCTAAACCAGCTTTTTTGATAGTAACTATTTTTGTGTGATCACTTCAATGAAATTGATTTGTATGATAATCCTCTTAGGCAAAAAGACATCAGTCATTGATAACCAAACATTAAGTGTTTTTAATCTTTACTGTTGATTGAAAGATCTTTAATTTTAAATTGAATCACTATTTGTCTATAGTATATTGAAAAAAAATTTTTTAATAAGGAAAGTGGATATTTTGATTTCTTGTTGAAAATAGCTTTCTCGGTACCTCTAAAGATTTACTAAAAATTATTTTTTTCTTGTGTCAGCACATGGCCATAAATTAGTATAGGAAATTTTAGTCTCTTTTTGCAGTGAAAAACCTTAATTGGGAAATTCTTACAAAAACAACTCCAGATTTTTAATGAAAAATTTTTTTGATGGAGTTTTACAAGAATTGTTTACTAATGTGCATATTTTTGTAAATATGGATATCCATACACAACATTATCAGAAAATAAGAGCGGTAACTAGTAAACTTAAAACAAAAATAATTAAATTTCAATAAGAATATTAGATTACTTTGAATATTTTTCTAGATTTTAAAGATTAGTGGATACTTAAATTATAAAAATGGTGCTCACATTATATTAAAATAATTTTTACAGATGTCTCCTGTAGAAAAAAAAATTAATTATCCAAACATCAGGCTGTCAGCATAGCTGTCAATACCCTATAAAAACATCTGCCATGATAAAAAATGCTTTTCTGTGATATTTTAAACTAAAATTAATGCTTCAAATCAGGTTGATTAAACTCTCAATCAGCTAATCTTTTTTAAATAGTTTCAGAAAAGTATATTTCCAGTTAAAAAAAAAATTTCAATGAAGAGAATTACATTGTGTTGAGAGAATTGTAAATATAGCTGAAATTGTGTTTTGTTTTAGCAATTAAAGAAAAAATTCCAATCAATTAAAATTTGATTTGAAATGCAACAAAATATTTTGGTATTTTGCTTATTGGAAATATTAAACTTGAAGGTTTTTTTTTTTTTTTTTTTTTAAATCTTAGGTATCACTTTTCTTTTGAGGTACCTATTTATAACTGAAGATAACCTTTTTTTTTTTTTTTTTTTTTTTAGATCTTAATTCATATTAGCACAAAGATTAAATTAAAAACAAATTTGATATCCCCTAAAGCACTGCTACAACCATTGCTACTAATCTATTTTTAGCAAAGATTAATTCTGTTGGTGAGAAAACTTCTTAGCCTTCATTGATCATTGTTGTATGAGCAATGTTTCAATTGCTACTGTAGACTTGTTAGAGCAACTAGGTATTCCAAATTTTGAGAAGCTTGGTATGGGTTAGCAAATCTTGCTATTGGCTTAAAAGCAATAATGACATAATTTTTCATTTACTGCTGTTGTGTATGGGAATGGTCAAAATATAAGAGGTTTCAACAAACTTTTTTTTTCTAGTCTTTAAAAATATTTTTTCTGTTAATTTTCTGAAATATTAAGCATTTAATGTTTATTTTTAATGTCAACTTTTTTAGTCATGAAAAAACAGAAGTCATTTTATAACACAATATGAGTTACAATAAAAATTAATATAATATTTTAAAAAACAAAATTACTTATAAAAAAAAAACTTAAAGCTGAAAAAATTTAATACCAATTTTAGATATTTTGATTTTGTGTCTTCTAAATTTTTTATTCTTTAAAAAATCTAATTCAATATTAAATTTTTTTTTTTTTTTTTTTTTTCCTCCTCTGTATTGACTTTAGGTGCTCTAATGAATGTCTTTCTAATTTGGCTGGGTAAAGCAGCAAACTAAGTGCATATAAAATTATAACAAATATTTTTTTTCTTAAATTTGTGATAAAAACTGAGTAGAGCATTTTTCATTTCTTAATATGCAGATGAAAATTTAAAAATGATGAAATATGAGGGAGTGCGGATAAGTTCTTGTCCCAACCCACTATCCCAAATCAGCAAAAACAGAAGTTTCTTGATTTATGTTGAACTTTATTGTTCATTCTAAAATTATCTATTTTATTCTATTTTACTTTTAATGAAGATATTTATTTTCAATAAATAACCAACTATTTGGTCACCAAGCAAAATTCACAAGGATTTAAATAGAATTAGAAAAATAGGAATCTAAAAGGAATATATTCAGACTCTCACATCAGTGAAGAGAAATTTAGGAGGGTGTTTATAAAACAGTTGTACCAATTATCAGAAATATGTAAGAAAATTATTTTGCCAAATATCTTAGAATTTTCGGTTTTATATACTTTATAATTCTTCTAGCAAAATTCTGAAAATAAATTGGGACCAATACTTTTCAGAAAGAATGTGTACTTCTAAACAAGCATCTTTTGTAAGCAAGACAAAGTACCTAAAATTCAATAAAATATTAGATTATTTAAAATATTACAAAAATATTTTAAATAATTTCATATTTTATTGAATTTTTAAGATTACAGACTAGTTAAAAAGGAAAGTGATCACACTTTATTCAAGTAATTTTTATAGTTATGTACCCTTTATTTAAAAATGCCAAATATTAAGCTATTGATAAATCTGTTAACCTCATAAAAACACCAACATCAGTCTTAAAAAAAAAACAAAATGCTTTTTTGTTATATTTTAAACTAAAAGTAATGTTCTAATTAATTAATCATTAATTAAACTTTAAATCGGTTATCTTCCTCAAAGTTTCAGAAAAGTAATTTTATTTTTGAAATTTTTTTTTAAAAATAAGACTTGTCTTGATAGATTTGTCAATATGGGCATCATTTTTTTTTTTTTTTTTTTTTTTTTTTAGCAATTTAAAAAATTCCAATTAATTGAAATTCAGTTTGAGATACAAAGTATTTTGTTTATTAGAAATATTAAATTTAATCTCTTAGCTAGGAATTAAAACTAAAATAAAAGCTTCAAGAAGGATTTTCAACTTTTAAATTTCATTTTAAACCTTTTTTTTTTTTTTTTTTTTTTTTTTTTGTCGCTCAACCTATCTTTCTTTGTCTATGGAACAATACCGAGTGAACAAATATTTTTTTAATTTTCATCCTTTTATCTATCTCAGAGATCCTATCATACTGTGATAACTGTTCTTAACAATTGAGCCATGAGAGCTCTACATCTGGTAGATCAAATTTAATCATAATCTCAATTTTTCATTTTGGTCTGAAATTTGCAATGTAAAGTAGCTAAAATTAAAACAAGATATATAAAAATTAAAAATGTTACTAGTGTGTATACAAGCACTAAAAATATTTACTGACTTCTTGGGCAAGGGGAGAATAAATTGCAGTAGTTTTGGGATTATCAACCTTTTGAAATAACCTCATCAGATGTTCACACCAGTTGATTTGTAAAAAGCTTCCTTAAAATGATATATTTCCTTCCCATTTAAAATTGCTATTTTCTGTACCAGATATTAAACCTATCCTCAAGCCAACTATAAATTTTTAAACTTAAAATATTGATCTTGGCCTGTATATGCTTTAAATTTTAGTTCTATTTCTATATATTTGCTTCACTTCAAATCTAGCTATTTTGGGGGCTAATGTTGCATGGGTATAATTCATGGAATTTTCTCATTCTCGTCAGTACTATTATTCCTCTCTCCAAAAACCTTACATGTCCCAATCATAGTTGTTCTGATAGAATCTTTTTGGTCTTGACCTTTCATTAGATGCAGTCTAATTAATGCCTAACTTTCTCAAAAGGCTTATGTTAGCTGTAATTGTTTAATACCAATTTTGTAGCTATTGTGAAAGGATTAGAAAAAACTTTGAATATTTATATTATTTCTTTATAGTAAAAAAAAAAAAAACTACATGCAATAATCTTCAAAAACATTTTTAAATGCTAGATATAACTTAGATTTTTAATACATCTTTAAGTTTGGCAACAACTTAGCATTTTTGTTTTGTAGTGGTATAGTTTTTTAAATTTTAATAGTTTAAAATATCTTTTGTAATTAAGAGAGCTTACTTGCAATTATTTTTTTTTTTAATCATGTCTGTGCTTTTTTTTTTTTTTTTTTTTTTTTTAATTATTAAAATGTTGTTTTGTCTCCATTAAAATGGTGTTTCTTCACAAACAAAATTGTGTTTAATACTTCTGCAATCCTATGCTTTGAGATATCTTCATTCCATTGAATAAAGATAACACAATCATGAAATGTAATTTGGAGTCAACATAGTCTTATTGAATTCTGTAGTAAGGATACAAGGTTAGCTCTCTGATTCTTGGTGTCAGTATATATGCTATTTGGATGAGTCAGTCATATTCTGGAGAGGTGTTCATCTCCAACAGATGTAAATGTTGGAAATTAACAAGTGCTTGTATTGAAAGACCCATTGAATGACATGTTGCTAGCTATGAAATTTACTCTTGAATATAGTTAATAAGCAATTATTTTTATTTGTTAAATGAAGTAAAGTTGATGTTTCATCTCTCCAATTTTAAATCAGTTTATTAGGTTTAAGATAGATTTTATTGACATATGCTGAAATTTCTCTTTAGAATGTCTTTATTTGTGCATAATTTGAGAAGAGGAAATAAGAGAATTTAATTCAGTATGAGCTGAGCAATTGCCTGTTAAATGGCTCCTAACTTAGATGAAACTATTGGGATTTTTTTTTTTTTTTTTTTTTGTAACTAATTCAGTTATTATGAACTTTTTTTAATATAAATACAGGTAGTTGGATTCAGGGGCATTAAAAATTAACAAAATTATAGCCTTCAATAAATAACAGCTTGTCTGTAAGCCTTTTTACTTTTTGTAAGGTTGTTTTACTCTGATTTCTAACAATCACTTTTGTATGACTCGTTTGCAGAGCAGACGATTAGATGTCTAATCCTGTACTTGTAAAATCTGCAAACACATTGTTCATTAAACAATTCATTTTGTTGCTCACTACTTCTGGAATAGATATAAAGTTGTTCATTTTGTTAAATGAACATGTCTTTCAATACTCAACATACTACAGAATGGTATTAATTGTAGTCTAGAACATTTGTATTTTTGTGGCAGTACACCTTTTTTATTTTGACAGCCAATGAATATATTGTTCTTTATTGTAACTAAGTGAGATTTTAGATAAAGTACAAAAATATTTGGCATTTATTTTGACTGTTTTGATCTTTCAGTGTGGAGATTTTGGCAAACCTTTCTCAAGTATGATCTTATAGACACGAGCCACAGTCTAATAAGTCCTTTGCAGCAATTATAACCTAAATTCAGTTCACTTTTAAGTATTGCTTGTTAAATCAAGATTTGGATGTCAGTTAAGCAATACTGAACAAATATTACTTGGACTACTGTTTGGCTTCAGCTTGATTTGATTTTTGATATATTTAAAACATGTTTATAGATACATTAAAAAGGTAAAGATCTCTGCCTCTTGATTACTTCATACTATTATTCCTTAGCACTTTCACTGCTGTATTGTGGCCTGGCTGTGCTGGCCTGGTTTTTTGGTGGTGAGGGTAGGAGTCTGCTATTTACTGGAAATAAATTGCTAAATATACTGAAGGTGACTTCTCATGAATGCTGCAATTTTGGTTTTGTTAAAATACTCTGCAATACAGACTAAGATAAATGACATCCCCAACACAAAAATGTCACAAAATATGCATGTTACTATATATCTATGCTGGTTTAGAAATAGCACATAGCACAAATGCTAGGAACTGACATTTTTCTTGGTCTTGAAAATACGTTTGTAGTATATCATACCAGGAAATACCAGATGACTTGAATTGAGTTTCATGTCAATAAAGAACCGTTATTCTTAGACATCTTGAGGTAGATATAAAAGTGCTCCACCTGAGAGAAAAGATTTTCTCTCATCCTGCAAGAAGAATAATCCACATTTAGAGAAAACTACCAAAACCACACCCACTTGCCAATTTTAATTGACAACATTTGGAATTGTATAAACAATTCTATATATGGAAGATTTAGTTTTGTTCTTATTAGTCTGTAGAATAACATTACACCATAACACTTTCTACTCTTATAATTGACCCTGAGAAGTTTTATTGATACTTTTGGGCTGGTTTTAGAAGTACTAGGCTAATTACAAAAGGAAGGGACTATGTTCCTTTGGAAATCTGAATGTTAAGTTAATCTTAAATTATCTTTTCCTATAGTGGTTGATGGGTCGTTAAGCAGAAACCAAACCTTCTCCTCCCATGTTGGAAAGCTATTTTGTAAAATTATATCCATATATTTTCATTTAACTCTTTAAAAATGTCAACTTGGAGCTTTTTAAATGTGCATATTATAAAGAACAAATCTAATTTTAATATGATCAGGTGAATCACATTAAAATAGAAATACTGTTAGATACGAGCCACTTGGGTTCAATAATGTTGATGTAATCTTTTCAGTGAATTGTGTGTATTTTAATTCCTCCTTTTTGTTATTAGGAATGACTACCTTCATGCCTTCCCTCCACTTTTCTTATTTCCTTTTAAGTAGATTAAAAATAATTATGTATGTGCTCTCCTCGCCCCATTTTATTCATGAATATTCACTGACATGCCAAAAGTTATGTGTTTAGTATTGTATCTTTCTAGCTTGAAGTACAGCAGTTTAATATAGCAATGATACCATAAGTGATCAAAAGACTTAGAAATGTTTAGTTATGCTATCAATAGCTCCCCGATATTTGTAGGTGCAGGATCTTGCATGTGAATATATATCACCATTACATCTAAATGCTTCATTGGGTTTATGTCTGGCAAATGTGGTGGCCACACCATTTGAAAATTTCTAGGCAGTTTCAGGCCAATTCTGGACAACTGGAGTCTGATGTACTTTATCCTGTTGGAATGACCCATTGTTGTTGGGTACCTAATCCATAAAGGAAGTATAAATGGTCATGAAGCAGTGCAACCAGTGACATGTTTAGGTGGATCAGTGGGCTCGACCCATACCAAGTGAACACTCTATTATGGAACCTCTACCAGCCTGCATGGAATCTGCACCACACCTAACCTCTATCATATAATCTGAAACATTGGAACTAACTCCTTGGAAAAGTCCTACATAGTTCAATTAGTGACGTCACAAGGCACTGTACAGAGTTGTGGTGTTAATGGGGTACTCTGGTGAGTCTTTTGCTCTCGTGTCCCACAGAAGCTAGAAAATATTGAGCTGATCTACTAGATATGTATCTGGTATTTCCTGTATTGAATGTGATTTAAGTCAGTGTCACTTGTTGGTTTCTGTATGACTTTTTAGCAGATTCCTCTGATCATGATCATTAAGGACGTGATTGGCTACTGTACTGTCCATGGTGGATGATAGTGAATAATTTGTTTCCTTGCTATGATCAACTAATGTTGACCCTAATACACCAAATATCAAATCGCAAGTGATATAGTCTTGAGCATTTCCATGACAATGCACAGTGTCACCCCATACCATTACCTTCCCATACTGCTATCTTATTTTGGGCACATCAGTGTATGGCATAAACAAATTCCACTGGTGATCTTTTAGACAAATTTTTGTTAGATTCCTTAATTTAGCAACCAATACAGTAAGAAGACATTTTTTTTTTTTTTTTTTTTTAAATAACTGGTTGGCTTAGTATTCCTTAGGTGCACATGTAGGTTTTGCTTCATATATAAAAATCTTTAATTTTTTAATTACAGAAATTGTACCATACAGGCTATTTATGAAAAGGGATAGTTGTCTTAGAATTGTTACCATGTGTCTGTTGCCATTCTTGAATTCTAATTGCTCATCTATTTTATATAAAAATTTGGAAGTTATTTGTTTGACTCATATTTTAAATAGCTTACTTTCCAGTTTTATATCTTCAGATTTTTTTTAGATCATAAACTGAAACTTTAATTTTATAGCTGACTTTGATATAGTTTTAAACTTGGAAATGCAAAGTGGATAAAACATTTTTTCATTTTATTATTTATATTTTTAAACTTTAATATTTTTAAAGTATGAATATTATTTGCATTTAATAAGTATTTTTTTACATATAGCTGTTATCATTTTTCATTTTATGTAAATTTGTGTGACAAATTTAACAGCTGAACATCTGGCAATTCTCATGAAAGAAAAGAGGAAAATGTTTGCAACTCTAAAGAGTTGCTTTGGTTTACTTTTATATTTTTCCAGTTTCTTTTCTTTTACTTTCATCTCATTTTTCCTTTTCATTTGCCACTCATTCTGTAAATTTGCTGTTTTGAGCTATTAATTGAAACTATCCTTGAGTTTGTTACATATTCTATATCTCTAAGGCTTGGAAATACTTTACCAAATTCTTTTGCATTGCTTATAAGATAACATTAAACTTACTGGTGACATCAGTAATAAAAAAAAAAAAAAAAAAAAATTAGAATAACTAAAGCAGAAATAATACTTCAGTATTTGTATGTTGAATTTTTTTTATTTCAAATATCAAACTACCCCCCCACTCAAATTCTCAGTCTTATGATCAATATCTCCAAATTCTCAAGATTACTGCAGGCATTAAATAATTTTGAGTTTTTATGTGCAAAGAAAAAATACTTCATATTGATTCATATGGTTTGATCATACTTTTTAATTTAATCTTTTTGTTATTGCTCTTCTACAAAATGTACATCAGCATGTACATATTGCTGTTTTAATTTTTATCCTTGTTAATCTGTACAAAAATGTATATTCAATATCTTTTGATTATAAAGCACTAATTTTTTTTCCTTCTATTATTAAATAGTTCACTTAGATATAAACTGATATCTTTTATATTTCAGTACACATGAATCTAACATTTGTAGACAAAACTGCCAGTTGATTCAACATGAAGATTGACCGGACCAAGTTAAAAAAGTCATCAACTGATGTGGTAAGAGACTTTTTTCCTTAATCAACTAAATACTCCTTTTTAAAAAGTTTATTGTAAAGCAAATATATTTCTGACTGCTGATTTTACTCGCTTTCTAAATGATTGGAATTTATACTTTTCTTTAACTGCCTTTTTAATATACTTTCTTTGAGGCTACTGAATTGGTCTCTTTGTTTTGAATCTCACCCAAAAAGAGTGATTAAATTTATTGGCAAACTATCCTTTATCAAATGATCTAAATCACTGGCATGCTACATTGTAGAATTAAATGCTAGTTAAGTCTTAACATACTAGATTTCCTCTCTAGTTATCTCAAATGCAAATGAATGCAGTGGTACCTCAAAGAATATGAACTTGCTCTATTATCCTCTTCTAATGCTGCAGGCTTTCCTGGGTGTTTTGCAATTTTAAGAATGTTAAAATTGTTGTGCCAATGTCAAATTTGTTTCTACCAATAGAATTTTATTAAAACTTATTTTAGACCAATTCAAGACTTATGTAGTCTACTAAAATGTGATGTCTAAGGCTGGATTGACTACTTTTGATAGACAATTTTTAGAAATTTCAGAATCTTTCAAGATTTTGAAGATCTTAGATTTGATAGTTTGAAATTAAAAATGTATAGCTTTTTTTTCTTTTTGTTAGGGATCAAAATTAGCAAATCTAGCACTGTTAATGCTTAAATAATTTAGCTTGAATAGAATAGCTTTTATATTTGTGGAATAATCACTTTTTTTTTTTTTTTTTTTTACAACTGAAAGCAACTTTCTCTTCATTCTATCCATTTTGATGCTATTGTTAATGTTTTGTATAAAGGAAAGAATGTTCGTTGTATAGGAAATATTGTATATTAGAAAATTTTTCTTTAATTTATCAAAATATTTCTCTGAAATGACTAGAAAAGCTTTATACATATTGTCACATTAAAGAAAATAACTACATTGTTATCATTTTACTATGTTTTAGCAATGGCTATTATAAAAGCACTTTGGATATCATATTCTAGAACTGATCTGATGTCCTGCATAAAACATGGATGTCACTTGTGTGCTGAATAAATCTATGAAATTAGCTTAATGTCGTATCCCATAGGTCAGAAATAACCTGGTGGGAAATACTGATAGTGGATGAAAATAATTGTTTTTTTTTTTTTTTTTTTTTTTTTTTTTCTTTTTAACCTATAATCCAGCTATTGTGAATCTTTTAAAAACTGAAATGTTTCCAAGTTGTCTCTAAATAGCAATTTTGACTTATTCAGTAATGAATAAAAAGGCAAAAATTTGTTTTCTGTGCATAAGCAACAAAAGATATTAGCTTTTTGCTTCTAAAATTTATTTTTTCTTTATTGATGTCTTTTAATTTGCTTTCTTGTTAGCAATGGATTTATTCTTGTCTCTAGGCTTTCAATTATCTAAGCAATAATTTAAGTAGCATGAACATATTTTCCTAACTGGTAAAAATCATACTTGGAGAGTGGGCTTTCATACTTTTGTGTTTGAAGGTTCACAATCTATAATAAATATGACTATTGCATCAAATTGTCCTTTTGATTTATGTGTAAATGAAGGAAACCCATGAAGTTAGACCATTTAATAGTCCTAAAATTATTATTGTCTTCTGGTGTACTTTTAAATTTTATAAGACTTTGCCAAATTCAACCATTGTAACAACCATCCAGTTGGTTGTCAGTTATTCCTGATGCCATAAATATTAAAAAAAAAAAAAGTTAGAAAAGAAAAGTTTTAGCCATTATAAAGCAATTATATAACTACATTTGGGAGATTTATAACCTGTAAATTAAATTCTCTAATTTTTAATATTACTATAGTTTTTATAAAGATGTTGTTAATCTTCTGGGCCATATCAGATTAAATTTATTAATTCCAAATTCATTATATTAAAATATTTACTATCAATGTAATGACTGGGTATCATATCAAATAGTAATTCAATACTGTAGCTGTTTGGCTAACTTATTTATTATGTCTTGTTACCTAATTGGCTTGAACTTTGAGATACTCTTGTACTTGCTTATTTAGGAATGATTTTATATATATATATATATATATATATATATATATATATATATATATATATATAAATTTTTTTTTTTTTTTAAGATCACACTTGACAAATTAAAAGTACACTTAGTATAGGTGATATTAGCTTAATTTGATAACAAGTGTTGGGTCTTGCTCTGGAGAGGACAAATTTTTGAGGAAAGATTGTTGATATTGTCTTCAAATGATAGTTATGACCAAGCTGCCTCTGACTAAGAAGGTAAACTATTATTTGTTAGTAATACATGCCGCTGACAGTCATTAGTTGGTCTTATTGATCTGTCTGCAAAGAATGCTTGCAGCAAAGCTACCATTATGGGTTCTGTTTTGATTGCAAACATCTGGATTGTTGAGTCCTTGAAGTTGTGAAATGTGCTGAAAATTGTAATTAAATATTTGAAATTTTCCTTTTTTTTTTTTTTCTCTCCTTCCTCTCTCTCCTTGTTTTTTTTTTTTCTCTGGGTGGCTTCATAAACAAGTTATATTTATATACCATGTATTAGTACAAATTAGATTTCAAGGTAGTTTTTTTTTTTTAATTTTTTTTATTGACTACCTGGAACTTTAATTGTATTAATGTTTATATTGTGTGAACATGATTACACCATATATTGTATATTTTAGAATGAAAAACTTGTCTAAATTATTTAAAGTTGCTCATACTTTGATAACTAAGAACCAAATAAAAAATCTAGAATAATTAAGGAATCAGTATTAACTTTTAGTTGTATTTTGTGTGCATGTTTTCTCTCCCCCATTGATTGATATTTGGATACTTGTTTTATTTTTTTTAGTTGTATCTATAGAAATATTAAGCTTTTTTTTTTTTTTTTTTTTTAAATATATAATTCTGATGGCCCAATTTCATTGTGCAATTATTTATTAGACAAGTGATTTGTTGATTAAAGGCAACATTAAAGAATTAGTAGTGTCACTTAGTTCATATTTCTTGTTTTAATGGTATTCTCTTGCATAAAATTTCAGTATTTGCTACACAAAAAATTATTTCAAATTGTTATTGACAATTGATATTTTCAGGTATCTTATGGAAAATAATTTTTTATTCAAATGTTATATGGTTTTCCATCTTTAAAAAATAAACTTCATTTTTTTTCCTTTAAAAATGAAAATTGATTTACAAACAAATGAAATCAATTTATCTAAGTTCATTAACCCTTTTTCAAATTATTATTATTAATAAAGTAAATAAACTTAAATTAAGATATATTTAAACTTTTTTTTTTCTAAGCAAAAACTATAGCGAACCTTACTTCAAAGAATAATTATTTACTATTTATTTTGGAGGGAATTTAGATTTTTTTTCTTTTTTTTTTTAAGTAATTAAAGATTACATTAGTGATTCTTTTCTTTTTAAAGAAAGTGAAAGAACTAAACATTTCTCCATAAATGATTTTAATTACTATTTTGAAAGAGTAAAAGTAAGATACATTGAGAATTTGGTTTTGAAAATTGATTTGTTTAAATTTCAAGTTATATTTGAAAAGAAAAACATTAATTAAATAAAAATTAGGAGAGACAGGCTGATTTATGGTTAACATTAAACACGTTGAATATTTGTTTTACTAATTATATTTTATTTAAATTAATTTTCAAAAAAAAAAAAGGCTTGCTATAGTTTTTACTTCAATAAAAACTTAACTTAAAATTGTCTTTTTATGTTCATTACAAATCAACAATGAAGTTTATTAAAAATTGAATAAAAAAAATTTTCCATGACATGGCCGAAAAATATGAAATTAAATTTCTTCATTTAAAATTACTTTGTAATATTTTTTTAATTTTATTTACTATAGATATGGAAATAAATTCAAGAGAATAGTAATTTTTAAAATACATATAACATTTCGAAATTCAGCAGAATTAAAAAGTAAAAACGAATAGAATAAGAATTATTCCTGTTCATTTTTTACTTTCAATTCTGAGAATTTTGAATGCAATTACTATGTAATTTTAATTTAAAAATATCTCTGTAAATACAAATCTATATCTATGAAACAGATGTGTGTGTGCTATTTATGCATGTACACATTTCTTGACTTATTTTGGTGAAATTGTACACACATACATTGCAAATTTATCAAGGTAGGTCAAGACCAACTTTTCAATCTCCAGGGGTTTGGCAGAAAAATCGAGAAAACTGAAGGTGGGTGCAACTTTTTGCAAAAACCAAAGCAGTTACACATGAACAAAATTTTTACTGGATGAGCTGATGTTCTTTGCACTTGATACAAAACATACCTCATGTTATGAGGTTTATGTAGAGTGTTTGATAGTTTTCCTGTGACATTGGCTTCACATAAAAATTGCAAAAACTGAAAAAATCAGGTTTTTTTTGTTCTACTTAAAATAAAAACTTGAATAACTTCCTCATTATTTATCCAATTTTCTTCAAACATGTTGCAGAAAATTTGCCATCATGCAATAAATAAGTTGGTGTGGTTTTAATTCTGCTCGCTTCCCTGCATATAACAAAATCCACAGAAAACTGTTTGAAAAGCCTGCTTTTTGGCCTTAATTCCCTGATTTTTCATCCGATGCTTTCCAAATTTGTGATGTAAATTACATATGACACACAAATTGTCTTGCATAAATGTTTGGTTTAGATTATTTCAGTTAAGTGGATGAAATCTGTGATAAACTAGGTCCAAAGTTAACTTTTGACATTTAGCCAATAGTTTCTTAATATGATTCCATCCAAAATTGGCATTCGAACAACCTTTGATGCAAAGATTGTTTGAGAAGCATTATTGAAGCATTGAAAGGGGAAAATTCCCAAAGAACCTATTATTATCCCAGATTTACAGTGTGTGTGAAGGAGGGGGTGTTCATGCTTTTGCAGTTGCAGTTGAATCAAACTGACACTTGATCCCTGTTTTTTGTTTCATTATTAGATTTGTGAACAATGCCATACTATTTGAAAGTTATTACACCCATAGGAAATCTACTGAATATCTAAGACACTGAAACAATTTAACCTGGAGCAATGACCTCACAAGAAGGTTTGTGCTAAAAAAGATGAGTTGGTGAGAAGCACATATGATGCAGGGATGCAGACACATTTATAGACAGAGGGGTGCAGTTGTACAATTGCAACCATGTACACCTGGGCAATGGTGGTCGCCTCAGCTAGTATGATGCAACCTTTTTTTTGCAAAAAGGTTTGTATATATATATATATATATATATATATATATATATATATATATATATATATATAGTAGGCATGGTGGAGTAGTGGCTTTGATGTATGAATCCTCTAAATAAAAAATAAAAAAACTATAGGTAAATATCAGGACAGACTGGGATCTATAACCTTGGATGGCAACTGGTCTAAGAGGAGGACAACTCTGAATTTAAAACCTTAGGAGGGTTGTTTGGGGACCTTGTGGCACATAATGCACCAGGTCTCTGTAATTGGCCCTTCAAGAAGTGTGGATGGTTCTGCACAAAACCTTCACCACTATAATCAAATCATATGTGCTGGTGTCTGGGTTGTCGGTTCCTATGAACTGAGCTGCTTGATCCTCATATGTCGAATACGACAGGAGAGTACACCATTTAATCATGTTAATTATTGTAGGTTTTTTGTAGTTTTAGCTGGTCGCACACACACTCACTACTGCCCTTTACATATGTATAAATTAAACACAAACCACAATAGTAGAGGTAAGTTAACCAGTAATGGCTAAATTAGCTATATTGGTGAATTTATGAAAAACTTAAGCATTGAACTACTGTCAATTACTGCCAAACTGTCTTTATAAAAAACAACAAACAAAAACATTCAGTTTGTAAAATAATTTTTCTCTTCCAATTTTTTAAGATTTATAAATTTTAGAAGTACATTTAATGCTTTAAAGATACTTTGAATTATTTCCTTTTAAAAATAGTATAACTCTTAAACCAATTAACCAGCTTATATTCTTTCACCTCTAATTTACTAGATTGCTCTGTCCATAATGGCCATTGTCTTTCTTTGGGAGTAAATAATTATTTGATGACAAATTGAACAATCTTTACTTGAAGATGTTTGCCTTGGACTATTTTTATTATAGTTCACTTGGCAATTTTCTGTTAATGTGATGCTGTATGATGCCTCTACAGAATAAATGCAAATACTGTTTGTAATGATATTAGTTTATTACGATGGATTCTATATGTTTAATATATTTAATTATGATTTGAAAACTATGGAACTTTTATTTACATTATTCAGACTATTGTCCTCATCTTTATTGCCATATTTATTACATTTCAGCCGGGGTAGACTGTTCTAGTTCCATGCCATGTTTAATGGATGTCAGTTATCTCCTGTTAATTCCCCTCTGAAAATTCTCCACTGCCTTAACCGGGTATTGAACTCACACTCTTTGGGTCCTGTCACTGGATCTAACCAACGCCTTTATCCACTGTTCCATGTGTCCTTGAGGACACAGTGAGTGAAATAAAGGGTTATGTTTGACATTCCAACCGCCTGAAGAAGGCCGGAGTGTACAACGGCTGAAATGTAATAAATATGGCAACAAAACTGAGGTCAATAGTCTGAATAATGTACATAATACCTCATCTTGGAAATATAGACAGATATGGAACTTTTTTAAAGCAAGACAGCAAATTTTTTAATATAAAATCCCACTGGTGGCATAGATGGCAGAACTAATACCGACTGTTAAATTTGAACATTTTTGTTAATAGCATAACTAAATGAAAAAATTTATTCATAAAGCTTTGGAAGTTGTGAATGAACTTATTGAGCTGTTGGCATTTTTCGCTTTAAAATTTTTTTTTTTTTTTTTTTTAATAATTTGAATTTAAAACCTTGTTGATTATTCTGTTAATGGATTCTCTTTTGCTAAATTCTGTTACTGCAATATCAACTTCATGCAGTTGAATGAGTTGTTGGAATTTAATAAGACTTACTTTGTGAAATTTAAAAAACCAAAAAAAAAAAAGTATTAAGTTAGACAACTTAAATATCTACATATTTATAGCCCTCTCTCAATCAAATTAAGCCATTGTATGAATTTACACGTGTGTGTAAAAAATAAATTAACCCCTAAGATAATATTAAAAAAACAAATTTATTTTTTCCCAGATAATCAAATCTTAAACTTTATTTTCATTAAGAAAACCTTTATTAAACAAATTACCACTTTCAAAATTTAAATCTAGCTGGAATAAAATATTAATTAAAAAATTAAGATGTGTAAAAGTGAATTATTGCATCTACACTGTAAATTTTTTTGCATGGTACAAATAATTTTATTGTGCTTGTGAAATCCAAATGAAAAAGGATAAAAGATCAAAAGAACTTCCTGAAGCTTTAAAAACAAAGAAGGCTACACAAAGCTATCAAAATGATTTGGAATGCATGTCTCCATGTGAAAAATTATAAATGTAACCTCTTTAGTATGACTGCTTCACAAACTTGAAGTGACTGTCTGAAAAACAACTGCAAGAGCAAGTAGACATCTAGTTCAGCAAGCCCAAGCAAATCCTGCTGTGACCTCTCCGGTCCTCCAAGGCTCCCTGGCCAATTTTGGAATCAATGTGCATACCTCTACGGTGCGACAAAATCTGAACAATGCTGGTCTTGATGGCAGAATGCCTAGAAAAAAGTCACTGCTTATGAAAAAGCACAAACGAGCACAACTATGCCAAAACTCATTAATAAGCTAGAAACCTGGCAAAAAATTTCATGGTCAGATGAAAACAAACTAGAGCTGTTTGGTAGGAATGATAGGCAGTATGTCAGACTCGCCCCTAATGTGGCTTTTGAAGGGAAGAATTTGGTGCCAACATCAGCATTATGATTTGGGGATACTTGCAACTGGAACAAGCCAAATAGTACGCATTGATGGCACGATAGATTCTGCAAGATACAAAGCAATTTCAAATGCAAGTGTCTTGCCCTTAGTTCAAAAGTTGGATTTATGTCAGAGCTGGATCTTCCAACACGACAATGATCTGAAGCATCAAAGCAAATCCACAAAATTTGGCTTAAAAAAAAATTTCAAGTCTTTGAATAGCCTAGTTAAAGTCCTAAATCTGATTCAAGTTAAAGAAGGCAGTACATGCAAAAAACCCAGGTAATATCAAGCAATTGTGGGAGTTTTGCCAAGAAGAATGGACAAAAATTGATGTTCACTGCTGCCAGAAACTTCTTACAAATTATAGGAAAAAAAACAAAAACTGACGTGACCTCAAAAGGAGGAGTCACTGAATATTAAATGTCATGGTTTACTTTTGCACATCTTAATTTCTCATTTTGAATTAATATTTTTATTCCAGCATTTTTTTTTTTTAATTTTGAAAGTGGTTGTAATTCATTTACTAAAGGTTTTTCTTAATGAATATATAGTTTAAGATTATTTGATTATTTGGGGAAGTGAGCAAAAGTTTTTAACTTGGGGTACACTACACTTTTTTTTTTATATATATATATATATATATATATATATATATATATGTGTGTGTGTGTAACACACACATAGTAGGAATAAACAAATATTTGTACACATAAAATTTTTAATTTATTGTATTTACCACTAATGAATAAACATAATTTTCGTATAATTAACTGTATGCATAGAAAACTTTGATTTAATAGAAATAAATACCATTTATCCATTTTAATAGGTGAAAAAGTATTTGTACAATGCAACTTTCAGATTTTAAAACTTTTAAATTGCTTTAATACTCTAGATTATTCAAGTGGAATATTCTAGAATGTTTCAGTAATGTTATCAGTAGTTATTTTTAGCCTAAAATATACAAACAAAATTCTGTAATTGATATTTATGCAAGAAGGTTTTCATCATGGCAAGAGGTAAAGAATTGACAAATTTGTAAAGAACTGATTAAGCTCTAAGGTAAAAATTACAGGAAAATCACAACCTGAATATTTCATTTACTACCATTAGTTCATTCGTTGTAAGGTATAAAAAAACTCAAAACTGAAAACCAAAGAACGGGTGCTCCAAGGAAGATTTCTGCAAGATCTTAAGAGGAAATTAATGTCTCAAATTAAACAAAATCCAATGGTTACTCGTTAAGAGTTGGAGGATGATTTGCTTTCATCAGGAATATGTGTCACTAAACAAACAATCAACGAAATTCATAGGAACAATATAAAAATCACACTCCCCTTGGAAAACTCCATCAGTGAAATTTGGTATCTGTCTATATTTCTGAGATAAGTATTATGTACATTATTTACATTATTCGGACTATTGTCCTCATCTTTGTCACCATGTTTGCTAGGCCACAAAAATCTCCTGAGCTGACCAAGCATAGAAATGAATACAATATGGGAACCAGTAATAAGGAGTGCCAGAGAAAAGCGATAACAAAAATTGCAATATGAGTTCTGGTAAAAACATGAAATGATAACGGCAAAAATTGCAATATGAGCATTGGTAAAAAATGGTTGCTGAAGACATTAGGCTTATAATACCCAGAAATTCATACACAGATGTCCTCAAGGACACATGGCATAGTGGATAAAGGTGTTAGTGTGAGTTCAATACCCGGTTAAGGCAGTGAAGAACTTTCAGAAATGAACAGGAGATAACGGATAACTGACATCCATTAAAACATGGCATGTGAAACTAGAACAGTCTACCCCAGTGAGTGAAATAAAGGGTTAAATTCGATATTCCAATCACCTGAAGAAGGTCGGAGCATACAACGGCTGAAACAATGTAATAAATATGGCGACAAAGAGGAGGACAATAGTCTGAATAATGTAAATAATGAAATTTGGTAATAGCAGCATCATGTTTTGGGGATTTTTATCTGCAAAAGGTACTAGCAACATATCAGTAATAGATGGTAGAATGAATGCTGCAGCATATCAAAATACTTTGGAATCAAATTTAATGATTATGGTTGAAAATCTTGAACTTCCTCCTGATTGGATCTTCCAACATCATAATGATGCAAAATCTATGAAGAAATGGCTTGCTAAAAGTTAAAGTAATGTAAATATCCTGAAATGGACAAATAAGTCCCCAGATTTAAACCCAATCAAGAATTTGTGGTGTTATTTGAAAATTCAAATCCAATTGAGAGCTCCAACAAACATCCTGGGTCTGAAGACCATATGCAAAAAAGAATGGAACAAAATACAAACTAAAATTTGCAAATCATTGAGAACTACAAAGGTTAGTTGCTGTAGAAGTGAATAATGGCTATTCTACAAAGATTTAAATGAAGATTATGTATTCTTTTTTGTATCATATGAATACTTTTTACACCCATTAAGATGGATAAATTTCTATTAAGTCAGATTTTTTTTTCCTGTTCTCTATGCAAATTTAGTTATTATGCATCTGTACAGTTATATGAAAATTGTTTATTCATTAATTGGAAACACTGATTAAAAATCTTTGTGTACAAATGTCCCCCTCCCCCCAATTATATATAATCATGTTCGGTGAGCACTTTATGTAATGGTTACCAAGCTTGTCTCTAGATCAATTACATCTGAATAGTGAGTTTGATCTTCACTTGTGACTGTGTGCCACATCTAAGCTATGGTTAATAAATCACAATCATATTTGGTTAAAGGATTATGGCTGCATTTTATTAATGTGCTGTTGTATTAATATTGTCTAATTCAGAGATCTGATGCAGAAGTATTGGCTTTTTTCTTTTTAATTTGTGCCTACCATGGTTTGTTTTATCAAATGACCTTGAGTATGTTAGCAATCTGATGGCTAGCATACTTGCTATTAAGTTGTATTGATCCAGTTGAAAATTTAATTTTAATGCCTTTATGATTGTTTTTATTAGTTTGAATTTGTATAATATTAAGATGTCAATTAAAAAGACCTGCAAAGACTGTCAATTGAATTGGTTACATTCCACTTTTGGTCATGGAAAAATCTCGGTATTAAAACGTTACCAATATTGTGTAGTGGCTCATAATCTCTTGCTCGTGATAAACTTAAATTTACTGTTCACTTTTACCTTAATTTTTGCTTATTTATTCCAGAATTTTAGATTATTAGGTTCTGAAATAAAATTTGCAATTTCATTAACTTTATTTCTCCTGTTTTCCTCTATTGGCATTCAAACCAAATATGATGTTAGGCTAAAACATAGGTTATCAGTTTCACTATTTATCATAAATCAATAGTATAAAAATTGTTTGTTTCCAATTACAAAGCAGTATAAGCTGCCTGGCTAGTTGCTGCCCCACCTTTCTTTCAAACTCTGGAAATCCAATCTCTACTCTAACTTACCTTCAGGTGTTGAACCTTATACAAGCTATCCCCCTATTGGTGTATTGATCTTGCTAAATATGCTTCGTATGACTGGATATATCCTTGCACTTTGTAATTAGGGTTCGTACAAATTCTATTTCTTTACTATTAACTTCCACTTATGTGCACTATTTAATGTATAGTTTCTCCTTTTGAGGGATTTAATAAAAATATGCTCATGATTTCTTTCTAGTTTTGCATGCTGTGATTTGTAGTTTGATGTGTTGTCAATTAGAACACTATTTTTAAATTTTGGCAAGCATAGTCTTTTGTAGCTAGACCCACACCCTACTTGATAGCAGATAGTGGCAACTCTCTCTTATTGACTCTGGTATTGTTTTTTGAGGCACCCTGAATATGAGGGTTCCTTAATGTTGTAGGCTTTCTGAACACACACATGCACACAGCCTGAATTGAATATGTTTATATAGATGTTAGAATCATTATTTTTCTGAATGTTTTTAGATATACATTTTTTTTTTTTTTTTTTTTTTTTTTTTAAATAATTTCCTCAATGAGATTGCAGGTAATTGAAAACTTATGTAGAATTAAAACTTAGTTTGTTCATATTTAATATTAAACTCTGGCATCTTCTCCGTTGATGGAGCATATAGCCAGAAATTCTTTGCATTGTTTTCATTACATTTATGGTGTACTAATATGGTAATTTGAATGTTGGCTTGAATTTTTTTTTCTCTTAAGGAGTACTTATTTCCTTTTTTCATAAAGCTCTGAACCATATTGTAAATTTAACTTCAATATAAAATGCAGTGTACATTTGTCCATTTTTTTTTTTTTTTTTTTTTTTTTATCTTGGCAAATCATAAGCAACCTGAAGTAACCGGTAGTAACTACTGTAGTTACACATGATTAAGAATTAAATAATGCATTTAAAGTCCAATTTAAATATTGGACGGTGAAAGGTTTAAGAACAAAAATAATTTTTTATTAAAGGTTTAACTTTAATTTCACTTTCCATTGCAAATGATATCATCTAATTAAACCATAATTAAAACTTAAGCAGAGCACGATACATTGCTCAATAAAAATTGTGCACAAAATAAATGTAAACAAGCCACGGAGATTGATTGCATATACAAAGAAAGATTATGCTGAATTAAGGTGTTGAATAAAGATAAAATAAGTTCATTATTTCTAAATTCTCAAATTATGTACATGGGAAGCTGAAGGTAAAAGGCTGAAGGCCCAAGAACCCTCTGCAAGAGCTAGCCTAAAGTCCTCTCAAAGGGTGGCTTCTAGGCTAGTTTATTAATAAATACCAGTCAAAATTAAAAGAATTGCCTTTTAAAATAGCATATAAATGTATATTTTTGATCCCCCTCCCCCTTTTGTTTACTTCAGTTTTAAGTACTTAATTGGTAAATTGTTTTAATAAGGATCTTTTATCTGAAAATCCTCACTTCCTGGCATTGTAAAATTAGCTTTTTAATTTCTGCAACAACTTTTCTCAAATTCATCAGTACATCAAAACATTATTTTGAACTCTGTGTGTGTTTTCTTGACAATGATTGTTCTACCAGATTCCTAAGTCTAATGTTTTATTAATGATGTAATGATCAGTTTATTGTTAATTTTTTTCTTTTTCAGCCTGCTGATTGTAAGGCACTAATTGAAAGACTAAAGAATTGTTCAGAAGAGGAATTGTACAATGAGTTGACTAATATCAAAACTTGGACATATGGAAAGGTGAGATTTCTTCGTATTTTTTTTTTTTTTTTTTATTTAATTATTTTAAATTTTTTTTTGAATTCTGATTATGGAATTGAGATGCTAAGTTGCTAAAAATGGGATGCTGTAGTATCTCTTAGCAGACCATTGTTAGATAGTTTCTAACACTGACAAAATGTTAGTTTTATTTACCTTGGAAGTGGGAGAAATATTGTACTTTTCTCTACTTTGACAATATTCTCTTTATTATGCTTTGCTCTGGCCATTTTTTAGAAACTGGATATCACAAATTGTTTCTGGAATTTTGTGATTTAACCTTAAATTGTGTTTCTAGAATGTTGGAATATACTCCTAATTATTTGATTACCTTGAACCTTACTTTGTATAATTACTTGACCTCATGATTTTTGTTCATTAGGTTTTAATGGAATTTTTTTTAAGCGCGAGTCTATAAGTTAAATAGACATCCTACATGTTTTCAATAAAAGCTAATTAGAATATGCAACTTTGTGAATATTGGATTTTTACTTTATTTTTCATTACAATAGTGAATTTTCTGGTGATGCTCTAATTGAGATGATTTTCCATCTCTTTAACTGTTAATCTGGGTTGGGATTCAAATTGGTTATTCAATATAATGAATACCTAAAAATTATTTAAATACAATGTAAATCTTTTTTCTAGTATTTTGCTTACTTTTAGTGAAGTATAAAAATGCTTTTTATTTAATTTGGTATCTTAAAAAAATCTTGAAAAGAGAATAATTTTAATAAATTAATGTAAACTTTACATGTGATAATGGGTTGGCCAAAAAGCTTGTTTGGTTTAAGTAAATTTTCTAATTAGTAAGCAAACAGTTTTTGACTAACCCAATAGTGATAAGTTCACTCCTTTATTACTTTGTTTAGGAACTGATAATCTATCCAGTTTTCTATTCTACCAAAAGCTGCAGGCATAGCTTTAGTAGCAATCATCACTTAACCTTCACTTTTTAATTTAAAAATCTAGTTCCTGTTTTGAATTAAGATTCTCATAAAAATATCCATATCTAGTAACTTAGACCTTTTACTTTTTATAAAGCCTGTTTGACTCTGTTTTACACTGTAAAACATATCCAAGTGTTGACTGTGGGAGTGACCATCTTTCAATTGTATGCTACTTTAGAGTAAAATTATGGAAATAAAGACCAGAACAGTGTCTAAACTGCAATATAACACTCCTGAATGACCCAAGTTGCAAGGAGATGTATATAGACAGTTAATAACAAATATAACTAGTGAAACTACTAATTCAAAGTGGAACATGTTGAGAGATTCACTGTTGACATTGGTGAATGAGACAAGAAAGAGTTGATGACAGGAAATTCTTGATGGAAAAGAAACCACATACAATGTTAAGGAAGGGAAAAAGAGTACAGAACACTAAATGCAGAAATTAGAAATAAATGTAGACAGGCTAAAGAGGAATGTATCATTAAAAAGTGTGTGGAAATAGAAAGGATGAACAACATAAAGCAAGCATGCACAAAAGAATTAACAACAAAAGGTTTGCTCATCAACAGGTTGTATAAAGACAAAGGAAAAATTACTTCAAAGATGAGGTGACTACATGAGAGAACTATTTGATGAGAGAAATCTCCAATACAAAAGAATATGGAATAACTGGAAATATTAGTCTAAAGTAAGATCAACACTGGGAAAGATGAACCGGAACAAAGGAGCAGGACCAGATGGGATCATAATATAAGTGCTTTCAGCCGTAACATGATTTTGACATCAACAAGATCATAGAAGTAATAAATGAAATATAACAGTGGCGACAAACTGGAAAACTTTGTAGCACTACCTAAACTAAATATGGTTGAAAGCAAAATCTATTGGACAATCAGCTTAATGAGCTATATAACAAAGTTAATCTAAATTTTGATGAATAGCGTGAAGTAGAATTAGACTGGAAATAGGAAAAGAACAATGTTGCTTTGGCAAGAACTTTGGAATAAGAAATTGCTATATTTATGATCAGAATGATATTGGAGAGAGCAATACAAATGCAGAAGGAAGTACACTTATGTTTTATAGATTACACAAAAGCATTTGATAGGGTACAGCACAAAGATTTATTTGAATTGTTAGGAAAAATATTTATTTGGAACGGATGTTATAATAATTCAGAATTTATACTGGGAGCAAATTGCCTGCATATGAATATAAAATGAATTTAGTAGGTAAACAAAAATAGAAAGGGGTGTAAAACAAGGATGTCTTCTCATATAATTTGTTCAACCACTACAATCAGGCTTTCCAAAAAACTGGAGACCCTACCAGAATTTATCATCGGTGGACCTAAGCTTAACAATGACAACGTTGATGGTGAATGCAGAAAGAAAACTGTGGGTCCTCTTAAACAAGATTAGTAAAGGAAAGCAATATGAAAAGACTAACCATTAATTATAACAAAACAAAGTATGATTGGTAAAAGAAAAAAAAACCCTAGATGCCAACTGCAAGTTGGAGATGTAAACATCAAACAAGTACAAAAATTCAACTATCTGGGAAGTGTTTTAAAAAAGGATAGAAAATGTGACACTGGAATCCAAATGGTACATTCCAAAAGTTAAACAATGTACTGTGAAATGGGGGTGCGTGTTCTTAGAAATGAAAATTGCTGAATTGTCCTGTAATATCAGCAATTGAGTGGCAATCTGTTCTTGACATTTCAAGAAAGCATGTGAAACATCTATGACAGACACAATCAATAAGAAGTACTTCCAAAACTTCATGTACAGGAAAGAATTGCTAAAAATGAGACACAAAAGGAGGAAAAACTTGTCCAGCTGGTGAGAAACATAATCATTAACATTGTCATCAAGCATGGTAGTCCTGTGAAGTCTATTAAAGATGTACAACAAGCAGTGGTTTGGAAGCACTAAAAGATCAACTTAGATATCTGAATATTCTCTTGTGTTCTCAAGATTATCACCAGTGGAAATAAATCTGAGCTGCTCTTTGCAACTACATGATGACAGGAAAATCATTTGGTTCATCTCCATCTCAAAAACAAAGGAAAGAAAAGACTTTTATTATTTTATTTTATTTTTTATTTTTTTAAACTACTCTAGCAATTGTAAAGAAGAATCACCTTAAGTTATGAGTGCCAAGTATATTATGACTCCAACTTTTACCATGGCCAAGTCATTGATATTACATCTTCATTCAGTACTTTGATAAAGTTTTTAGCTCCAACAAAGAGCAGAAATGATTATTTCTGATGGCCTTTGTCAGATGATATAGTATGTTGAATCAACATTTGTATTTAGATGGAATTTTGATGTAATGCCGGTTTCAAGTGATGGCTGGATATGGAGTGTTCTAGAAATATTAGCAGAGGCTTATAAGGAAACTCAGTTGGCAAATCACCATTAGAAGAACCCTCCACAATGGCCAGAAAGTTTGTTTTTTTTTTCTATCAGTTTAAAACTCTATAAAGTGTTTCCTTTTGTAAAACAAATTTCTAAGTTTTTTAGTCATTACTGTCCTGTTTTTGATGAGATGAAAATTATATAATTTCATAAGATTTTCCAAAATAAAATACATATATTACAAAAAGTATTGATATGACAGCAAGAAGAATTTTGTTGAATTCCTTATACTAAATTTAGCAAAGTTCCAAGCATGTACCTTCAATGAATACTTTATGGTAGGTTCAGTATGGTATACTTATGGACTGTTTTTATATATTGAAGTACTAGTGAAAAAAAAATTAGTTTAATCTGTTGTGCTATGAAGTATAAGAAGTTGCAAGGCTGTTGAAAATGACTTGCATGATCAGTCAAATTTGCCCTTCTGTGTCATTTTTACAATTTTTGTTTTTGAGAATTAAATTTCCCCAATGTTTAAGCTGGTCTGATCTAAGAATTATTGAATCCCTTAGCATTATCTTTTTTACTTCAAGCTTATCTATGACATGTTTAAAATGATTTTTAACTTGTTATATGCTCACTGTTAAAATTGGCTTTTTGTCCAATAGCACACAAGATCAAAGTTTTTATGAACTTTGAATAGTCAACGCATTTTCTAATTGAGCTACCAAGATAAATTTGGTACCTTTTTTCTTTCTTCAAACATCTCTATGCCTGTATTAAAGGTTTTTAGATATACTGAAAATAAAATTTTAGTTTGAGATCCTACTTGGATATCAAATTTTTTTTTTTTTTTTTTTTTTTTTTTTGTGTGTGTGTTGTATTTGAATTCAGTGAATGTGTTCAATTACAAATAACATTTCTCATCTACTCAACTTTTTCATGTAATTTAACAATGATTGGTTAATAAAAATATTTAATTTTTAACTTTTATGTGGTGGGAGGAAGCTGTGAGAGGAGATTAAGTGCATTATTTCTTGTATATTGTGTACTATGTGAAAGTTTTGTCAAGCTTTGATTGAATCTGTAGAAGTTGAATAACTTTAATTATGCTGTAGTCAGTCTTAACATTTCAAATTGTGCTTTATGAATATTAGTATACTCTTATTACTTGGTAATATTATGATAAGACAAATATCTTCATATAAAATCTAATCAAGCTAAAGTTATCAAATATTTAAAATATAAGTTCAAAAATGAGTTTAATATTATTAATTGGTAGTTGTGGTGATAATGTTTACTGTCAAGTCTTTAGTTAAAATCTTCAAGTCTAAGGTTGCCTGTCTATATGATGACATTGTTATTAGACCAGTTAATACCAAAGCAGCAGGTTGATCATAGGAAAATAATTTCTTCCTTAATGTTCTGTCCATGTGATAATTAAGTACATGTTGGGTTCCTATGCTAAATATGCAGTGGTTACAGAAATAAACAAGCACTATTTGATATCAAGTGAGAATAGGGGCTTTTCTGTCTGAACATGCTCTAAAGGGCACAATTGGCTAACTTGATTTGTCTTTTTTAGATATGACTACATGGTTAACATTTCTGTGTAACCATTTCATTTGTGTATAGCTTTGTTGAATGTCATGTCTTTTAATGTTGATTTACAATCAGATTCCATCTTTATAACTAACTTTTGAACAGCTTTCTTTCAGTATAAGCAAAATCATAGAATTTACATTTTTAAAATAGTGTATTGATTTGCCAGAGAAAAATAATTTCTGGACATACATATATAATTCCATAATATCCATGGTTTTCACCATCCAGGGTGTGTGTTGGAACTTCTAAACCTCTGACAGTATACACACACACACACACACACACACACATATATATATATATATATATATATATATATATATATATATATATATATATGTGTGTGTGGTGTTAGTACTTATTACATTAAACCCACAGCTTTCACACTGGATGCAATGTTAATTCTATCTATCTATATATATATATATATATATATATATATATATATATATATATATAAGGAGTGGGGGCTGACCTGCCCTGGTGTACACACACATTCGGTCATACTAGAGGATGGATATTTTAAAGTGCTCAATACATAATTATAAAAAATTATATATATAAAAAATTTTTACATATAAGGTATAATTTAGATAAGATTAGGTCAAAACAGAAAATTTTCATGACTTTATCCTAATACCTCTACAAAAAGATTACTTCATAAGTTCATGCCATATCTACAGACTGTAAGTTCCCTTAGACTCTCTGGCTCAAAACTGTCATTGGTTGTTTCTTCACTAGAAGACATTGGTGGAAAAGTACCTGGTGTAGAATCCTGTTTTTCAATCTGCCTGTCTAATCTCTCATTTTTTTGACAGCATCTTTGTCAATAGTTCCAAGTTGGAAACTGCCTTTTGGTCGTGTTTTCTCACTCTGAGCTTTTAATTATTCCCTTTCTTCAACAAGAACCTAAAATTTCAATAACAATAAATATGAGTGAAAATATCACTATTATTTATCAGAGAAAGTAAGTTTATATTTTTCAATTTAAATCTAGAAATTCAGAGTATGAACCAATTCAAATTTAACAAAGAAAAAAGCAAGCATAGAAGTGACATTAACTTGTGTGGAGGACAAGTGCAAACATTACTTATTTTGATAAAATTTCAAAGGTAAATTTGAAATAAACAATATTAATTACCTAAATGGAAATTTTCTTCCACGGAAAATAAACGTTTTAAATAAATGCCAGTCACTTTGGAAATACAAAATTATGTGGGTTAAGCAAAATGCTTTCTGTTTCAAATAATTCTATTGTGTAAAAATACAAAAGAATTAATTTTACAGTGACAGTGATTAAGATTTTAATATTGAATGTAATAAAAATAGCAAATGTTTATAACAGTGAGGACTTATAACACCCATTGAAAGAAAGTTACAAGACAAGGTTCATGAACAATATTTATTTTACTACAGTTGATTAAAATGAATTTTTTTTCCCTGCCTACTGAAAAATTACAAAACCTAAATTCCATAGGAAAAAAAAACTAATTTTCATTGCTGGCCACAACCTAATACATATTTAATCTCCATAAGGTAAATATTTTTATATTATTCATAATTGGGATTTATTTTCTTTAACTTATTGTGAATGAGGTAAATGTTGGAAAACATTTTAAATGTCATACCCACCCCCACCAAAAGGGTGTGGAATTTTTTGAAAGTGTTAGATATTTCACTCGTCACTCAACATTCTAATTTTGAACCTAAACTTAATCTTTAAACTAGTTTCCTCAAAAAAACTGTAACAACTCTGAAAAAATATTTTGTGAGTATTTATCATGTCAAATCCCAACTTTCAAATTGGATGCAATAGTACAGTTCCAATATCTACCTGCCCTACTGTACATATGTACAAGATGTATATAATGTACACCCACTTTCCAAAATGAGTATTTCAATGACCAAACATCAGAATACCAATTTTTAGGAACTGGATTGGCCTATAAACTTCACAACTTATAAATACACTCACTTCTTTTTACTATTGAATTATCAAAAATGGCATCAATTGTTGGCAAAGAAGTAATGCTACAATAATACTGTTAAACATTTAGACTAAGTATTTCTATGACCTAATGTTAAGAAATATTAAGAGCTCACTTACTCTTATCTATTTAAAATATTTAATTTAGGTACAAAATAAAATTAACAGTTGTGCATGTGAGCTTTCTGTCATATTTTAAGTGAAGAAAACTCAAAGGATCTCATTTCCTTGTCAGTTGTGTGTTGCATGTATTCATGTATAAAAAATAAAGGCCAACTAAATGTCAGACTGGACTTGTTCTGCTTATTGGATGCAGTTCCTTTTATTGCTAGGAGCAGCTGTACTGTGTATATGAGTGGCATTCTTTTTACATTTTTTTTTCTCTTTCTCTCTTTCAACACATGGTGCTGGGTCTGTTCATATCTGCTCCAGCTGCTTGCTCTCTAGCCACTGCTTAACTGTTACTGCAGTTGTCATGCACCATATCCTGCCAGTTTGCTTATATAATTTTTCAGATATCTTTTGATATTGCATCACTTTTTTTTTTTTTTTTTTTTTTTTTTTTTTTATCATTCAAAGAAAATTGACTCTAAATTTGATTTTGAAAGGAAAATTTAATACTAAAAATTTGTGATATAGTTTTGAATGGGGGAAATTATATCCACACTCATTTAGTGACTTAAAAATTGCTACTTGCTATCTCATCACCATTTAATTATGACATTATTTCCTAGCATGATTTTTAGCTGACTCATGAAAATGTATGAATTTAATATATAATCATTGTTGCAAATGTTGATTTGCTCATTCAGTCAAATCACCCACTAGGGATAATGCAACTTTATTAGAAATTGTTATTAATCCCATTTATGTATTAATTCTTTTAACTAAAGTTCATCATTTAGAAGTACTGTTTGACTTAAATTTTAATGTTGACATTGTACCTTGTAGGCAAGCTATTTTTTAACCTAGCAATGAATTTATGTAACTTCAGTACCATTAGAACATTTCAATTAACTTCTGAAAAACAAATTGAAACTATGTAAAGGTTTCATTTTAAAAATCTTATTGTAGAATAATTATACCTAATTGCCAAACCTCTTCAAAAGTCCTTTATGATCTTCCGTAAACGTGACTTTGTATTCAATGCCTTTTTAATTTTTTTTAATACGATAATGCCTCAACAGTACTATTATGTAACAAATAACAGGGGTTATTTACAGAAATTAAGTGGTTTTCTTCCCCAGGTATAAAGATATCCAATTGAAAGGCTTAAAAAAAAAGTTTTTCTGAATTCATGTATTAGGGTGATCAAAAAATGACATAAGAATTATTTACATTGAGCAAACTTCATTCGAAATTATCTTTTTTGATTGAAGTATGATGGCTGTCATATCAGCATGCATTTTAGAATTAAAATTGTATTTTAGATTATAACATCGATGTTGGGAATCATTATCGATTATAACATCGATGTTGGGAAGCATCATTTATGGCATACGTGTTTGTGTGTGTGTGTCCCAATGTGAAGCTTATGGAAAAGGGTTTGTGAATGATTAAACCTATCAAAAGTAGTTTGAAGTTTTTATATTTGAGAATTCTTACTGAGTAATGCTCCATGATAGGTCAGTTGAGTAATAAAATCAGAGCATTGAGAATAATGCCTGGTATATAGTGCCAAGAGATAATCAACATTTAAAATACCCAAATTGAGTATTGAAAATAATCTGCACCAACTTTGTAGCTTTGTGTGGATTCTACAATAGTGTAAAAAAACAAAAAAAGTATTGGGTCATTTCAGAGTAATTCATACTTACAATTAAAATTTATGCAACACATTGAAACAATATCAACCATACAAAGGCCAGCATTCATCCAAACAAATAGTCCTCAACTATGAGCTCCTTCCCAGGAACAAAAATTGATTTGAACAAATATTGCTCTCAATTGGTCCAAAATTAGAAAGGGTGTAATATTTCTTCAGGATGACATTTTTTTTTTGGCAACTAAGTAGTCATTGTGAAGCTTGTCTGGGAAGTTTCTTCATCTTGTATATTCATTAGATATTGCACTTTTTGGTTCACCATTTATTTGTCTTTACAGAATTTTTTAATGAGGAAGTGATAAATTCTCTAGAATAGTGGCAAGTTCTCCATTCTAAAGCATCAAATTACATGTCATTCTGCGATGGTAAATTTCAGTTTTTGTTTCAAAATCATAAAAACGTGTGAAAAGCGGTTCTATTTAAACATTAAAGTAAGTACCTCCATGAGATTACTAAAAAAAAAAAAAAAAAAAAGCATAGCATGATGAAAATGATGCCAAACTTGATGAAAACAAAATTTTATTGTCTAAATGGTTATTATTAAGAGGAAAGATCAAAGTATTTGGGGGGGGTATTTTTTTTTTTTTTTTTTTTTTTTTTTTAATCGTTCCTAGCACGTCTGAAATTTAAAAAAATTTTTGTTTTTTTTTAGTCAGCAAAATTGACAGATAATCATTTTTTCCATTTTATAAAAAAAAAAAAAAAAAATGAAAATATCAAATTCTTTTAAGAATCAATTATAATTTTTTCAAAACTTATTTTAAGAAAATTAGAAACTGTTTATTTAAAATATTTTTAGAGCATATAACCTCTACCTTGAATCATATTACAGATTACGTGTAACTAAACTGACAACACCATTCAACAAAATAGCTTTCTTCTGCCAACATAAACCAAGAAAACCCAGAGGTATAACATTCAAGTCCTTAAAAATGAAAGTGTACTTCTGGAATCTATGCATATATAAAAGGCAGAATGTATGTGTGTGTTCGTTTGTGTTTGATCGGATCTTCTACATTTTACAACCGATTTCAACCAAATTTGACACAGTTACTGCTAATGGTCCTGTGGAAGTTTTGACGGCACCAAAAAATTGATTTAAGTCAATATTTAAAACAATATTGATTTTTCATTTTTGATCGGACGCACAAGTGTGTAATTATGTGCGTTCACTGCACACAAGCAGATATGGGCACTTTTCATGTCGGAATTAATAGCGGTAGCATAATTAGAAAAAAGTCTGATTTAAGTGCTTATATGGGAATAAGAAAGGACAAGAATGGTCATATTTTGGCTTTGGATGCAAAAGTTATCACAATGAAGGATTTCTGTTGTTGCTGATTGGCCCATTCATGCTCCAGGGTCATGCGAGTTCATGTGTGAACAGAGGTTGTCATGCGTGTGCACATCAAGCAGCCCAAATGGGATAGAGGTTTCAGGTAGCCTACTTTTATTTCAGGATTTAATGCTCATACCATGGTTTTTAAAAAGGATCTTTTAATGTTTCAATGCAGGCATGCATTACTTTCTATGTTTTCTGCATTTGCACAGTAAATGTCAAGGCCATTTTAAAAGGGATTTACAGAGCTACATATCAAATTTTACCATGAAAATCAGTAAAAACAAGGTGAAGCTGCTGCTCTTCAGGTGTTTGTAGCCCATTTAGCCTACTAAAACATAGGATTGAATTCAGTGAGCAATCACTAACACATTTCATGCCAATTCACGCCACTACTTTGAAGCCAAGTGGACATAATCTCCCCCTCCCGTCCAATGTGTCCAATTTTTCACATTTGATTGCATTTTTTCATTCAACCAGAGACCCGGGAACTGTTATGTCTTTTCATGCCATTTACATGTAGCGAAAGGCATCTACTCACTATAATTTTACTACTGCGCATTGCTGCCCAAAAAAGTTCTCGCACGTTTTCATCTAAATTTGTGCTACTTAAATGCCTTCATCCATCAGTAAACGAAATTAACATTGCTTCAAATTTTGTTCGTAAGAAATGTAAAAATGCTTGTATTTTCAACTTTTGATCAATAAAACTACCTCATATCTCCTGGCTGCTCAAAATTTTCAAAGGAAAATGAAGCATTTTCTGATTGGCTGACTTTGAGAGACTGCGCTTCATTGGTGACGACGTAAATAAAAAGGGATAAGGTACTACATAGCTATCATATTTATTAATAAAAAAACCCTTATACAATAGTTGCCAGATACTATTTTTTGACTAACCTAGCTGGCGGTTAACCATTCACATCAACTGTTCAAGGCTGCTGTGAGCTCATTGGCATGGTTGCAAGTGTTTAACCTTGGGCTCATCCAATCATACGCACGAGCAGTTCTCTTACGCACATGTGTGCATGTACATACATATGTCACCTTAGTATGTGTGCTCAGGGTCAACCGGCCAACCGCCTCTTTATACCATAACTCGCATGTGTTCACACTTATGCAGTTACTGTTCTGAACTTGGCTCACTTCATTTGCTTACAGAAACCGCAAGTTATTGATTACGTATCCAAACTGTGTTTTTTTTTTTTTTTTTTTACTTCTTAGTTATAACTACATCCGTTTCCGTGTTTATCGAATTTACTTCCCAAATTACCTACTACTGTTTTAGCTTTAGTTGAATTTTTTAAACTTCACTTTTTTTGTCTTTGATTCCCTTTTGATGCAGTTACATACATTTTTGGGATCCCTCTAACCTGCCTACATTTAGACTACACATATTTTTTGCACTCAAGAAACCTACATACCTTTTATTACGTTTGCCTTTTTAAAATTGGTTAAAATACTGCCTCAGATAAGAGAACTTTTTGGATAGTGCACGGCTGCTATCTCCACCACAAAAGCAGCAAGGGCAAGTGAAACCACAGAGCAAACTTCGTTATGCCTTTCTCAGATGGCCTTGCTCTCTTCTGCCCACATCTCCACGGAAAGTAACACTGAATGGACTGAAAGGCTGGCATCAGTTATGTCATGAAGTGCTAGACTTTCAACTGAATAGCGTTTAGTACAGAATTCACAGGACGCAACACACGTTTCTAGGGACAGGGCTTCTGAGTCTCCAACACTGACAATCCTTTGGCGTTTAAGGAATGCCAGTGCTACAGCATGTTCTAGAACTTTAGAAAGCCCTGAACAAACCACTTTGCATCGTCTTAGGAATGGTAGGGTTACAGCATCTTCCAGGTTTTCGGAAAAACCTCAACAAACCGCTATTCGTCGTTTAAGACATGTCAGCGCTACTGTGTCTGCCAGAGCTTCAGAAGGCCCTGGGTCTGGTGAGCACGGCTCAACAACAATAGCCAAGTCGCAAGGACAGACGCTTAGTGTCGCGGGTCTGCATTTAGGTGAACCGTGTTTCGCCCATGGACAGCTTTACATAGGCTGCTCCTGACTCTGGATCAGCCTAAGGATAACGTTTACATTTACTCTCCAACAAAGAAAGCTAAAAATATTACCTATGCAGAAGTCCCATAGCCCATGGTCAATCACGTTTTAAACGCTATGTACACATCTTTATGTCAGCTGCATTGTAGGTTCCTTCATTTTTGAACCAGGTTTATATCAAAACCATCCCATCGAAATACAAAGCCATCTTCTGCAACTTGCCAAAAACTTCCTAAGGCCTGTGTTCATATTGAACTTGACAACTTTTAATTGGAAGTGTCTTAGTAATGGCAAACGGCTGATGCTACCATGGCTGTCCATTGCTTCCTTTTAAGCCTTACAATTTTTTCTTCCATTGTGCTGATGAATACCGACAACTTGTGTACATTATGTTTTTTATGTGGGTGGCCATCAGTTCTACTAGGCTTCAGCCTTACATGTGTGTACAAAATGAGTATGGCAGTTGTGACTTTCCATTCAGAGGAAGTTTACTCCCAGGCAACGCCAGGCTTTACTGCTAGTTTAGTAATAAATTAGTCCAAATTGATGTTGTCAGTAAATCTAGACCAAGACATAGACAAATTTAATAATGTTATATCATCATTAGCTGCAGATGAGACCATCTCGAGTAGACTGAGAAGGAAGTATATATATATATATATATATATATACCTATATATACCTACCTATGGGATAACAACCTTGAGTTGAAAACTTTGACAAGAAACAAACAGAAGAGGCAAAAAAATGAAAGCGAAAATACCAAACAACAAAGGGGGGAAAAAACAAACAAAAATTAGCTAATTCTTTGAGAAACCAGTATCTCCAGAAAATTGGAAATGCAATTAATGGAGCAAAACACCATAAACAATGTGTTAAAATTATCAAGGAAAGTGAAAAACCACAATATCATACTCAAAACCACCACAGAAAAAATATTCCAGTCTCAAACTGTTATATTTCAACCCTGACCAAACTAAACTTAAGATCCCCTCAGAAATAAAATGCATACCAATAGTCATCCAACCTTCACAAAGACATCCCCAGACATAAACAATAATGAACCTACTGATGAAATTAAGAAAGCTATTAAAAGAACTAAGGAAAAATAAAGCATCACTCGACATTGAAACTGAACTTTGGAAAATAAGCTCACTTTATTACTGAATTCAATAACAAGTATTTTATGAAAGAAGTCTGGAATTGGGAATGCACCCTCCAAAATGTGGGGTCTATAATGCATTATGGAAACAGGAAGATAATCCTCAAGACCTTCACATATAATGAGGTATCTCAATTGGATCCATCATGGTGTAAGTATTAATGAAAAATAATTTAACAAGGCTCTCATTGTTTTATGAAAGTCAACTATTCACAACTCAGTTTGGTTTTCATTTTGGAAAGGGATGCAATGATGGCATGTAAGTCCTCAAACAACTCCAAGAAATTACTTACCTCTCTAATAGGAAACTTAGTGGGACCAATTTTCGGTTTCAAATTTTCCTTAATTCCATTTCAGGTTTTAGGAAATTCTGTTTTCAGTATAGAACTCTCCCCCTCATCATTTTCAGTATACATTTCTGTTTCTGCTTTATTATAATACTTAATGAAAAAGTGTAACAATAGATAAATGTTATAAAAAAAAAAAAAGAGAATAGAAGGAAAATGAAAAATTTTACTAGCTGGCATATCCACTCACTGGATAATTTTCTCCAGCCTGATAGGATTTTGTACCTCATACTTCTTGCCTTAATTTAACTTGATGAGTTTCTGGGACAACCCTTGCAAAGAATGCTACAATCTTAAATAAGAATTAAGTGAAAGTTACAAAACCCACTGAAAAGTAGTACCACAAAGTCATCTAGAGACTAAAAGCTACATTATCATTTGGTCACTTTATTGAAATTAGTGTATATAATTGTGTAACATGTGATCTTGTGTATCATGCAACCCCCAAATTTTCACTTATAAAAAATGATTTTATCATGTATCTTGTTTATCATGTGAGTTCCTTTTTTGAGAGACCAAATTACAATTTCCACTAATGAAAGAATCGTTAGTAACACTATATTTGTATAAACGTGCACAGCCATAAACGACCGAACACCTTATAAATGTACACAATAGAAAAGATGCATATTTGCTATGTTTGTATTTTATAATAATGATACTAATATGTGAATATTACATGCATTATTATTGTATATATTTAAGTAAAACATCAGTTTTATCAAAATCATGTTTATTTTAAATGTAGCTGTACTTTTCAATACAGTAAATAGTTTGGTCAATAGCATAGCCAGGGCCAGCAGTACACATACCAATTTTGTCTCCATATGGTGTGAAAAGTCAAAAGCTTCAAAATGAGGTCTACAAAAGTTACATGATACACGATATATATGGTATTAAATAAAATTTGTAAAATTTGGCTTTCTGAAATGATAAACTGTCCTCCACCTCTGTCACCAGGTGATAGAAAACGAAAGGATAAAATAAAAAGGATTTTTTTTTTTTTTTATTTAAATAAAGTCAACATTGTAAAATTTGATTCCTAAATACTCTAAACTGTAGGGACAGTAGATAAGGGGATGTATTAAAACATTACCAACTTTCTCCTGTGATGTCTGTCAGACAAGTGACAAGGCAAACATAGTAACAAATTAAAATGGCAGTTGAAATTTTATTGCTAGAAAAACGATTTCCATTTCAAAATCATGATTTCCATTTGAAATAGGCCATTCCATTTTAACAACAGAAAATAAACCTCTCTAAAAACTGCCTTCCAAGCTCCAAATCCACTGAATGCTTTGATCTAATAGAGGAATTGTATTGATCTACAGAATCTAGACTATGCCCTGCACATTTACTGATGTGATTTGGGCACTGACAATTTAAACGTTCCATGCTGCATTCCAAATGAGTCTACCAATTGAAGACTACTATCCTGCTTGGGCCCTGGGGGATAATGTACTGACGATGAGGTGGGTTATGCTGATGACATAGGTGTTTGTAGTTGGGATGAGAATAATCTTGAATAGAAAATTGGCATCCTCTATCAAGTATTCCAAGAGATGGGACTCAAGATAAACCTTTTCAAAATGGAAACTATTATATGGAATTGGAATGAAAGCAGTAATGGCACCTATCCTGAATCCATTATAAAAATACAGGATGTGGAATTAGTAAATACTAAACACTCTGCATATAGACCAGCTATAACAAATTAAGTATAGGAGAAAAAGAAATTGAAAATAGAATAGGCCGTCAGAGGTAGTTTTGTCCAACACTATAAATTGCTACAATAGCAAAACATCAACTTAAACTCAAGTCATGTTCTTAAATAGCCCTGTCAGATAGATTTTTATATGGATGCCATGCATGGTGCCAAATCCATTCAGAAACAGCTAAACAGTTGTATACAACCACGTCCTAAGATCAAAGGTGAAAAAAGGCCTTGAGTTAGTAAAGACTGAGGGTCTTGGCAAAGATCATCCTTTGAACATTGTGGACTGGTGCTACAGAATCACAAAGAATGAGCTGTACCAAATAACAGAAAATACATCACTTGAGGACTTTCAACAGCAGCAACAGCTAAAATGGATAGCACATGTAACTAAGAAAAAAAAAATTAGAAATCAAGATGTTATTCCACACCTCTTCAAATAGGTTTGGAAGGAAGCCTCTTATCAATACTGGTAAAAATGATGAAAACTACTTGAGAAACATAGTTTCTTTTTTCTTTTTTTTTCTTAGTGTTTTAAGAAAAAAATTTTATGAATTTCAATTGATAACTACTGACTGCTCAGTCAATGAATGCCAAATATTTCCTTGTAAGAAAATGGCTAATATTACTATTACCATTTCTTTTATGACTTTAACACTGATTGCATATTTTCAATGAAAATTTTCTTATTTATAAGAACATGATAAAAGTACATTATATGATCTTCAAAATGAAAACTAATATAACATTGTATGCACCTTCTCTCCCCATGTGCTTTGACGTCTCATCTTATAATAGGTTGACATTTCATAATTCTTGGCTGAAACACAATGCAATTTGTTCTTTTTGAATTATTTGCACAATTTACTAGAAATAATCTAGATCAGTGTGCAAGATTTGCTATCAACTTGGTGTCCAGTCTACAATAAGTTCAACAGCCCTTCAAATGTTAGCAGTTTATGCTGACTATAATTGAGCTTTACCTTGATTTGCACATTTTCCTTGACTTATGTTTTTTGAACTTAGATTGTTATTCTTTTAACTTTCCTTAAAGATTTTATTTTGGCCAGTTTAAGGTTTCATAAAAAGACTTTTTCCCCCCTCCTGTTTGCCTCAGACTCTTTGTTATCACTTGTATGTTTTACACTCCATTTATGTACCACAACACAGTTGCCCCAAGGATGGTAATTTGGGCTAATATAGCTAAAAGAGTAAAAATATACAAAGTTATATCTTATGGAAACTAGATAAAATTTCTGAATCAGTGCAAAAAAAAAATTGGCTCAATATAGTGTCTAGAACTAAAGTTATGGCAATGTTGTGGATTTACGAAATTTGGGAAATAGCCAGTAAAATGCAATCTTTACTCAAATCCTTGTGCTTAAATCCTGTTTTCTGTAACATATCTATCACATACACATAACCTTATTTGAACACATTTTACCCTCTCACTGACCCATCATGGACCCTACAAGGACCATTCAGAGTTTCAAAAAGAGCAATATTTTAGTTGAGTAATAAAATGAAAACATTGAAAATAATCTGTTATATAGTTCCAAGAGATAATCAACATATTTAAAATACCCAAATTGAGTATTGAAAATAATCTGCACCAACTTTGTGGCTTTGTGTGGCGTCTACATAAGTGCAAAAAAAAAAAAAAAAAGCTATTGGGTCATTTCAGAGTAATTCATACTTACAATTAAAATTTATCAAATTATGGGCAATGAAAAAAATTGGATACTTTATAACAAAGTATAATGCAACACATTGAAACAATATCAACCATACAAAGGCCAGCATTTGTCCAAACAAATAGTCCTCAACTATGAGCTCCTTCCAGGAACAAAAATTGATTTGAACAAATATTGCTCTCAATTGGTCCAGAATTAGTTAATAGATAATAGAAAGGGTGTAATATTTCTTCAGGATGACGTTATATATATATATATATATATATATATATATATATGTATATTTATTTATTTTTTTTTTTTTTTTTTTTTTTTTTTTGGCGACTAAGTAGTCATTGTGAAGCTTGTCTGGGAAGTTTCTTCATCTTGTATATTCATTAGATATTGCACTTTTTTGGATCACTATTTAAGACTTTAGAGGATTTCTTAATGATGAAGTGATAAATAATTAAAAAATGTGACTGAAAATTGCACTTCTTCTTTCTCAAATTACACCAGAAAGATGGCCTCTAGACATGGGTAAAGTATATATTTTCTAATTCCTGAACATATTTCCTACATGAATCAACAATTGAAATAGTGCCAACAAATCCAAAACTGGAACAAAGTTGGCACAAAAAAAGGCAAAAGAACAGTTGGGGTCTGATTTGGAATTTTAAACATTTTCCCTGATTTGGATCAATGATCTTTCCAAGGTAGTCAAGACTTCCATGAAATAAGTTTATTTGATTATATCTATTATATAGACACAGAAATTTTTTATCTGAACACATTTCAGTTCCTTGTGACCCATGGACCCTAGAAGGACCTTCCAAAATGGCAGTATTTTAGAGAAAGTATGACTGAACATTGCACTTATCAAATCAAAACATATCAAATTGCTATGCAAGGAAAAAATCCTGAAGTCCATCTATTGTTAAAGTAATAAGCATCATGAGTTCAAACTGTGTGATCTGTTGCTTTGTAAATTGTACATGGTTTTGTCCCAATGTATTTTAGTGTGACATGAGTAAGATAAGGGTTGGATCTCTCCAACAATCAATGGTAAACATTTTCAATTTCCAGATAGTTATGAATATCCTTGTTGTTTGCCTCTAAGCCTTCCTCAGAATACCATCCCAAGCTTTTCCCTCCATTCATTTCAATCAGTTTAGTGCTATGCTGTATGGCTCCATGCAATGTGTGGTTCAGCAAAGCCTATGGAAAGTTGCTGATGTTAAGCATTGTTTCCTTGCTGATCAAATTTAACATTGATCTTTCTGTTATGCTCAACTGTCTGTGCAGTTTTAACATTGATCTTTCTGTTATGCTCAACTGTCTGTGCAGTTTTAACATTGATCTTTCTGTTATGCTCAACTGTCTGTGCAGTTTTAACATTGATCTTTCTGTTATGCTCAACTGTCTGTGCAGTTTTAACATTGATCTTTCTGTTATGCTCAACTGTCTGTGCAGTTTTAACATTGATCTTTCTGTTATGCTCAACTGTCTGTGCAGTTTTAACATTGATCTTTCTGTTATGCTCAACTGTCTGTGCAGTTTTAACATTGATCTTTCTGTTATGCTCAACTGTCTGTGCAGTTTTAACATTGATCTTTCTGTTATGCTCAACTGTCTGTGCAGTTTTAACATTGATCTTTCTGTTATGCTCAACTGTCTGTGCAGTTTTAACATTGATCTTTCTGTTATGCTCAACTGTCTGTGCAGTTTTAACATTGATCTTTCTGTTATGCTCAACTGTCTGTGCAGTTTTAACATTGATCTTTCTGTTATGCTCAACTGTCTGTGCAGTTTTAACATTGATCTTTCTGTTATGCTCAACTGTCTGTGCAGTTTTAACATTGATCTTTCTGTTATGCTCAACTGTCTGTGCAGTTTTAACATTGATTCTTTGTGTTTTTTTGTTTGTTTGTTTTGCTTCTTACTAAGCAGTTCACCGATAACATTTACCATCTAATCAGAATAGAATCACTGACCTTGTTTCCCATCAGTTGACATACCACCTTTACCTCCTACTGGTGGTGATGTGGTCGATCTGATTTTCGGTCTTTCTGTCAGGCAAAATTCAGGTGGTCTTGTGGATGGTCTTTTGGGGAAAGAGGGTGCCTCCAATGATCAGGCCATTGAAGGTGCAAAACTCTGTGAAAAGTTTGCCGTTCTCATTCTGTTGTCCGATGCTATGATTGCCCATGATCAGTTCTCTGTTGATGTTGTCTGCTCCCACTTTTGCATTCATGTCTCTCATGAGGATCTTCAGATCCCTTTTTAGTACTTTGTCCATGATGGCTTGGACTTGTTCATAGAAAGTCTCTTTATCTTCCATCTCTGGCATATGTTGGGGCATAGCACTGTAGGATAGTGACTTTCTTGCCTTTGGAATTGCTGTCAGGATCGATGATGATACTGGTTCCCAGGACAGCAGAGCTCATGTTGCTTTGGAGGGGGGTCATTAGCAGTGCTATTCCATGTGTGTGGGACTGGCCTTCTTTCTGTCCAGATTAGATGATGGTGTCTCAACTTGATAGTTTTGTTCTCCCAGTTCTGTTCCTTCTCACACAGCCCAATGATCTTCATTTTGTACCTGTGCATTTCTCTGCAAACCTGTATTATTTTGCTGGTTCTGATGTTCCAGGTCCCTATCCTGGTTGTTGACTTAATCAGAAGAGTTGTCAGTGTGTCGGCTTCCCCAGGTATTTCACCAGCATGCATCATGTGTTCCACATTAGAGGACTCTTCCTTGGCCATTTCATTGTTGTTTGAAGATATCCTTGTGGATATTGGGAAGATGGTCATGAGGGTAAACAACAGACAACAAGATCCAGTGCGACTACACCAAGAAGACCGCAAGGAAGTCGATAAGTTTGTTTACCAGGGAAGCGTTGTCAGTAAAATGGAAGTACAGATGAAATCAAGCACCGAATCATCAACAAAGCCTGACACTCTGCGGCAAATCTGGAATCAAGTCCTCTCACTTTGCAACAAGATCCAGATCTTCAAAACCAACTTCAAATCTGTCCTACTTTATAGCTCAGAAACCTGACGGGTAACCACGACCAACACCCACAAACTTAAGGCATTTACCAACTGATGTCTCTGGAATGTCCTCACTATCAAGTGGCCAGAAGTCATCTCCAATGACCAACTGTGGGACAGGACCAGACAAGCCTCAGTTGAGATTGACATCAAGAAATGGAGATGGATCAGCCATTCTCAAGCCTGCTTCAAGTGCCACCAAGCAGGCCCTTGACTGGAATACACAAGGGAAGTGAAAAAATGGGCTGACCAAAACAGACTTGGGGCAGAAGTGTTGATACAGAGGTGAAGGCAGCTGGCATGAGATGGACCGAGCTGAAGAGGATCACCCAGAACTGCATCCGTTGGAAAGGTGTTGTTGCAACTCTATCTTCCCAGAGGCATATATATATATATATATATATATATATATATATATATATATATATATATATATATATATATATATATATATAATATTTACCTCTTGCAGAATTGACATAATCTAAGCACAGATCAGTTTTTTGTTTGAAGTTCCTCACCATATCTTTGGATTTGTCAAGGTGATCACATGAACAAGCCTTCTCAACCCATTTCTTATAGTCTGAATGGCAATGATACATTTTCAAATAGCACATTGTTCCATTTATGTAGGAGTGGGTGATAGTTATGCAATGCTGGTCAGAATCAGAAAGTAGTTGTTGAGTGACACCAGCTCTGGTTCCAAAGTCTCTTGATTTAATATGGATGTTTCCATCAACATCAAGAACTTCATTGAATATATTTGGCATATCTGAAGCTGACCTGTTAATTGATTTTGAAACCATCTTGTATTTTGTTTGGGTTCATCCAATCTTTGACGTTGGACTTGCACAGGATCAATCCACATCTCCTAAGACAAATCAATTTCTTGAACTTAAGGTCTTTCAGTCTTTGATTATACATGACACGCTAAAATCATCATCACTAACATTGATAAACCATTAGTATTTAAATCATTCCGAGTATGATCTGTTTCTTTGACCACTAAGTTGAGGAAGGCAAGATTACTTTCTAATTCTGTAATCAAATACACAGGTCTCAATGATTGTGCCAAATTGGGTACTTTGTTCTGCCATAAAATCTCTTCTTTGCCACTAACATTCCATGTAAGTTTCAGAGGAATGATACTGTACTGAAATATGTGGTCTTTAACTCCCTTCTTTTTTGATTTAAGCACTGGCATTGTACCAGCACTAGTATCTTTCAAGTACATGTTCAAATTGTTGAATGACTTATCTGGAGAATTTTCCTTGACTAGTGTGACTACTGATATTGTTTCTGCTACAAGGTTCTTGTAGTCAAGGCCTCTTTCTTTGCCATCCAAAACAGAATGTTTGAGGTCTCAAGGATGAGAAGGTGTCAAATCCCTTTTTGACTGAGGAAATAATGAATCTGTCTCATCTGCTCTTTACTGAGAACCATACAGTGCATGAATGAAACAGCTTCTAATGGTGATGAGGAAACTAAAGGAACACTTTTTCTTTCTCTCTGTACTTCAGGCAATCAATGGCCTTTCTATCGTCAACAAAACTGAAATAAGAGCAATTTTTGTATTTTTGGGTTGTAATGCCAAAATATGGAAATCTGGTCCCAGAACTCCCAAAAGTATGAAAAAAAATTATTTTTTATATGAAAAAAATTCAATTTTGTCAATTTCATTGATATCATGTTGCCCATACATTTCTAGAAACCCCTTGATGGCCTTTCTATCTTCAACCAAACTAAAATTAGAAATTAGAGCAATTTTCTTGTTTTGGGAACATTAAGCCTAAATATGGTAATCTGGTCTCAGACTCCCCAAAATATGAAAAAATTTGACTTTCTTGATTTCACTGAATTTGTGTTGCCCATATGCTTCCAACGATTCCTCATACAACATCATACCATGAATATTTTTCAAATTATTCCCAAATTACCAATTATGGCTGTTCTTAGTCCACTGTTCGCAGTGGATATAAAAATATATGCTGGTTTTGCAGGTCATTTGATGAGGATATTTCTATGGATAAATTATGAAGTATTACAAAAAAGTATTTGACTCCTTTACCACCACACAAAATTGATTTTTATGTTTTAATTTATAATAAATCTATAATTCCCATAGTTTTATGTGAAGTTTCCTTTTCTGAAGTCAGAATTTGAAATGCATTAATAGATTTAGATAAATTTATATGAAAAGATAATTATGAATTTACATAAGACATTTCAAAATACAGTTGTGAATTATTAAATCTAAATTATCGAATTTAAACTAACACATAAAATGAAAAACGCCCTAAGTAGATAAAACAAATTTTTTTTTTTTTTTTTTTTTTAAAGATTTATATTAATGATCATCTTAGAAAAGTTTATTTAGCAATGGCATTACAAGGGGGAAGCATTTTATTGAGCGATGAAATCCAAAGGTGAGTAGCTTAGATCAGGGATCTCAAACTTAACACAAAAACACCATTGCTTGCTGAAGAAGTGACCAGCCCCCCTCTGGTGATTGTGTTCTCAACCAAAGGCCTACTGACCCACAGCTAAATTAGATCAGTTTGGTAATTTTGAACAATAGGAAATGTGAAAAAAAGCAAGCAAAATTTCACATGTATTTCACCTGATCATGGTTATTAAGTAAATCTTTTTAAAACAGCAAAATTTGCATGTAATTTTTAAAAAGGAATCATCAATTCTCAAAATGTACAGCAATCCTGCATTTTGCAAGACAGTTCACAAGCTTTGTCACAAAATGCAAATATTCCCATCTTTCTTGAAAAGTTCAGATCTCCTCAGCAATTTTCTTTGACATTGGTGACTTTTTTTTTGTTTCAATTATGTAGTTAACCAAAAATAAGTCTCTCTTCATTGAAATTTCAGTTTATTTAATCTAGTCTCAGACCTCTAACATGATTTTCTATTTGTGCTAGTTGATTTTACTTCATGTAACCCTTCCACCTCAATGAGACCAAATCTATTGCTGCTTGTACTACAAAAAAAAAAATCCTTATTTCCTCGTTATATTCCAAGCCAATGAGTAGCCATATTTGTCCCTTTGTATAAAAAAAAAAAAAAAATTAAAAAAAACTTCCCATTTCTTCTTGCCTGTGCTAATTATTTCACATTTCAGTTTCCCCTTCACTTCCAATAAGTTTCTCAAAACAAATCTTGATCAATTCACTAATACTTATCGAAACTTTTTCTTAAAAAAAAATAAACCCAGACATTGTAAAATATTTTTGAATTTTCTTGTAATGGTTGTGGTGAGATGTCAAGTTCTTTTTTGTTTGTTTGTTTTTTTTTGTTTGTGTGTGTGTGTGTGAGACCTAAAATAGACCTTGCTGATCTTAAAATTAGGCATCTTGGTGGGTAGGTGCCTAGGCCAAGCTCACTATGACTATTTCAATAGTCATATATAGCTTGAGTCACAATTTGGAGTCAAGTGACAAAGTATGAAGTGATTTGAAACCTTAGCATGTATTTGTGCATCGATTAAGTTTCAGATTCTGTGTAAAAAGTATAACATGCTGTTCAATCATGATAATACTAAATCACTAAGCACAAACTCAAAGGTGTGAGGATGTCCCCTTTGTAATTAGCAAGTTAAAATTATAATCTTGCTAAAGAAAATTAGTTGCAGATGAAAAAAAAATGGTTTTAGCATTTGAAGCAAAAATGATCATTGATTAAAAGGTATTGTTTTTAAGTGTTACTATATTTTTTGCCAAATATGTACTTTATAGACTGATGAAATAATACAAAGCTGCTTTTAAATTTTAGTTTTTTTTTTTTTTAATTTTTCTAATTGTTTGTCTTGGCTAAACTTGTTTCTGTGATTCTTATTTTCTAGTGTGAACTGTATCACTGGGTTGATATCCTTGACAAATTTGATGAGATACTGGAGAAGGCATGTCAGAGCCATTCCTCTAGTAAATGGACTTTTGCTTGTGATGTAGCAGGCTATGAAAAGGTAAGGCTTTTTCCTGACATTTTTCTCTATTGAGTTTACATTTTAGCGACATTTGAATTGCTTCATGTTTTGCCACTTTAGGCCTTTCTAGACCAATTATTCATTTGCATCTTTTGTATTATAGTTTATTAGTAACTATTACATGTTTATGGTGTAAATATTAAACCTTTTCTCACTTTGCTTTGAAAGAGGTGAGTGCTCTTGATATCAGGAACATTGTTTAAATTTTGTGATATTTTTTTTTTTTTAATTGAAATATTTTACTGTCTTAATTTATATGAAAGTATTTGACAGTCCAATGTATTACTTTTTTTTTTCCATCTCCATAATTAGTAATTTAAGGATGATTCTTATTTCTAACTTGCATGTTTGTTCCCTCCCCCACTGCTTTTTTTTTTTTTTTTTTTTATTCATGACTGGAAAAAAGTATCTCAATGTTAGTGTAGTTCCATCTTTTTAAGTGATATTCTGAAAAGTTCTGTCTGACCAATTTTATATTTTTATTCTATTTGTTGGAGTCATCTTTTTTTTTTTTCTTCTTCTTCCCTCAGCTGAAGGACCTTTTGCTACAGGTGCTGCAGTTTACAGCCCTGCTTATAGAGCACAGCTTCTCTCGGCACCTGTACAATTCTACAGAGTATCTTACCATCCTGCTGTCTTCATGTGATATGACAGTTGTGCTTGCTGTTCTTAATTTGCTCTATGTATTTGGGTAAGATGTTTTGAAATATTTAATTTTTCATTCAAGGTTTTACTTATTGGTTAGTTAAAATTATTTTTCCATTAAAATTGCTGTCTGGATGTAGATAAAACTGAGTAAACAACTAATTTTTTTTAGTTTGAAATAAAGCTAGATTTCATCTAAACATTTGTATTTTTGGCCAACAAAAAGTTGATAAAAATAAATTTTTGTTTTGAGCATTATTTTGTTTATCTGGTGTTAAACATTTTGTAATAGGAAATTTATGAAATGATACAAAGCTGCTTTTAAATTTGTATTTTTTTTTTTATTTTTACAAAAAGAAAACTTATAGATGTGAAAAGACTTACCAATGTTGAATTAAATAAAAAAGTAAAGATTTTTCAAATGCTTATTTAAGTTCGTTATTTCAATTATTATGGGTTTTATTTTCATTCAGAAAAATTAAAATCTGTAAAAATAGTGGTTAGTACACTGACATAACTAAAATCATGAGACAGCAGTTTGTAACGGTAATGATAGGTGGTATCAATGAACATTTGACTTTATGGAAATATTCAGGCCTGTGCCTGGTTGGGCTGTTCATGACGAGGCAACATGAATTATCAAGGCATGATAGTTGGTGCCAAACAGACGGGACATTCAATTTCTGAAATTGCAGGGATATTTAAGATCCGTTAATCTACAGCAGTGGTGGGTTTGAGTGTAGTTTGTGAAAGCATTTCAAAATTTTTTTTTTTTTTTTTTTTTTTCCCAATTTTAATGTTTAATGAAAATAAATTAATCTACAATTCATTTCACTGAATCTTCATTAAAAAAAAAAAAAAAATCAGATTTGTTGATATAAAGTGAATATTAGAATTTTGGTTCCTATTGAAAGTCAATGCTAAAATGTTTCTGGTTTGCTTATTATTTGTTTTTGTTTTTTAAACTGCTGCTTGCCATGAACCTGTTAAACAACATTTGGCCTTTTGGGAGAAAAAAAAGTTTGTCCACTGATATATAATGTCACATGTACTAGGAGTATTTAATGGAAGGGATTACCTCTAACTGTTGACAGTGCACCAACTCAAATCATACACACATTCGATGCAGGAAGTACCAGATATCTATCCAGCAGATCAGTTTCATATTTTTTAGTTTCTTTAGAATAGGAGAGCACAATTTCATTTGTTTTGAGCTAATAGTAGGGTTCAGTAGTGTTACAGACCACACAAATATCAAGGCACTGTGCAGGTTGGCAGTGGTTCCATCATAGTGTAGAATGGGTTGGATGTGCTGGTTCACCTAAACTTATCATTGATTACATTGCACTGTTTTGTGACTATTTGTACTCATTCATGGACTCCATGTATCTAACAACAATGAGTTATTCTATCACAGTATCATTGCTGGAATTGATCTGAGGAGAATTCTGGAGACGTTCCACAAATGGTGTAGCAACCATGTTTGCCTGACACTAGCCCAATGGAACATTTATGTGGAATATGGTAGTGATGTCTATTTGTACATAATGGTCCTGTACTTATAAATATCTGGGAACTGTGGATCAGCATGACTCTTATCTCTAGAAACCTGATCACTTATACAATTGATGGTATGTTGAGTTGCTGTATTTTGGCAGGTTAGAGGCATCTTATTAGGTACCTATCCCATGACTTCTAACATTACTGTGAATTGAATTCTTAAACAAGTTTGTATTAAAGGAGAATAACATTTCAATAAAAACATGAACTTTTTACTAATTGCACAAAAATTAAATGTTTGACTGTTACTTGATTTCATGTATTTTAATTTTTCTTTTATGAAATTTTTACTTATACTACCAATGCATTTAGAACCAAACCCTGTTTAAATTTTAAAGACCTGTAGATGTTTGTATGTATTCAAACATTGATGTATCAATGTTGATAGCTACAAATAGTTGACTCTTGTACTCCAATAGTTATTGATCATATCGGCACAAATACAGATTTGCTAATTTTTCAATGAAAATAGGAAATTATTTATAAAGGTCGTTGACACAATTTAATCTTTTAAATGAATGCCTTGGACATTTTTAACTGATTTTATTGTATTGTGACCTTTTTTTTGTCTTTTCTTACTCTTTTGTGGCCTTAGATTGAAGTCTCAATTATCACTGACAATTGTGTTTCCTGCTTACTGAGTTGATGCCACATTTATTTAATCCTTTATATTGCCAAACAACACTATAAAATTTTAGATTTCATTAAAAAAAATTTAATTTGCAAAACATGCTTTTGTTTTTTTGTAATGTTTTCTCATGTACTTTATTTTTTTTGTAGAAAACGTTCCAACTTCATTACAAGACTTAGTATAGAGAAAAAGCAGACTTTAATATCCCGACTGACACATTTAGCTGAGGTAAGTAATATTTTTCAATTGCAAAGTAACAATTCTGGATAATTGTTAGTCTGCTTGCAGCTGGTTTGCCTGTTTTAGATAGTTTACAAGATCACCTTTCCCACACACCATTGCCCATATCAGACTGAAGCTATTGACTTAGTTTTCTGTGTAAATAACACCTATTATCTATTTACGTATCTGTTCTGTTACCTGTTGCATTGCATTTCTAATAACCCATGTAAGCAAAATGTGATGTCTGATTTAAAACTTGACTCTTGTATTTACTTTTATTTTATTTTTTTTACCTTGTAATTTGGTTCTTATTAAATTTGAATGGCTGTAGGAATTTTTTTTCTCTAAAAATTAACAACTATATTATACTTTTAATATCATAATTTTGATGTAATGTGTGTACATGTATATTTAAATTGTTTTTGCAAACACTGCATATTTTTAGTTACTGAAATATCAACAGGCATACTCAAATAAAAGGCCTTTGATTTTTAGGTGAAATTATGTTAATGAACTTTAGTCCTAAGGACTTCTATCACATGTTGACTAGTTATTTAAAAAAAAAGAAAACTATACTTGAAAAATAGCATTTAATACTTTTGAAACTGAAAGAAATCTTTAGAAACTGATACTTTGTAATTTAAACCTCAATTCAAACTTCATAAGTGGATGTAAATGTCTTTTATTTTTAATCATATTTAAATCTTTTCAAACTCATACCTTTTTATTAAGTTATGAAATTGTTTTTGATTGACTGAATTCCATATATTGAACTTGTAACTGATAGCCAGATAATGTTGCATAATGAAACCTGTCTAAAGATGAAAAGTTTTTTAGTATATACATATGTAAAATATCTTGTCGTTGCTCCATGATGATTTGCAACAAGATGTTAGACATTATGAATAAAAAACAATTTCCTTTTGAATTTAACCAAAGTACATAAAAAGATCATTTAAAAGCTGTTCTGCCTTGCCACAATTTACATTTTGGAATATTTCATTGTCAGTGACTATTTCTTTCAATCCTCATTTTTATTTTTAGTTTAAATATTGACTGATGTTAATTTTTGTAAATTCATGTGAAACCTATACTTATAGATGCTGTCTTATAAATAACATGATGCAATTGACCTATTGCACAAGTAATAAAATACAATAAACTTAAAACACTTCAGATTACCTCAACATATTACAAAGCTGATGCTAGGTGGCTTCTGCATGAATCTAACACATTTTCTTTTGGCCACTAATTTTTTATATTGAGTAAGCATAGGTACCTCCACGAGATCGCTAAAAAAAAAGAGTATAGCATGATAAAAAAGACGCCAAACTTGATGAAAACAAAATTTTATCGTCTAAATGTTTATTATTAAGAGGAAAGATCAAAGTATTTTTGGGGTGTTTTTTTCCATTTTTTAATTGCTCCTAGCACGCCTGAAATTTTCGTTAAAAATCTAGTTTTTTTTTTTTTTTTTTTTTTTTTTTTTTTTTTTTTTTTTGAGTCGGCAAAATTGACCATTTTTTTCCATTTAAAAAAAAAAAATGGAAATCTCACTTTGAAATTCTTTTAAATATCAATTATCATTTTTTCAAAACTTATTTTAAACAAAATCAGAAATTATGTTTATTTAAAATATTTTGAACCAAACTTAACTTAGCTTTTGTGCCAAAAAGATGTAATTTGAAAATAAAACAAAGCAGGTCATAAACTTTTGCGTCTCTTGACAGGTTATGAATAAATATTTAAAAAAAATATTTCTACCATGACTTTAATAAAAAAAAAAAAAAAAAAAAAAAATTATAATTTCAATCATCTGTGAATAGTTCCTGAAAGTTTCATTAACATCCGACAATTATTTCTATTTTTGCATGATTTTTCAAATTAATGTGTGTCATACCAAAAAAACGTGCTAAAAATTGTCTGTTATTTTACTAGTTCTGCTGATACAAATAGAAACAAGGTTTTTTTTTTTTTTTTTTTATTAAAATTTAGAATGTTCTAAAAAGAAGGAAAAATTTAAAAAAAAATAATTAAAAAAAACTTTGGTCTTTCCTCTTAATAATAACATAAGCATTTAGACAATAAAATTTTGTTTTCGGCAAGGTTGGCGTCTTTTTCATCAAGCTATGCTCTTTTTTTTAGCGATTTCGTAGAGGTACCTAAGTAAGCACGATTGTATATTTAACAAAATAGAACACTGAATTATACCTAAAATTCATCCACTTGTTGCTATGCCTCCTTTTATTTTTTAGAAATCTTACTTTGTCTTCATGATTTTTATCCTGCAGAATTTAAATGTATTTTTCTTTGCAGAGTTGGGGTGGAAAAGAAAATGGATTTGGCCTTGCAGATTGCTGCAAAAATATTCCAGTTTCAGTAAGTGTCCAACCTGCTTGTGAACTTGGTCTCATTACATTTTCTTCTCTTAGCATAAGGATCTGGCTATTGTCATTTTATATAATAACATTGAAGATAGTTCTGCAATTTTCAAATTTTATTTTTAATTTGTAGCATAAAAAAATTCTAATCAACTTTTAATGTGTCAATAATTTAAGCAATGATGCCCCCAAAATTTTTAAATGTTTGATATTTTTAAGTATTGATTTTTTTTTTTTTTCTTTTTCAAATTATATATTGAAGAGCTCTCTACATTTGAAGTCTGATTTGTGACTCCTTGCTTATTTGTTAAACTGCTTTGGTTTAAACATTTAAATTAAACCATTTTTATTTTATTCCTGAATTTACTAAAGAGTGGACAGATTTTATTCATTCATAGTTATTTTCTTCATTGATTATGATTTGCAACTTTGCAATTGTTTTCTCACAGAACTTTTCTCCCAGTGCTACTACCTTACATTTTGAATTTTATGCCGAGAACAAAGATGACAAAGGTGGAAAAAAGGTATGTGCTCTGTAGGAATGTGCATTTTTAGAGAAATAATTTCCTTTAACCTGAAATTGTTTGTAATATCAACCTCTTTAGTTGGCTTATCCAAGAAATCCATTTAAATTGTTAGAGCATTTCATTCTTTTTTTTTTTTTTTTTTTTTTTTTATTAAACAATGAGAATCATATGAAACTGAAATTAAAATCCTATTACCAGCCTTTCTAAAACTTTTATTGGAGATTCTGTATATTGACTGAATTGACAGATTAATAAGTATTTTTACAGTGGATTATTTTTATCTAGTTTACTCTTTGCAAATTGGATATTGACACCGTCCAAATGGACAAGTTGCTTCATATTTTATAAGTTGAGGTTACTGATGACATGTGGTTAGTAACCTAACATTTAAAGTACTTTATATTGGTAATTTTTAGGACTTGACATGAGTATTTTTCGTAATTATGTCCTGAATTTGGTTTGTCAGACTTTTTAATTTGAATTTCTAGTAATTGTACATTGCTTCACTGATACATGTATGAAGATGGCATATGGTATAATGTAATTGCTTATTTTGTAAAATTTCTTTTCTTCTAAAAGAAATACATTTAGAGCCTGTTCACAAAGTCTGAAACAGTTAAGGTGTTACAACAATTTTTTAAAATAGTTTTAAATATTTGTTTTAGCTACATTTTTATTTTTGTAATAGAAAAGACTGAATGAAATTAGATTTGCCTCTCAGCTACTGAATAAATGATTTTGGTCTGCATGAATAGGAGAAATAACCAATTTATTTGGGAGCTTATAGAATGTATGATTATATTTTAGGGCTCTGCCAATGTTGTCACCTGTATTCATATGGAAAGTGTGGACAAATGTGGAAAGATGCCGTCAGATATTATGGAGGAACTGATTAATAGTTTCAACATCCCAGAAGACAGACAGGTGAGATAAAGTGCACTCGTCTCAATATTGGGCATTTTAAATTCATTTAGCCACTTTTTTATACAACTTTGAGCTTTACATATCAAAAATTGAATTGACCTTTTCAAATTGAATTTTTTTTTTTCAAATAGATTTTGATTTAAAAAAAAAAAAGTGATTTTTTTTTTTTTTTTTTTGTAGTGATTATCAATTGGGTCTTATATGTACACAGCATAAAATACACTTACAGAAACTAAAATTAAACATGAACATTTTTGCATTTACTAAAAATTCAATTTATAAGTATTATAGCTAGATTACAGTAAATGATCACACAGGGATCAGATGGTCACAGGCTCCCAAATAAGGGATGTTAACACAAGTCTGTATCCTTGCATGCATTACAGATGAACACTATCCTGTGATACATTATTTAATGTCTTTTGTACATGTTCATGTAATACAGAAAGAGTTGTGGTAGACTAAATTTTGCAGGATTGGTAGCAGGTTAAGTTGAACAAAGTTCTATACATGTATGTTGCAGTTTACAAAAACAAACACCAAAGGCAAGCTAGTTGTAACTTATGACATCTCACACTGATGCCACTGGTTGAACCAGTGTTGTAGACAAATACTCACTGGAAGATGTCCTCCTCCAGGTTTATGTTGCACATTCAAATGGCCACCACTTGCATGGACAGAACTGTCTTTCTCATCACTTAACATTAGCTCAATTGGAGTTTGGCTGGAGGTATATATGTCCATAGTCCTGCTACAAGAGTTTTTTTTAATGGTATGTGTTGACACTTCAGTCTACTATTGCTGTCGTAAGACTGTTAATCTTGGGGAACATCTGCACTATATGACTATCCTGAACTTGTGGATGTAAGAATGTTCACTTGACCATTATCACCATCAAAGCATCACTGTCACATCCAAAATATGTGAGAACTCTAAAATGGCAATCCAACCTCTTTTAATGACTAATTGATCAAAAGGAATATGTGCACTCTGTTATCACCCTGTTATCACCCTGACTAATATTGCAGAATATATAATGATTTAGGACTCTGCCACAGTGTATTGGTATGAGTGTCACAAGATAGTTGAAGATTGAAAATTTTATCAGAATATTTCTTACCTTGTGTATATGCATGTTATACCTAGGTCAAAATTTATATCTTTGTGTTGCAATTTTTATTTCTCTGTGTGGAGGGGTGGTGCAGGTCCTGGGAACCTTGAAAAGTCCTGGGAAAACAGCAATAGCCCAAAAGCGCCTTGAAAAGTCTCCCAATTTTCTAAATTGAGCTGCCCACACACCCTTTTTCTCAATTCATGAAAGTTGAAATGCCAAATCCTAGAAATCTCGCTTTTTTACAAGCTAAAAATGTCTTAAGATTTTTTTTTTTATCGTTAGTAGTATTTGGCAGTTATTTTAAAAGGTTTTTTTTTTCCTTTAGAACTAATTCATGACTTTGTAGTTACTTCTGCATTTCCTTGTCTAGGTGACTAGAAAGAAAGGGAGAAAGAATGTGAAATTGTCTTCTAGCTGTTACCTTCACTCAACAAGAAAAAAGTAAAAGCAAAGATAAGGCATCAGAAACACATAGATTTGGAAATTCTTGCATAAATCAAATAATTATTTTTTAATAAAACTTTCAGGACTTATTCACAAATGAAAATATATATATATATATATATATATATATATATATATATATATATATAATATATACCACTTTATATATATATATATATATATATATATATATATATATATATATAAATAAAATCTTGATAAATGATTTTATCTAATAAAAAAAAAAATATAAATTAGTTTTATTGTGTATGCTTCATGCAGAATGTATTTCTTTCGAATGATGTAAAAATTGTATATTTTTCTACAACTTGAAAAATTTTAATGCTGGATTAATTTAAATTAAAAACAGTTCAACTGGATAAATGAATTCATAGGCCTTCCGAAGCTAACTGAATGCTGACAACAGTGGACATTTGCAGCCAATTATCTGGTAAAACCGGTGTTAGTTTTATGCCACAAACTGTCCAAAACCATCAAAGAGAATTTGGATTGTTCAGGCACATTGCTAGAAGAGAGCCAATTATTTTGGAGAGGAATCAACTCAAGTGGCTGAATTTCATGAAAAGTCACATTCAATGAATGGTCAACAGCTGGTGTAGAGTTCTTTGGAGTGACGAGTCAACACTTTCCGATCTTTGGATTGGATGGAAAAGCCTTTGTCAGATGCTGCCCAAATGAAGAATTCTATCCTAAATGTGTCAAAAAGATGGCGCAAATGGGAGGTGGGGGTCTAATGATGTGGATGTGCATTCAGTAGCTTTGGTATTGGTCCATTTGTTAAAGTTGATGGAAAACTCAACAGTGTAGGCTATATACAGCAAGTTAAGGAACATCTGCCATATTTGACTGACCAAATGCCACGTGGAGTTATTTATCAACAAGATAATAGCCCCATTCACAAACCAAAAAAAAAGTAATCCAATTTTTTGATCACCATAATATGGATGTCATTGAGTGGCCTCCACAGACTCCAGGTCTTAAGCTGATTGAAAATTTATGGAATTATATTTCTAAAAGAGTTCACATTAAAAAAGAAAAAAGACAAATTTAGCCCAATTATTTGATTATATTAAGCAAATATGGTAGAGCATTCCAAATGATTTTTGTGCTCACTTATTAAGCCAGATGCTTAGGCAATGTGAAGCTGTAATTAATAATAAAGGTTATTATTTGATGCTCATTTTTTTACAACTTTTTGCTTTAAATATAATACCCATGTAGCCTTGAACTTATTTTGCCACCAAATTTAGATAATTTTTTTTGCAATCAATAATGAATTTTTTGGAAGATTTTTTTTTTTTTTTTTTTTTTTTTTTTTTTTAATATATAAATCATAATAATTTATAATATAAATCTTTTAAAATTCTCCATTGCCTTTATCCAGTTAGGTGATATTAAGTGAAAACTATATTTACTAAGCAAAAAATGAGAAGCCTAATAAAAATCATTTTGCACCAAGATGTTTTAAAAAATTTATTTTTATGTATATAAAATATTTCATACGCTTCCCCGCCCCCCCAACACATACTTTTTTTTTTAAAGTATGGTTGACCATACACAATATTAACAGAAAATAAGCAATAACTATAGTAAATTTAAAGTCAACATTCCTAAAATTAGATTATGGAGAATATTTTCCAACATTTTTAAGATTACTGAATACTTAAAAATTGTATAAAAAAAGGGGGTTAAAAATTGCCACTATTGTTTGTTTATAAAAATAAATTTCTGTTATTTTAACCTTAAAGTAAATATTTTTTCAAATCTGATTAATTATACTTTAAATCAATATAATAATATTTAATAAGCTAATATTCCTCAAATAAAGTTTCAGAAAAGTATGTTTTATTTTTGGGTTTTTTAATGCAGAGAATTCCATTGCACTGAAAGACTACTAAAAACGAGAACTAATAAGCTATTTTAGGAAAAAAGGATTCCAATCAATCAAACTTCTGTTTGAAATATACAGAGTATTTTGTTTACTGGAAATAGTAAATTTAATCCTTTAGCCTTTCAATTAAGGCTAAAATGAAAGCTTCAAGAAAGCTTCTTCATTTATAAAAGTTTAAACCAAAGTATTGAAAGTTAGTGGAGGTACCTATAAAAGTTCAATCTGGCAACCCTGTCCCTTTACTCTTGTATTTCTACCATAGATGGCTAGAAAATGTACAAACATGTGGACGACTCTTAGATATTTGACCAGATGTCATCAAGTTTGGGAACTTAAAAAAAAAAAAAAAAAAAAACGGAAAAATATCACCAGACCATGTCCTTCTCTGCAGTGCTGTCAAACATGAAGAGGTGCTTTATTTCAAGTGAAACTGCAGATTTTTATCTGTTTTGGAAGACATTTTCTAATAAAATATCAGAGTGAAAAATCATTGCTTCCTTTCCTTGCAGATCTTTTTAGCATATTCAAACTGAATGAAATTGTTAGAATTTTGTCAAACCCAAACATGCATAAAGATGCTGCAAAAATCGAGTGTGGATTTCTGGCAGATATGGCTATGCAAAATTATCCAAAAAAGAAAATTTGTCAACAAAATATCTCTTTGTCTTTGTTGCAGTTCTGCATGCAATGTTCATCACCATTGAGAAACTTCTGGCAAAGTCTCCCCTTAGATACCCTCTTGTAAGGTAACTTGCATATGGCTGAACCCTGGATCCATTTGTGAAAAACAAATTTGCCACAGAAGACAGTCTAAAAAGATGTCTTTCTCACATGATGGGCAGAAAAGTTAGCAAGTTTAATTTTGATGACCTCATCAATCATTGCAAAGAGTTTGAGGAGAAGACTTCTGGAAATATGACTTTCAAGAATTTCAGCAAGCATGAAGACAGTCTGAACACTTTGTTCTACTTTTTTTTTTTTTCTTTTTTTTTTGTCTAGTAGCAAAGAATATAAAAAAAAAACTGGAAAGTTGTCTGCAGATTGCTGGTACTTTCATAGAGAGAGGCTTCTCAATCAATAAGGAAATTTCCACTGACAATATGAAACAGTAGATTCTAGTTGCATAGTGTATTATCACAGAGTATTTGGTCACAGTTGTAAGTGCTGGAAATGTTCTCATAACTAATGCTCTTCTCTGCAGTGCTTCCAATGCCAGAACAGCATATAACCAATATCTTGAGGCTGAGAAGAAAAAAGGCAGGAAGAAGCAGCTGGACAAAAATGAAAATCCATGCTTATAGAAATTGAAATACATATGACCAAAAAACACAAACTTGAATTTTGCACAAGATTTTCTCAAGTCAGCTGACAGATATGCAGAAAAAGCTGAGCAGACTCAGAACTTCTTCACACTTATTGCAAAGTCCAATGCCATGTGAAGATCTGCAAAGGGCCAATTCATAGAGATATCAAAATTGGAAGGGGAGCTGAATGCTAAACTAGATGAACTGAAAAATTGTGTTCAGTCCCAACAAAAGCCATGAAAAGTAGTGGTAGCTAAAATATATAGTCATTTTGTGAAAATTTCTATTTGTTCATTCAATACTTCACAGGAAATGTGCAGCAGTCGAGAATTTTTGTGACATTCACAAACCATGAGTAATATAAATATATAGAGTCAATTGCCTCGTCCACTGCGTGAGGAAAGTTGGCTCCTGAGCCGCTGCTTAGGAAGTTTTTTTTCTCCCAGTCGATCCTCCAGATATACAAATCCACACCGCCCTTTGCATGGAGTATTGCTGCCATATATGGTCTGGTGCCCTTCTGTTTGCCTCGGGTTCTTGATAGGCTCCAGAGGCAGATATGCAATATGGTTGGCCCTGCCCTGGCGTTTCGTCTACTGTCACTTTCTCAAAGACGCGCTGTCGCCTCCCTCTGTCTGTTCTACAAATACTTTCATGGAAATTGTTCCGATGAGCTGCATTCGCTGGTTCCCAGACGTCATGAGTTCCAGCGCCCTACGAGGCTGGCATCCCGCTCTCACCCCCTCACTGTCGAAACTCCTAAATGTAGCCATCTCTTCTATTCTAATAGCTTCATGTCTCGCACATCTTGCCTGTGGAACTCTCTTCCCTTCTCCTGTTTCCCTGTGAGCTATAATCTCCAGCTATTCAAGTATAATGTCAATCGACATCTCCAGTTGCCTTGATCTATCCACTACCCTCATCCTTTCTTCTATCGCTCCTATCTGATCTTGCTATTTCCTGTAACCCCTTGCATCCTAGTGGCTTCCCGCCTTGCTTGGGGTGAAATGCTTAAAAAAAAAAAAAAAAAAAAAATAGCAGAAATGTGTAGCAGTAAGAATTAGTGTGTAATTCAACATTTCAAATGTAGTAGAACTACATGCTGTAGAATGCTGCACAAAATGTGTAACATAAACCAGGTGTGCATTCAGTTGTTTTAGCCTTCAACACTTTGATTTCTTCACTGCATTCAACTGATCCATGTGACATGAATTATTAAAACCAGTTGCAGCTTTTCTTTGAACATTTCATCTGTCGAACTATTAAATGATTGTGTTTTTGAAAACTATGAACATTCACTTTGTGTACATACATGTGTGTATGCATGTGCACACAGCACAGCTGTTTGAGGTTTCCTATAGCCCCACTGAACTTAAATAAAGTCGATTCAGGTTTGCTATGGTAAAAATTTTCTTTCCCAAGTGAAAATCATCACAAAAATGGCGAAAGTCATTTTGTCACAGCTTATTTTCTCTCAAAAAATGGATTTTCATACTTTTATAGGGGTAAAATATTGAAAAATGACTTTTATCATCACCTCAACTAATATCAAGGAAAGTTTTGATCTGAACCTCATGAAACTAGGTATTTTCTGAAAGCAAAAGATATATTCTTTTATTTAAAAGTAAAATTGGCTGGTGTAAATGACTCAAAATTTTTTTTTTTTTTTTTTTTTTTTTTTCAGTGGGTAAAATGTGAAAAAATAGTGAAAATTTTGCTTTTTTTTTTCTTGTTCTAAACAAATATTTTCCCCATTAATGGGGAAATTAACCTTCATTTTTTTTTTTTTTTTTTTTTTTAAATCGGAAAGCCTAAATCATAATCAAACTATTTCAGGCATAAAATTGAGTTTTGAAGGAAATCAACATTCCTAGGGGGTCAAAATGCGACAAAATCCATTGGTAATTTTCAATTATATAACTGCCAAGGGTTGAAAAAAAATTGACACCTGGCCATGGAAATTTTTAGTAAAAGGCAAAAGATTTATCTGCAATTCCTAACCACCAGAAACCAAAAGAGTTTTTTTTTTTTTTTTTTTTTTCCTTCTCCAAAAAATAGCAGCTATAAGGAAAATTAAACCAAATTGACTTTGACATCTGGGTCAAAGGTCAGCCAGCCAGCAATAAACATTAGAACAAGTTGTAATAAAACCCACCACTCCCAGATAAAAACAAAGAATGAAAAAAAAGGGTCAACATTACTAGGGCTTGATATAACCTATGTTTGAACAATGGCTTGATGTGTTTTGTTTTCTTTTTAACACCCTGTGACCCGGGTGATGACAACGACAACACTTAGCAGACGACATTGTTTTTTTTTCGCCGCATATCTTTCGTATTTCCCATCGCCGGGCCATTTAGCCGTTCCTTTTATTCAATGATGTTCATGCCAAATGAAAGAGAAAGGAATGAATTTTGAATGATGTTATTTTGAACCGAAAACATTTTTTCATAAAAAAAAAAAACGGTGATTTTTCTCAGAAAATCGGGCATAATTTCTTAATGCTAACCGCCGAGTAAACATTTTCCACAGCCAAATCGAAGATTAATTACCAGTGAATAATTCCATGTGCAAACAATAGCCATCTGGATCCTATAATGTCTCCCTAAAAGGTCCAGAAGTTTACTGATTGATCAAAAACCTGTTGTGCATAATTGTGTTTTTCACGGTCAGTTTCCGTTATTTCATCTTGATGTTGTCATTTTTAGACAGCCAAGTCATCAAGGATTCAGGAAAACAGTTTGGCATAGGTTTGCTTTAAGAACTTTACATTCTATGCGGTGTTTAAAATGTTACTTGACGAATGAGATTTTTTGACGAATATTTCATTTACGCGCCATCTTGGATTTTCCTATATGACAAAAACAAGACTTTTAAACAGCCATGACACATCGGTTTCAGTCCTTGAAACTTAACTTTGTCCTAGAGTTTTTTTTTTTTTTTTTTTTTTTACAGATCTGTGCCCCCCCCTCTTTCTCTCACACACACACAGCTTACCTAACACTTTTCTTTTTTCAGATGCTTCTTTATACGCACATCAGACTGGCTTATCTGTTTTCAAAATATGAAGCAAGGATACAATGTGTGCAAGCCAGGTTGCAAGCACTATCTGTACTTGGTAAGCTAATATCTTTAAACTTTACATACTTCAGTTTTCTCTTATGAACAACTAAATCCTATCATTTTTTTTTTTTTTTTTTTTTTCTTTTTAAACTAGTAACTATTCTTTTTCAGGTTTATTTGAAATGTTTTAAATCTTTTATGGTTTCATTTATCTTAATGAATAAAATATTACATCTTACAATAAACTTGTATTTAAACAAGTGCCATTTTATTGGCATTCTACATAATCATAATGTTTTTTTTTTTTCCCTTCCCAGTTTATTCAAATGCCATCCAAGACAACATGAATGCGTTATTATATCCTGGTCTTATTGAAGAACTGGTTGATATTGTAGAACTTAATGACATGGATATTGTGGTAAGTAAAAAAAAAAAAAAAAAAAATTTCATACATTTTCCTCTCTAATATTTTCTTTTAATTTTAGTCACCAATCATGAGCTATTTTATGCTTAGCATTGTCGTTAAGTACTATTTATGCACTAATTAGTAATTAACTGAAATCCGGTTTAAGTAACTTTACTGTAGAAATAATGCTAAATTGATAAATATTTTAGAACTGCAAGTAGTTTCTTAGTAAATTCACCAATAAAAATGGGTACAAAACTTGTCAGGTTTTCTCCTCCTCACCTACTTCTCCATTTAGGATAAACCAGAAATCTCATTTCAGAAGGTGCAATGTTCTACTTAATTCAAACTGGCTCTGCTTAGTAATTCAATAACTTAATATAAGTAGGGCCACCTATCAGTTCAATGTTATTGATAGAAGTGTAGATGGCATAATGGATATCGGTATGGAAAGTGGGATCCATGAGCATTTCAAATTCTGACAGCTTACATTCATTTTGCACTAATGCCCTTGAGAGAAGTATGTATCCATTTCTTCTCTGTCCAACTAGGAATTAAATAACTGGGCAGCTTTGAGTGACAGCCTGTTTCGGACAATTCTGTAAATATTGTACTATGTTTTTTTTACAATGTAATATTTTTTTTCTTTGTAGGATATAAAGGCAGCTGCTTTGCGGACATTAACTTCTATAATACATTTGGAGAGAAATCCAAAGTAAGCAGTCTTTAACATTTCTTGGATTAATGCTTGAAAATTAAAGACTGGCCATCTTAATTTTAACTCTTGAAAATATCAGTGTTTATGGTTTAACGGATTGTTTTCAAGTGTTAACATAACTAATTTGCTCTTCATTTTAGATTGAATGCAATCATTGATGCAACAGGAGCATCTCTTTATCATGGCTTCTTGCCAGTTTTAGTGAGAAACTGTATACAACGTATGATAGGTAAGTAATGTTACTTTGTATATTTTTTGTGAAGTTAATTCCTTTTAAATAACTTTTTTCTTTTTTTTTTTTTTCTTTTTCTTTAAATTATCATTTCTCCTAACATCAAAGGTACAGAAATATCAAATTGTAATCATTTAATTATAACAGTAAAAAAAAAAAAAAGATTTATACTTTTAATAAATTACAGATAAGAACTTTAATATATAAAAAAATTTAGGTAAAATGGTCTCAACTTGTCACTGATTTGAAAGATTTTGCTATTTAAACTTTAATGCTTGGTCTGCTTATTTTCAGATCCTAACATGACTCCATTCCCACAACTGTTTGCCACAGCGTTGTTTTCTTTTCTTTATCACCTTGCCAGTTATGAGAGTGGTAAGTTCAAAATTTCATATATCAATTCTATTCACATTACTTTCATTTTCTGTTAGAACATTCTCCATACTATATTAAATTTTATCTATCAAACCTGTTTGCTTAGAATTATTGACTAAAGTACTTAAACTGAAACAATCTTGCATATTCAACAGTTAGATTATAACCATACTGAAGAAGAAAAGTTTGCATTAGAAATGAAATATTGATTTGGAATCAAACTAACATGAAAATAGATAATTTATTTCATGACCATGTGTACTATGAACTGATATCAATTCTTTTTCAGGGGGAGAAGCCTTGGTATCGTGCGGCATGATGGAATCCCTGTTGAAAGTGATTAACTGGTATGGTGAAGGCCAGGAACATATAACTGTAAGATTATAAATTATTGCTTTCTTGAGAAACAGTTGGAAGTTAATTACTCTTTCCAATGTTTGTCTTAAAAAAAAAAAAAAAAAAAAAAAAAAAAAAAAAATTGTAGTAGGTAGTTTCCTTAACATACATATGTATGTGTACATATATATAATCGAAAATTATAAGTTATAAAATCACTACAAAAATAGCCATTTTGTTTCAATGCATCTGGTGTTTTATCAAGTGATGGTTAAAGGGTTTTAAAAGGTTCAAATCGATCAAAACATCCCTTGCTAGGGGAAATGCTGTTACATAAGCTGCAATGACCAATCAAAATACAAGTATATGAGAATTCAAAAAACTTCACAATGAACCTTGGTTATAATAATTAATGCTTTAATGTTAGGGTTAGACTAAAATAGAAATCATTCTAATTAATATTAAATCTTACTATAAAATTAAAAATTACCAATTTTAAATTTAATCTGTATTAACTTTAAAATATAAAATTATTTAAAGAAGAAACTGAGGAAAAAAATACATGTTTTGTTATTTTGTTTTAATTGAAAGGCCAAAAATTCAGAATAAATGTCAAAATCTAATGTTGTGCTAAGCTTCGTTACAGCTTAGATACATTTGAAGTAATGATATGGGCAGGAGAGGGTGAAATCTTGCAAAAGACAATACATACACAATCAGATGATAATATACAAACATCTAGACATTTAGATATATAAACACACAAAAACACGAACATAACAGGAAATATATGTCCACGACCCTTAAAGAAAAACAAAAACACATACATACAATGAAAGGCTTATATAAGCAATCATACACACATACATTAATAAAGACGCACACATACACACCAACAAATATTCAAATTTGAAAGTGTTAGTAAACGAATTCAAACATGCTATTAAAATATAACTTACATGGGAAAAGATATATATATATATCTGAGATTTATGCATATGTATGTTTAAAATAGGTGAACTCTTCCTGTGCACTTTTTTTTTCTCTCACACCAGATCACATACCCTGATATTTCAATCAATTGAAATATATTTTATTTGAATGTTAAACTCTACCCAACAAAGCCTTTATTTAATAGACAAAACTTAAGCATTGTTTGCTTTGATTTTTAGTTTGTAACTCGAGCTGTACGAGTTGTCGATCTCATCACCAACATGGACATGGCGGCTTTTCAAGGTCATGGTGGACTAAATGCATTTTTAAATAGACTTGAGGTAAGTTGAATTATGCAAGCACCTCTTTGTAATAGTTTATTGATCTTTTGTGTTGGTGCATGCTAAGTGAGCCTTATCTATTTATGTGACTAAAGAAAATTTGTTTCCCATAGCTCATTGATAAAGAACAAAGATCTATTTGCAGAACTATTAGATATCAAAATATTTTCTAGCAGTTAATTTTGTTCACAAAAATTTCTTAAAATTGTTTAATGTTTAAAAAGCTAAAATATAGCCAGTGACTTTGCTCATTCTGACTTCATGAATTGTAAAATGGTTAACATCTAATTATTTGCCTGACTGATAGAATTGCCAAATAAGGTGTTAAAATAGTTGCATATTTCTAACTGACACCATACAAGTAAAATCTAGGATCTTGAATGCTATCTTTTCAAGACACTGGGAAGCAGGCTCTCTTTGCTTGGAAGATTGACACAATATAATCTTACCACATACTTGACTTCTGTGGTCTTAGTTTCAGTAAATTTACTTTGTTTTTTCTTTTTCTTTTTTTTTATTTCTATTTATTTTATTTTTTTATAGCATGAGGTAAATGTGTGTCGAAAAGAGCAGCCGTTTGTCATTAGGCCAGCTAAATCTCATGACAATTCAATGGATGTGAACCCAGAATCTCCGTCAGCCATGGAGACTGACAATATCCGACAAGTCGACAGCATAGAAGCTTCTACTTCAGGTACAGCTTCACCTAAAGTTGATATTCAGGAATTAAAAGTTGGAAAGCCTGGTAAGTTTTCGGTTCTTCCCTTATTTTTATTTTATTTATTTAAATGCAATTTGATGACTAGTATTGCTAGTTTTTATTGCAAAGATTAAAACATTTGTCATGAAGTTTTTATGTATGAGATGAAGTTGTAATAAGATTAGAATAACTGGTTTTGAAAGTTGATTGCATTCATGAAACTTGCTGCCTCTGTGTGTGAAAGACAACTTTGCTATCACGAATTTTGAGTAATGAAAAACTTGTCAATTAACTTCCCTGGACAGATTTTTGCACTTAAACACTTGTGTAGCTCTCATCAGCAACTCAATTTTATGGGTGAATGTGGATTTGCTGTGTCTGCTAAAATTGAATTGTTTTTTGTTTTAGTTTACTTTTCTTTAAAAGGCTTTATCTTAATACTTAAAGTTCTTACATTTTCTTTCTATTAAATATTTTCATAGACTATTAAAGTCTATGAAAATACAATATTTAATAGGAAGCAAATGAAGTAAAAATTAATCATTAAGATTTAAAAGCTTTTTAAAGAAAAATGTAAACCAAAATTACTAATGGGGATTTTTTTTTTTTTTTTTTAAGTAAAAATTTTCAAAAAACCCTAATGTTCAAAGAAATGATTTCTTTAATTTCAGGTGTACAATGTTTCCCACAAAGAGCTGCACTCTTAAAATCCATGTTGAATTTTTTAAAGAAAGCCATTCCAGATAGTTCCTTTTCTGAAAGTATTAGGCATTGTAAGTTTCTCTTTATCTTTTGCTTACCCATTTCCACTAAATTTTATACAAGAACTTTGAGATTAAATTTGCATTAATAAAATCTTTGCATTTCAGTGATGGATGGTTCTCTCCCACAGTCTTTGAAACATATTATCAGTAATGCTGAATATTATGGGCCGTCATTGTTTTTGTTAGGTAAGTGTTTTGCTTAGAGATAGTTAATATAGTTAACTAAAATGTTACTGTTATTAGAATAGTTTTATCCAGTTTTTTCTTTGGATTTTTCATGTTTATACAATAAAAAAAAATAACTTGTGCTATTACATCGTACTTGTTAAATGCATTAAGTTTCATTTAAGAATTTAAATCTTAATTCAAAAATATTTTATAACTTTAAATTTCTTGATTGGAGATTTTCTCTCAATAAAAAACAGGACCTTATTAATCTGCTTAGCTAATATCCTTCATCTCTTTTGCAGCCACTGATGTTGTTACAGTTTTTGTGTTCCAAGAGCCGTCCCTGCTGTCATCACTCCAAGATAATGGCCTTACAGATGTTGTGCTTCATGCTCTCTTGACAAAAGATGTAAAACAAAAAAAATTTTTAAGCTTTATTTTAAGTTAAATGACTTGTACTGTTCAGAAAAAAATTAAACCACTTAACATACACCTTGAATTTAAAGAATTGTTTTTCATGTGTTAGTTATTTGCTTTGTCAGAATATTCTTGTAGATATTAGTAATTAGATTTAATCCTAAATTTTTATGCTTCTGATTTTGCTGTAAAATTCAAATTACATTTAAAATGTTTTTGTATAATTGTTTAGGTACCTGCCACACGTGAAGTGCTTGCTTCTTTACCTAATGTCTTCAGTGCTCTTTGTCTAAATGCAAGGGGATTGGAAGCTTTTGTTCAGTGTCGACCATTTGATCGGCTCTTCAAGGTTCTTCTTTCCCAAGATTATTTGCCTGCCATGCGGCGCCGTCGAAGTTCAGATCCATTTGGTAAGCCTTGCGGGATAACAATATAAATTTTTTTTATATGTCAAGATCAATTTTGGGGGAAAGTATGGCAAATTTACTCTATTACCTGTAATAGTTACCTCAAGGAATTTAAAATAAAATTATATAAACACAGAAGGGATTTTTTTACAAAACAAAACTTTAAATGCATTAGTTGCTCATCATAATCAGACTGACCACTTTTTTTTTTTTTTTAAATGTTATCTGAATTAAGATAACCATTTACTAAAATGAAAATGCTTTAATCACAAGATCATCCCCAATAAATTTGCTTCCAGTTCGTTTTACTATTCTTGGATGATCTATTATCACAATGTGGGATATTTAATAAGTGATGGGAAGAAAAATAATCTAGATGAAATCAGTTGGATTATATACCCAAATCACATTAAAAAAAAAAAAAAAAAAAAAAAAAAATTTAAATTCCTAGCATTACTCATTCGTGTGCATCAACACATTTATTTCCCCTAAAATTATATATAATGGCATAGATATATTTGATTCTTTGATTCTATAATATTTCATAGAAATTGGATATTTAAAAAATTGTTAGCTTTCATTTTAATAGGTATGTAATCTATAATTAGAGCATAACTGTTTTTGATTTAATCCAATTGTTCCTATCAAATTGTGGAATGAAGGCACATTTTGAATGTGCTTGCTTCCAGATCCTTTCACACAAACGCGGCTGTCTCAACCACAAGACTATCCTGTGTTCACTATTTTTGATCTTCCTGATGTCCTCAGTTCCCAAGTGGGCATTTATGCTGATGGCACTACCATTTACTCCTGCCTCAAAAGCAAATCCATCAAAGTTAACTTGGCTACTGCTTTTGAAGATGACCTCCAATCAGAGGTTAACTGGGTCAGGAAATAGCTCATAAATTTTAATAAATTTTTAATTTTTCTCCTCTGGCTGATGCTAGACTCCTAAAGAGCAACACACTGCGTCTTAGTCTCACATTATCAACTGACTTGAAATGATGACCTTGAATCAATAGCTGCATCTACTGCAAGGAAAGTTGAGTCACTGCTGTGCTAGAAGATTTTTCTTGTTAGTCCATCTTGCACATTTACAAATCTACCATTTGTCCATGCATTGAATACTCTTATATCTGGTCAGGTGTTCCTGCTACTCATCTTGAGGTTCTTGACAAAATCCAAAGGATCTGCAATGTAATCGATCCTGACTTGAAATCTTGACTTCATGCCACTTTCTCACTGTGATGTGGTTTCCCTCTGTGTTTTCTACAAATATTTTCATGACTACTACTCTGACAAGCTTTTTTTCCTTGGGGTCCAGCTATATTTGTTTAGTGTGCTACTAGATTGGCATTTACATTCCACCCTTTTACTGTTGGATTAGGTAAATGTAACTGCCACTTCTACTCCAACAGTTTTTCTCACACTTTCCACCTGTGGAACTCCCTTTTGTTTACTTGCTTCCCTGATACTGGTGGCATTCCCACCTTGCTTGGGTGAAATGATTTTAAAAATAAATAAATAAATAAAATAAAGTGTTTCCTCATACTTTATCTGTTGGGATCAATATTTTTTTTTTTTTTTTTTTTTTTTATCAGTCTAATATATGAAATGATTCTCAATTTTTATTATGGCTAACATTTCAGTGCATGATTTTTTTTTTTTTTTACATAAAATTTTCTGTTCTCTTTAATGTTTAAGGTGTTAATGACATTTTACATATCAGAAAAGCTTGCTGACTTAGATTCATAGAAGTCCCAAGAAAGTGTGTATCCCTTAAATGCCAGAAAATCTTGGCATTTAAAAACTAATGGTGATTTTTTTTTTTTTTCTTTTCTCTCCCTAGGAGACACAGCCAGCAATCTTGGTAATGCCATGGATGAGTTGATGCGACACCAACCATCACTCAGAACAGATGCTACCAAAGCTACAATCAAGGTGCCATTATTGTCATACAGTATTTAATACTAAAACAACTTTGGATACTTTTTCATCAGTTGGTTTTTAAGAGCAGTTTTTGTTGCTTAAGTTCTTGCTAGATAGCTATAATTAAAATAAATGTGCACGTGTTGTGTGTTTTTTTTTTTTTTTTTTTTTGGACAATATCTAGATGAATACATTAAAAACTGTTTCAGAGTAGAGTATAATCTTCATAAATATTTACCAGATATATCTTTCTTTTCCAAACAAAAATTTGATTTGAGTTTCTACAAAATTAACTAAATGATTCATAAGGACAATTTTAATTCTGTAAATTGATTTTTGTCTATTCCCACTACAATAAATCTGTTTTCATTTGTAGCTACTTGAGGAAGTGTGTGCAATGGGTCAAGACTTAAAATACATTTGTCAGAAGCCCCAACCAAAAGCAGAACAGTCACAGAATGCTTCTCCCCGATCACCACAGCCTCCTGATGGAGGTGGTTCATCAGATGAGGATGATGAAGATGATGATATGGCCAGCACTGCAAGTCAGAGCAGTGGAGCGAAACAGCTGTTAGCTACAGAGCAGCAAGCTCAGTAAGTATTTCTTTTGATGGAATTTCTGTCCAGTCTTTTGTTAATGCAGAGAAAACTTAATTCATTAACAGGCATATTCAATAAAATTGTGCTGTCTGATTAATGGTAGTTTTGAATAATTTTCAGCACAAATTCTCTTGGCCACTTTGTGTTCACTTTGCACTAATGACCTTGGGGGAAGGCATGAATTCATTTAACTTTATGAATTAGTAATGCAGATTTATAGCCTTATTGGCAACCAGTCTAGGATAATTTCAAAATTGGAGAAAGCAATGGTTTAGTATATTTCCCAAGAAGTCATGGTAAATAAGTTTAAAAATAAAATTTGGGAAGATATGATTGCTTCTATTGTAAAAGAATAGAGCACTGAAGTATTAATAATTTTAACTAATTTACTGTTTTCAGGAATTCTCAAGAGAGACTTGCTATACCTTTAATGGATTATATTCTGAATGTGGTAGGTATTTACATTTTCTTAATTTTACTATTTTCTACTTTTGATACACCAAAGATTTTATTAATATTAATCATTTGTATACAGAAATCTTGTATCACTGAAACATTATATGAAATTGATTTTTAAATATTTACTTGATAACTTATCTTTTCCAGATGAAATTTGTAGAAGCCATCTTGAGTAATAATACCACAGATGACCATTGTCGTGAGTTTGTCACACAGAATGGTCTCTATCCTTTGATGGGAATTCTAGGTCTTCCAAACCTCCCTATAGATTTTCCTACATCCCCTGCATGTCAAGCTGTTGCCAGTGTGTGTAAGGCTATTTTGGTGAGTATTATGTTTCTATCCTTGTTGCTGTATGAAATGTAATGTTGACCAACTTTGTAATCAAAAATCTATTCAGATTGGTTTTGTTCATCTCACCAGAGACTCTTTATTGCATTCACAGATGTTCATAATATCACTTTCTTAATGTAATTGAATTTATTCCAAATAATAACTAAATTTCCAGTTGTAAAAATGATTTTGTTAGAAGAAAAGCTTTACTGCTCTTGAAGCAAATTTATCAGTTTAAAGTTTTGATATTAGGCCAAACCTACTAATTTTTGGTTTAGTAAAATATTTTTGTTAATACTATTTAAGGTTATGTAGTTCTTTTTAATGTCCTTACTGCAATTTTTATGCTAAAAATAACTATAAAAATCTGAATGTTTTTATTTAATTTACAAACATTTTAGTTCTCTTTATATTAATGATTGTTTATAATTAAAGGATCATTGAAAAAGATTAATGCCAAGATTGAGTTTTGTAATTAATGTAATTAAACTTAAAATTACTTTCTATATCTCTTCATACAACTCTAAACTTCTGATATAAAGGAGATTAAAATCTGAAATTAAGATCTTTCATATCTAAACTTTTTTTTTATTATGCTAGATTTGTCTGTTTTAACAATATTTGGTCAGAAATAACTAGGCTTTTTTTCCCCCCTTCCCCTTTTCTTTAGACCTTATCACGTGAACCACAGGTGTTGAAAAAGGGCCTTCTTCGACTGAATGAAGTGTTGGAAAGTTTGGAAAATCTGCATAAGCCACTGCCTCGACCAGGTGGTTCCCTTCTGCTCCGAGAACTTGCTCTGGCCTCCCACATCCCAGATGCTATTTATTGCCCTCAAGCAACACCTTTGTTACACTCCCTCTCTGCTGCCCATGCTTATGTCATGATGTTTGCTCATGTCTGCCGAATGGGACAGGTAAGTTAAAATACAGTATTAGGGATGTGCCAGCAACAATTACTGACCCTACCTTTCCTTCAGACAGTAGATAAAAAGAAATCCAGCAAAGTGAAATAGAAAGTGTTCTAGTGATAAGATGAAATGTTGATCTGTACTGATAGAAGAGATGACTTATACCCATTGAAGTTAGCACAGTATAGGCTTGAAAAATATTTAGGAAGCACTGTTGATGTAAAATAAATTTCACCAAATCTCCTGTTCAACACTGAAGAGAGATAATACATCTTTTGTGTACTTTTGGAGGACTTGCTTGAAAGCTTTATTGGGATCTTAAATACCTTATTTTCTGATGTATAATGTGAGAAATTTTGAACAAAAATTAATGGTAAAATTGGATTGTCATACACTAGTACACATTTTCAGAAATTTTTCATTCTGTTTAAAAAATTTACTTGAAATAGCAAGGTTGCAAAAACATTTGGCACAATAGATAATAAAACCATGTGGGCAGGTATTTATAATAATCCTTTACAAAAGATATTTGATATGTAGGCAATATTTACCTTTGGAGATCAGCATAATTGAATGTCTTTAGTCTTAGATAGGAAACTCACCAAAATTGATTTTAAAACTTAAAGGGAGTACACAAAACCTGTCAGGTTTTGTTACCATTAATATTACAGCAAAGACCTAACTATTGTATAAATTATACTTGTTGATTTTTTTTTTCCTTTAGAAATGGGGCCATAATTCCCATGCTGCGAAGTGTTTGTTTCATATTACTCTGACACATTTGAAATTAGAACAGTTTTGCTCACAAGATAGTTTTGTTTTGATTTTTTTTTTTCTCTTCAATCTTAGACAAATCTTTTTCTATTTTCATAGTCTATTATATTTCTATATATTAAGTCATATCAAACAGTATGCTAGATTAACATCTTAAGGTGTATTATCAGGTATGTCTAGTTAGCACCTTTTCCCAAAAATAAGTTTTGAAACAGAAATTAGAAGAAATGCACAATGGCTAAACTTTGGTTCATTTCTATTCTTTATTATGAAAAATAAATATTTTAGTGAAACATGTACGACATTGAGATTTTAATGGATAATATAGTACAACTTTTCAAAAACAATTTACATAAGTTATGGCTCTATTACAGGGTTATATTATACTCAAGAGTGCAATTTATTCTGTTTTTAATCTTTAGAAACACTAGGTTGTATTATACACAAGAAAATACAGTAAGCAAAGTTTATTTGGCAGCTGTCAGTTTCGGGTGTTCTATGACACCAATTGTCTAAAAGTGGATGTTCTTCAGTTGCAGGCCTGTTGATAGCCTTGTCCTGTCTATCTAAAAGAAAAGCTATTTACTTATTACAGTATGAATATTTTTTGCATCTGCATTGGAAGTAAGAACGACAGCTACTGGTATGACTGTCACCCTGAGGTGTAATATTGACATTGAAAATTTGCTTTATAGGTCTTTCTTGTTGGTTGCATTTTGACCTAGACAGTTGGAGGGCCAAATTTGGACAGTTGTAATTTTCAGGAAGTCTGTTCAAAGAGTTAAAGCAATCTGAATTTCCAATGTTCAAGTAGATTCAAATTTAGTTATTAAACGTGCATCCCAACTATGCTTATTAATTGGACATGCTAATTACTATTGCAATTTGTAAAATACTATAAGCACTGCCACGAAAATCTCTATTTTAAGTAAATTTTTGATTTGATAAAATTAAGATATAAAACAAACATAAACCAATTTTTATTTCATTACTTGCTATTATCTAAAAATAAATTTAACTCTTAATTTGTATTCTTTTGACTATTTCAGAGTGATATCCGTACAATTTCTGTGAGTCACTGGGGTTCAGAGTTGGGCCTTCAGGTCTTGACAGGCTTGAGCCGCCTTTATTGTTCTCTTGTTTGGGAAAGTACAGTTCTACTAGCTCTCTGTACAGAGGATATGTTACCAGCTGATTGTGAATTTGGTCGGGCAGACCTTGAGAAACTAATGCCAAAAGACTTGAAAACCGACAAAGATGACAAGAGCTCTTCTGAGAATGGTACTTCCACTGGAAGCAGTGCTATCTCTGCTTCTGGTTTGAAGCACAGTTCTGATGAGATGGGAAGCAATGGTGTAAGTGCTGCTCTGGAATCCCTGACAACATCTGAAAACCAAGAAACACCAATGGAGACTAATGAAGTAAATGGCTCTGAGAAAGAAGTGAAGAAATCTAAATTGTGCCCTACTCTGCAGGCTCAGGTAAAACAGCTAAAGCCATTGTTATCTGTGACTTCACGCCTAGGCCGAGCATTAGCAGAATTATTCAGTCTTCTAGTAAAACTGTGCGTTGGCACACCTGTGCGTCAAAGACGTAACCACCAGATGCCTGCAACACCAACTAATCCAACACCTGCTGCTCAAGCAGTAGCAAAAGCTCTCATGAAGCTATTAGCCAATGCCTTCAGCTGGCTTCCACCACCAAGCTCACCAGTTCCCAAACTTAGGTGGGTATCTTCAATTTCTTTCATTTATTTGTCAATTTTTTTTTTTCTTTTTGCCAACTTAGATTTGACTAGTTATGCCAATAATGGATATTATTGTGGGCTTGGGCAATATTTATTCAATATCAGCATTCATTAAATGTTACTAAATAATTACAAATTCTTGATTGGTAATGACTGAGCTCCATGAAATGAGCTAGTTTTTATACCTCTCAAATAATTAGGAATATTTTTATTTTATGATAATGGCGTCATCTTTTTCATTAAAGGAGTATTATGAAAATATATTTTGAAGACTACCTCAAATAATTTCTACTAAAATCTTTAAACATTATAGACATGCAAATTATGTACTTGTGAACTTGTAGTTTTAATTTATGAATTTTAATATAAATGTAGCAAAAAATAAATTTTATTTTAGAAAATTTTCAGAATTGAGAATAACTATTTTTGAGATATTAAATGGTGTTTGTCTGTTTACAGGTTAACATTCCTGGTCTGCTGTGTTGGTTTTCTTTCTCCAATGCTTTTTGATGATAAAAAATCTCCCTACCATTTAATGCTACAAAAATTCTTGTCCTCTGGAGCACAAGCAGCTTTTTTTGAGTGAGTAAATGTTTCTACATGAATTGGTAATTTTTTTCTTAATTTCACCTATTCTGGTTATTGTATAAGTGGATATTGTTTAAAATTTATATGCATATGCCATTTTTAGTAACCTTGAAGTAATAAACCTTTATTTATCTATAATAAAAACACTATATACATGCTTAAGTACATTATATGCCAAGGCTTGTATAACAACCTTCTTAAATCAAATTCCTTTCTTCAAATATTCCATTTTAAGGTCTGAGTTTAAGCACACTGAATGCTAGATATTAGGCTCATTTACCTATTTGATAAACAATTTGTCATTTCTTCTAAAGTATGTTAAAATGTCTATTTAATAATTAAATATATGGCATTTAACTAAATATTTCTTTCAGTTCTTTCAATTGGGCTCTGACTATGGGTGGCAAATGTCCTGCTTCTGAAGGATTGGAGCATCCAGACCTTCCAGGTAAGTTACCCTTATCTATTGTAGTCATGTATCCTGTGTTATGTTACATTAGACCATATTCATTTCTTACAAATATGTACTTATACAATGATCTATCCTATTAAAACCATCTGGTTATAATCTCTCCTACCTTCAAAATGGAATTTTTGACACACAAACACAAAATTTAGTGTTTTTTATGAAAGTTGCTGCTGTAATTTTTCTGTTAAAACTTAATGTTTGATAATTGCAGAAGGAACTGGAGAATTCCTTGATGCTTGGTTGATGTTGGTAGAGAAAATGGTAAATCCCAAAACTGTTACCGAGTCTCCCCATGTCCTTCCTGCCAAATCAAGTCAACCAGGGTTTGTACCATTCAGCCCAGTACAATATCTAATTACGACACAAAAAGTAAGTTTAGTTGGATTTTTGAATTTACACTTTTACAATGTCAGTGATTTAAGAATCTCTGCAGTGATATCTAAATTAATGTCATTCCAGTTTGTGTATGAGATTTTGCATAGTTTACTTTTTATCAGTGTAAGATATTTTTTAGCTCTCAAGGTCATATATTGACTAAGTTTGTTAATCTTTGTCCTATAGTGCTATATATGTGCAAGAAACTGAAGATATTAGCAATATATTTGTAAACAAATTTTCTGTAATTATTTGGTCTTTCTTTTTATAATTATTGGTACTTGCAATAAAAAAATGTTTTGAATTTATTTTTCTTTTGAATTGAAGGCTGCCTTTAATGCAGTGATGAACTTGTGGAGAAGAAAACCTCTTAAAACTTATGGCAGCCGGATGTCTGAGTCTATGCTGGCTATCCTTTGTCATATCATCAAAGGAGAAAGTGTCATTAAGGTAAGATTTTATTTCATAAAGTTAATTTTAACTACAAATTTCTTGGTTTATGTACCACTGCTACTGATCCAGAATTGTTTAAAAACAAAGGTTAGAGTATTTGAACAGGCAGTGATATATATATATATATATATATATATTATCTATGCATATCTGACTTTAAAAAAAAATTGTAACAAGGTTTTAGATTACACCTTAGCTTCTCTATTCAGTATTCAAATGTTCTATTATAGTTTAAATTGAAAAGTTTAGCCTTTCAAGATTGTAATCATTTTCAGTCAATCAAATGCTATACGTGGTACACACTTGTGATCATGTCTTTCAATTCATAATTAAGCATATTTCTTGGAGTAGATTGCTGTTTCCTTCTGCAGTAGACCAATTACCAACTAAGGCTGTAAGTTCCAGTCTGTCCTTCCATTCAACCCATAGTTGGGGGAGAGAGGAAATTATGTAGCAATGATATAAATAGTAAATGCTTAGTTTCTAAACCTATTTGGATATTTCACGAGAAATTTAATGGTGTTAATATTTCACGAGAAATTTAATGGTGTTAATATTTCACGAGAAATTTAATGGTGTTAATATTTCACGAGAAATTTAATGGTGTTAATATTTCACGAGAAATTTAATGGTGTTAATATTTCACGAGAAATTTAATGGTGTTAATATTTAAGAAATTTAATGGTGTTAATATTTCACGAGAAATTTAATGGTGTTAATAGACGAGAAATTTTTTATTTCACGAGAAATTTAATATTTCACGAGAAATTTAATGGTGTTAATATTTCACGAGAAATTTAATGGTGTTAATATTTCACGAGAAATTTAATGGTGTTAATATTTCATTATTTTGGCTTTTTTCCCCTCCAGGAGCAGTTGGCCAAGGAAAAGGAAGCAGCTGAAAATGCTGCTGCTGGCTCCAGTGGCAATGGCAAAAGCCGAAGAGAAGAACCAGAAGTAAACCAAAACCATCTCCAGCAGGTAAAATTTATTTTACTTTGTTTCCTCTTTATTGCAGTAAAATAAATAAAAAAAATTTTCCTCTTAGTTGTATATCTTTATTTTCTGCGCATAATTTATGTAAATTTTAATTTATTCTATTGCAGTTGATAGACATGGGCTTCAGTCGTGAACATGCTATGGAATCCCTCCTGCATACAGTAACTCTGGAGCAAGCTACAGATTACATCCTGACTCATATGCCACCTGCAATGTCTAGCAGTGTAAGTCACTTAGATATACTAAAAACATTTAAAGCCAAGGCCCATTTTGTTTTAGAATCTTAGTTGTCTAACCATAAAATATGAATTTCCACTTTTTTAAAAGATATTGAAATATGTTTGGAATTTTGTTTTTCGGTATTGGTAATTAGAAATACAGGGATAAATTATATTAATCATTTACAAAACCCTGTTTGTAATAACGTATATACATACACTATACAAATTTTTGTATATTCAACTTGTAGTAATTCAGGAGAGGAAAACTTAATGCTAATACTTGATTGATTTTTTTTTTTTTTTTTTTTTTTAAGTGGAAGAGTAAGGTCAACCAGCCAATGAATAGTTGCTGTTAAATAAAGAAAAAGGGTTGGAGGGGGACAGTTTTGCTTTTTTTTTTTTTTTTTTTTTTTTTTTTTTTTTCTTTGTGTTTAAGGTTAAGGTATATGGTCTAGTTTTCAGGTAAATTTATACTGAAAACTCAGGTTTACTTTTTCCCCCCTTGGTATATACTAGTTTCTCTTAAATCTTGCTCTTTCAGCAAAGCCAAGATCTTGAGATGTCTGAAGAAGATCAAATGATGAGAGCAATTGCTATGTCTCTTGGAGAGAATGTTGTCATGTCAACTGATCAGGTAGGCTCCCTTTAAAAACACATGAGGATTAAAAAAAAAGAAAAAAAGTTACAAAATCACCTTTCTTCCTTGCCCCCAAAGGAGATGTTAATTACCTATACACCCCTGGTCAAAATCTTAAGACTGGTACAAAAAGGGGGTAAAAAAAAAACAAAAAAAACTGTTACTTTAATAAAAATATATTTGCAAAACATTTATATTTAATTAGAAAATGTAATTCATCATTTCTGGTTGGTCATAAAGATGAGACCCTGTGTGGAAAAAAAATTACTGGACAAAAATTTTAGAACTAGTCTGTGCTCATAGCTTCAGGCATGTAGACATCTACGTAGCTCATTTTCAGTAGTAAATTTCAGATTTTAAAATGGCTAAGGGTAAAATTTTAACAAAGTTCGAGCAGGGCAGGTTGTTGAACTTCAAAGACATGGTCTTTTGCAACAAGCTATTGCAAATGAAATTGGCCGTAGCAGAATTGCTAACTTCATTAAAAATCCGGATGCATATGCTTCTAAAAACATCACACTGTTACCCCAATAGAACCTCACCATCATTAAGTTAAGAGAGATTCAAGCCTAACATCAAATCTGATAAAAGCGAATCCAGATGCTGAAAGCAGCTCTCAAGCAATTCGATGGCATTTAAATAAGGGTTTAAGACCTTGAAACAGCTGCAGAGGCATCGCCGCCTTCTTTGCCATAAAACTTCCTGTTTACAATTTGCTTCTGATTATCAAACTTGGGATGTGGATAAATGGAAGAAAGTCTTGTTTTCAGACAAGAAAAAATTCAATCTTGATGGCCCAGACGGTTTTCAGCATTAGTGGCATGCAAAAGATTTCCCAAAAGAAATTTTCTCAACATGACACAGTGGAGGTGGATCAATTATCAATTATCCCAAGCATCATCATACAGAAGTTAGTATGTCAAAGTGAATTTTTGAAGTAATTTGCAAAAATAGAGGATGTACTTTGAATTGTTGTGACGTATTTGTTCTGTATTTGCTATTTTTATTTACATGGTCTTATCTTTATGACCAACCAAAAAAGTCCTTTTTTTAATGTTTGTTTTAAATTAATCAACTAAAAGCTTAAAATGTCCACTTGTTTGTTGATAAACTGTTTTCTAATTAAATGTAAATTTTTTGCAAATATATTTTGATTAAAGCAACAGTATTTTAATTATCTTTTTATTTTTTTTTTTAAAACCCTTATGTATCTGGTATTAAGATTTTGACCAAGGGTGTATTTTTTTAATTTTTTTTTTTAAAAATATATCTGTGCTTTATATAACTGCAAGACTTTTGCTAAAGACATAATAAGCAGTATTTTTCAGCAATATGGGAATGGATGATTCTAGTTTTTCTAATTGGAACTCTCCCTCCTCCTGACCCCCTCAATTTACTAATTAGAAATGGAAAAAAAATTTCTTAAGCTGTTCTGGTAGTTTTCTATAACTTATTTTTAGTAACTCTGCTTGTTTTTGTTGATGAAATGGTGGTGGGAATGAGCGGTCACTTAAGAATATCAAATTCTTGAAAGATTTGCTCCTGGTGACAAGTTCAAAATGAGAATTCATATTCTAATGGCTTGTCTTTATTATATAAAGGATTTGATCTATATTGAATTTATATACACGAAATAAATTTTTATGTCAGATAAAGAACGAGACAGTAACTTTGGCATTTTATTCATTTATTTATTTATTTTATTGAATAATGTTAGTAAAATATATGAAAACTTTCCACTTTAGTGATTTAGAAAATATTTTTTCCTGCTTGAAAATTTTTGTTAGAATTAAGCTTAATTTTAATTTTCAGAGATATGGCTACAGAATTTATAGAAATAAATTTTAATTTAATTTTTTTATTTAATTATCAAATAACTCCTTTTTACTGATGTATAAAATATTGTATTTATTTTAAAGAAATATTTTTCTATTAAATAATACGCAAATGCAGCATAGTTTTTGCTAGATTTTATAAGTTTTATTTCTATTTTTTTAAATGCTACGTAAAATTTATAATTTTACAAAAATAGGTTACTTCTAACTTAGCCGTTTGTTTTATTCGTTTGTTTTATTCGTTTGTTTTATTCGTTTGTTTTATTCGTTTGTTTTATTCGTTTGTTTTATTCGTTTTGTTTTTGTTTTGTTTGTTTTATTCGTTTGTTTTTTTATTCGTTTGTTTTGTTTTGTTTTATTCGTTTGTTTTATTCGTTTGTTTTATTCGTTTGTTTTATTCGTTTGTTTTATTCGTTTGTTTTATTCGTTTGTTTTATTCGTTTGTTTTATTCGTTTGTTTTATTCGTTTGTTTTATTCGTTTGTTTTATTCGTTTGTTTTATTCGTTTGTTTTATTCGTTTGTTTTATTCGTTTGTTTTATTCGTTTGTTTTTGTTTTTTTATTCGTTTGTTTTATTCGTTTGTTTTATTCGTTTGTTTTATTCGTTTGTTTTTTATTTGTTTTATCGTTTTTTTATTCGTTTGTTTTATTCGTTTGTTTTATTCGTTTGTTTTATTCGTTTTGTTTTATTTTTGTTTATTGTTTTTTATTAAATTTTGTTTTATTCGTTTTGTTTTATTCGTTTGTTTTATCATGTGTTAAATTTCTTGTTTTTGTTTTGAAGTTTACATGTCTTAAAATTCTTTTGCTTGTTTCTTCAAGTGTTTCTTCAATTCTTTATTTAGGATGAAAATCAGAAGAAAGATGATAAATTAGATGACTCTGAAGAAAACCAGCATAAAGAAGATCCCTTGGATCCTTCTGTTCTGGCTGATTTCTCTGCTAATGCACTGCCAGGTAAGAAATCTACTTTTCAAATGACTGTGACAGTCTTTTTCATCTAAAATAAGCCCTAATTCCACTGTTTTCTTGGATGTTACTTAATTATTAGTGAAGTCATCGGTATTTATAACTTTACAAGTTTTAAGATATTTAATGCAATTTCCATATGGCACTTTTTTTTTTTTTTCCTTTTCCACTTTATGTCACTTTTCAACATAGTCCCCCCCATACAGTGATGCACTTTTACTATTGTTCAATGCAATGAGCTTCTTCATCTCTTCCAAAAAGAATTTTTTGGTTTCACACAAATCTGTGTGGGCCTCACTATCAGAGTTGAACCTGTGACTGGATAGTGTCCAAAGATGTGATAATCTGACGATGCTCAATCCAAACTGTAAGAGAGATGCAGAAGCAATTCATATTCAAGCCACTGCACATTCTCTACTGTCTCTGTATGTGGCCATGCATCATGGAGCAGTAGCACCATTTTAGACAGCTGTCCTCATCTGTGATGAATTGCAAGTTCAGTTTGTCTTGCAACAAAGTACAATATGTTGCACTGTTAAGTTTCACCATATGTCTGGAATAGGTCTTTTCATTTCCCAAAAGAGTGTTAGCATCAGTTTCTTGTAGAGCAGCTACTGTTTGAATTTCTTACAAATGGATCAACAGATGTTTCCACTCCATGCTTTGCCTCTTGCTCTCTAGTTCATAGTGATGGATTCATGTCTTGTTGCCTGTTAAGATTTAATCCAAAATTCTGGGGCCTTCTTCATAGCATCAAAGGAGCGGTGTTGCAACATCTATACACAGCTACATATGTTGAGCTGTAAGCTGTTTGGGTACCCACCATACACAAACTTTATGGTACAGTCATCATATACTATGGCTTGTGCAGATTTATAGCTGATGCCCATGATTGCCACCACTTGTGCTAATGTGGCTTGATTTATTCCCTGATCAAGGTATCCAACTTTCAAATCCATTCTTCTGTTTGCAATGTTGATTGGTGACCAGATTTCTTTTTACCCATAACATTTACTAGCAGTAGAGCCCGGCGTTGCCCGGGGATATAACAGTAAGAGATAGATCAAGTATCCACCATCATAAAGAGTGAAAAATAAAATTGACAAAGATTATTGTTTAAGGTTGACACACGCATGTCTTAATTTTTTTTTTTTTTTTTTTTTTTACGAATTGGTCAAACTCGAACAAAAACATTGTTTTCAATTGTTATGAGTCTCTACCGATTGAATAGAATTTTATTATAAACAATTGTCTTGTAAATGGAATTTTTAAAGCATTCTGAATGTAAAAATAAAGAAAAGTGTGCAAGACAATAAGAAACACTACATGCCAAAAAAAAAAAGCGGAGTTTTGTTGAAATCGGTTGAAAAATGTAGGTAGCCTTTCTGTAATCTTTTAGTTTTACAATTTGATTTTTACTTATTGAATACAGTAAAAAAAAAATTGCATATTTTGCTTGTGGTGATTCATAATTAGAATTCTGATTTGAATATATTTTCCACTCGTTGTTTCTAATACAAAAAATATTAACTTTATTTGGGTTTATTAATTATGATCTAACAAATCTTATTCATTTAGTAGCCTTTCTGTAATAATAATCTTTTACAATTTATGATTTTTACTTATTGAATACAGTAAAAAAATTGGACACCATGTGTATTTAAAGTAGTTTCCCATTCCGGTTATTTTTAGTTAGGACTTGTGTATGTTTAGATTTCATTATCTTTCCCTAAAGATAAAGAATTTATTCCGATGTTTGTATTCGTACAATCAGTAGAGATTGTTAGATTATTGTTTAAGGTTGACGGACACGCATGTCTTAATTATTTTTTTTTTTTTTTATGAATTGGTCAAACTCAAACAAAAACATTGTTTTCAATCGTTAAGAGGTCTCCCAATTGAATAGAATTTTATTATAAATAATTCTCTTGTAAATGGAATTTTTAAAGCATTCTGAATGTTAAAGATAAAGAAAGTGTGACTACCTGCCAAAAAAAAAAAGTGAAGTTTTGTTTTATCGGCTGAAAAATATAGGAAATCCGCTCCCATATTTAAAGGAACCCACACACAAATTGATTTTGTGCTAAAACAATTATATTTTTCCCATTTTTGGTGCTGTTAGAACACCCACAAGGTAATTTTATGTAGTCCTGTGAAGTTTTGTTGAAAAATGTAGGAAATCCGATCCAATATATAAACGTTACAGACACACACACACACACACACACACACACACACACACACACACACACACACAATCTGCGTTTTATAATAAGTAAGATTCTTTCTGTTTTAAAGCCTTCTACACACTTGTATACCTTTCATTGATTCATGGTGCATGCTCCATACTGCACCAACACCTGGCACTGGAGTTTTGTAGGTTTGACTCCTGCCCATGGCAACCTGTGGAACATTAGTATGACTGGCCTTGTTGTTGAGTGGAACATTAGTATGACTGGCCTTGTTGTTGAGTGGAACATTAGTATGACTGGCCTTGTTGCTCACTGCCAAATGAATGAATTATGAAATTCAGCACCACTGTTGTTTTTTTTTTTCCATGGGTTTATATATATATATATATATATATATATATATAATTTCTAAATTGCCTTTACTTTCTGATTTACCCTTGTGTATGTGCAGAAATGAGAACTTATTCTATAATAAGTGTTTTTCTTTCTCAATCTAGGCTGCTTGTCATTGCTGGACAAGTTACCGGAAACTGTATATAGAATTTGTGATCTTGTTCTGGTAGTGTCCCAGTATGCTGGTAATGAATTAAGGAAAAAGATGCTAGAAACTTTGACCAATGAGGTAAGTATTTGAAGTTTGATAAGGCATGAATGTTCTTTTAGAATGTGGATAGCTTTGCATTTTCTTTTAGTAATGAAAATAAAATAATAAATTGAACAAAACTTTATGGTATTTTCTTAAGTGACTTAAAAGCTTTCTAATTTTCTTTATGATGCCTTATGTTCAGCATTAATTTATAAAATTTTTACATTTGCTCAAATTATATACTGTATAATCAAACACTAAACAATTTCATTGAAAATTTTATCTTGTTTAAATTCTAAATATTAACATGCATTTTTGTACAAATTTTTATTATTCAATGTTCCTCTAATTTCTATTGATGTTTCAACTTCACCCCTTCCAGATTTTCCAACTTGGTAAACAGATTTCTCAAGATGTTCGTTCAGCAGCTAGTAGGAAATGTGAAGATGTAAAATTGGTGTTAGAATCTTCCAAAACAACAGCATTTGGTGCCAGACTTCATTTGCTCAGTTTACTTTGTGAAGTAAGTAAAACTTGAATTTACATGCATTTGTCACCTTAAAAATGAAAATTTATGAAAATACATGCAAATTCTGCAACACTTTTTGTCAGAGAAATATAAATTTAGACATCAGAAGAGGCTTTTGGATTTAATTAATGCTAAAATTGAATGAGAAATGCTTAAGTTCTTGTTAAAGGATTTTTAGTTTATCAAATGATAAATCTTCCATTAATTATTATATAAAGTACAAAGTGTTTGCATTTTTGTGCAGAAATATTTCTTTTATATATATATAAAATTGTTTTCAGTTTCAAATTGCATGTGAGGTTAACATTTCTACTTAGTTTAGTTTTCACTTAAAACCTGTAAAAAATTTCAGATAATAGCAGTCATTTTGCTAAAAATAACAAGATAGATATTGACATCTGTCTTATTACTTTTAGCAATGTGGTTGTGAATTTATATTGATGGACAGGTCTTATAATTTTATTTGCTGCCTTTATAACACCTTTGTGTGCATCATACTAAATTAATGCATTATCATGGGATTAATATAAATATTGACAAGTAAAATTTGATTCAAGGGTCATAGCTTTTATGTATTGTATCTTGTATATTTGCAGATAACTTTGCAAATTATTAAATCAAATTTTTCCAGCCTTTTTAATATTGGAAGTATTTCAAATTGTCTACCTAAGTACAGTTCAGATGAGGCATGTATGCTGCTCTGTGTATTTTATGAACAAGTTTTCTCAGTTTTGGCTTGATATCTAAAACCTTGCTTTTTGTTGTTTTAGGAGGTGATGATACCAACTGCCAGGGTCATACAAGAGAGCAATATTATTTGGCTATTAGTGGAAGTATTGGAGGAAACTCAGGAATACTTATGCTGCTCTAAAGAAGCTGTTAGCCTTAAGTAAGTACTGAATGTTACCTGCTTCATTGTTCTAAAATATGCAAAAATTGAGAAATGCTGTCTTGCAAAATTTATCAATAGCTGCTCAGTGGTTGTGGAGTGGGGGGACCTCATTCTTGCCCTGATATTATTTTGCTGAATTTCATTAATTTTTAATAATCAAAATTAAATTTTGAATCAGATTTTTACATAAGTTGATCTAAAAAAAAAAAAAAAAAATTTTTTTTTTTTTTTTCTTCAGTATTTATCTTTAATTTTAGCAATGTACAAAGCCAAATTTAGATTGTATTTTGAAATTGGTTCATATGAACTGCAAAATAGTTAACTATCATTTAAGATTGAAGTTTTTAAGTGTATAATTGTGTTTTTCTTTTGGTTGACCCCTTAAATTGAAAATCATTTTAGATGGATGGCACCTCTTCTTCTCCTTCTGGATCTGTATGAAAAAGTTGCTGTGATATCAAAACGGAAAGCTGAAGCTGAAATTTTGTTGGTAAGTTTAATGCATTTTTTAACTTTGATTTTTCTTCAATTATTAATTGGTGAAAATAAAGTTTTATTTTTGTAAATTTGAAGCTTTTAAATTCTCACTTGAGTTAAAATGGAATTTAAATCTTTTTGAAGAAAAATTAATGCTTAACTTTTTTCATGTAATTTTGTTAGATTATTGATTATAAAATTTATAGAGAATCTGAAGTTATGGTAGCATTTTTAAATTTGGGATATATAAAAATATATTATTGATGGTTTCCAACTTGTCATTTTCAGGCCAACTGCCACACTTGGAAATGGTTTGATGACCGGAGTGGACGCTGGTGTAATTACAGTGTCAGCAATAACAAGACAATTGATGTTGCCTATCGACGTGGAGAATCTAGTGTCAAGTGAGTCTGTGTTAATTTACCCAAACTATTTTATTTAGCAAGTAAATTTTTAAGAATGTTAGAATAGGTAAAACACTACTTATCTACTTATCTCTCTTCTGAATTAGAATTTTTTTTTTTTTTTTTTTTTTTTTAAGCTTTTGGTTTGACTACATTTTGAAAAAAAATCAAAACAAGTACTTTAACTTTTAAAAAATTTTTGTTCACCCAATACAAGAGCCATTAAAGGTGAATGGTTACTGGATGTGGTTGTTGTATGCCCCTGTTGAATGAGGATGATTTGGCCCTGTATATGTGGCATGGCAGTTCTTCACTGTAAAGCTCTGAACTGGGGCAACTAAGAAATTTAGCTTATCTGTCTATATTTTTAATGGAAATAGTAATAGTAGTGAGAGGCTTTTGAATATTGTCAAGGCTGGAAAGTGAGAATTGAGCAGCTCCAACTCTGATATCGCAGCATTACTCTATTTTTGGTTTAGTCTGACTATTGTAAAATAGAGCATAGCAGGTGGTGTCAGATACTTTCTAGAGTGGTACAAGGAACCAACTATTCTTCCATCATCTCTAGTGATGGGATATAGGAGTTCCAGATCTAGGGTCAAATTGGAAGGAGTCTCATTGAGAGAACTTTATTGGGAATTTTTTTTTTATCATTTCACCACAAGCAAGGCAATAAAGCCACTAGGATACAATGGATTACTGAATGAGAGAATGAGGAAAAAACAAATTGAAAGAGAACAATAAAAGAACAGGAATTAAGATGGAAGATAACAATTGACATGGCATTTAAAATTTTGAAGATCAAATTTGGCTGGAAAGCAAGAAGATGGAAGAATAGTAGACTTAAAAATGTGTAAAATAGATTCTGGCAAGAAAAATAGTCTAGCATGACACAGTAAGCCAACTTTCCTGGTTGCACACCTAGCAATTGATTCATAATCTTTACACTTTGTCGGTGGAAAATGTGGGCCCAAGAAGGTGCGATAAGTCCCTCTCCTGGATGTGAGCATCAGCCATGCTGATGGAAGGTAAAAAAGGTTCTCAGGCAATTCAAAAAAGCAGTTTTGTTTTGGAGGCATTAAAATTAACAAGCCATTCTTTACCCCAGTTAACAAATGATAGGTTTTTTTTTTTTGTTTTTTTTTTAAGATCAGCTGGTGATTTGACCTTATCAAACTGGTTAGACTTACTATTAAGACAGGAGTAAATAGTTGTCATCAGCATTAGATACTTATTTGAGGACTGATGACATCAGGAAAGTTGTTGATGGAAACAAGGAACAACATAGGTCTAAGGATAGAGCCCTGGGGAATGCTTGCACTAATGCAAAAACATCTAGAAGAGTGGCCATCCAAGACAACTTTCATTTAGCAATTTTATAAAAATTGAATTTGTTCAAAAAATTGTCCAGAAATACCATAACCTTTTAGCTTGTGAGGAAGCCCAACCTGTCAAACATCTTAGAGATATCTAAAATAACAGCCCAAGCTTCACTATTCTTATCTAAAGCTTGATAGACTCTTTCAGCAATAATTGTAGTTTACCTAGAGAAGCGAAAGCCATATTGCTTATCTGAAAGACCTTGAAAGACTATTTTGCAAAAGAGGTAGGTTAATAAGTTGGTAGGTAGAAAGATCAGATTATTCACCAAAGACTGGAACAGAAGATTTCCAACAAGCAGGAAAGCAAGAAACTGTTTAGAGAGCACCTTTCTTGAGGACTATAGCAGGGATGCCATAAAGTCAACATGCTTTGTGGAGATCCAGTTTAGAGATGATAGGCATATAACTGTCAATGATTTCTATCACTCAATAGAGACTCTGTTCTAAGTGAAAAATCAGGAAAAGATATTCTAGATGAGACCAGATTATTAACATAGAAAGAGAAAGAACTGGGGAATGCTTATATTTCCATGTGTTTCAGAATACTGGTAATTGGCAACAACCTTTGGGGGCTTACATAAGGAAGGACTTGATAATTGCAAACAAACTGAAACTTTGGTATAGCAACTCTCATGCTTCACCTTGTCAAAGACTGTTGAGATATTTAAAGGTATCACTCTCATGATAAATTTATTTATGGTTGATGCATGAGTGAGATAATGAAATTGTTTTGTAGTGAAAGACAGTAATATAGTTAAAGCTAAATTAGTGGAATTGCAATATTATTTCTATAAGGAGAATATACTACCTATGTATCTGGGAATTCCTGTGGTTGTTCAGCTACATGCAAGAAAGATAGACTAGACAAACTTTTTTTTCCAGAATTATTTATTGCTTATAACAAGGTGGGGATTATAGTTAATTTCAGATGGTTGTCTTGATTTAATGAAGAAGGGTTTTGAAAGAGTAGGTTAAATTCATATTTGTACCTGATCAATAAAACAATCTTGCAGTGGGCACAAAGGGATCTAAGAGAATATTTGAATAAGAAATTAAAAGGGGTAAACAGGGTTGAATATTCAAGAGGCAGTGTTTTAGGTACGGAGGCAACATTAAGGACTGCAGAGCTGAAATCTGATTGGATTTGTTACCAATATAACCAGGCAGGTAGCTACAGAAACTCGATGTAGGATTACTGTACTGGTTTGCAGTTAAGTAAAAGAACTCTGACATTAATTGCCAAAGATAAGTTCTGGCAGTGGGGAGTGAGTGCACTCATTAATATGTTGTGTGATGACTGATTATTTAGAAGCTGCAGAACAATTGCAGTGGGATAAACTGTATAAAAGACAATAGAATTAGATTGAAGAAGGTATTCTTGTGCACTGTGAAATGTTGACATTAATGGCATAGTTCAGTCAGTACAAAAAAAGTTGTTAGATCGTATATCACTTAAGGAGATGCTACAGGTGTACATGGAGAGATGTTGCAAGAGTGTAGCAAGTGATGGGAGTCTTAGCAATTATTGATTTGAAATCTGTCTACTCACAGCTTTCTATAGCTGAAAACTGGCAATACCAGCTGGTGATTTATAAAGGCAAAACTTACTGTTTAACTAGATTGGATTGAGGCTAAGTTCTGTACCAAAACAAACTACTGAATTGAACCTCAAGCTGCATGTAGCCTTTATATCCTCATAAGAATAAGGCAAATGCTCTCACCAGGATGAAGAAACCTGTGTTATTGGGTGTACTGTACTATTCAGGAGTGGATAGGACTTTATTTTTGACCATGAAAATTTATCCTAAGGAGCTTGTTTTGTAGTTGGTCAGGAGTTACATCTATCACTTTGATACTGTGCTGAATGTGCATGAGGGAGAGATTCAGATGGAAGGACTACTGAAAAAATTGGCTACTTTATGTGACATATTGTCACAGATATGTGAAATGATTGAATATAATTTGGGGGTGGGGGAGAAATGGTGACCACATAATATATTCATTATATTTAAGTAGCAATCATTCATTTAAAACCTGCTTTATCAAATGTGTAAGGACAGTCTGTTAAAGCTTTTGATGGGTTTTTGGTGTTGAATTTTGGTACAAACTTGTAAAAGAATGTGCTGAAAATGTATGTACACCTCTTACAGTCAGTATATAAGTATATAATGCAGTAAGGTGTTGTCAAGTGAGACTCAACATGATGCAGGTGTCGGTGTTTTTGTTAGTTTACTATTTTCACTTGTTGCTAGTTACTGGATGCTATTGTCTAGTTAGGTTTAACATTGTGTACCTGCCAGGATGAAATTATTGAATATTTCTGTTCATGCTAGTGAGCTGTAGCTTTCGTGATCTGGCAACTTCCGTGGAAGACCAAAGAAAAATTATGGCTCAGAAGTGTTGTAAAAACTACCAACAGTTTAATAACCAAAGGTTACAATCACTCTAGTTGATTTTCACTAATAGTATTGAGAATAGTTAACAGCAAGGGTAGAAGCTTGTCTGTGTGTTGAAAGTTCTTCCAGCAGCTTGAAGAGTTTTCTCTCTGAACCAAATGAAAAAAACTCTTGTAATGCAAACTCAACAAGTGACTTCTGTAGCACTTTTATGTAACCATTTGAGAGGGATGAAGTTTTTTTTAATGAGGAAAGTACATGACTCTTCTAAAAGGACCTAATCAGATTCTGGGTTTAGGTATTTTGGTAAGAATCAATGTAATTTGGGAAAACACAGACTTGGCATCAATCTTGTCACTACAGCTTCCTTGGGATTGTGAAATGGGGTACAGAAAATTCAGTTTTATTGAATTTACTAAGTCTTACTAGGATTATTTTGGGTTCAAATCCTCCTGATGTCTTCCTCATAAACATTTCATAAGTTCTGTAATAGTATTCTTACTATTTCACTTACAATTCTTAACTCTCTCAATACCTGAAATTATTAAAAATTTCCTGCATTATTATGATTCAAACATGGCCACTGCCCCATTACAAGTAATACTGAGGGTACTGTCAACTATCATTGGTCATTTTAAAGGAAAGAAGTTAGTTAAATCTGATCCTTCCCTTGACCAAAGGTATCTTTGGTTTCTTTTTTCTTCATTGCTAGAACAGTGACATCTTCATATTAAAGTCTAGGTTCATTCAGAAGTCTCATTATTTGCATACACTTGTTAAAAGAATCTTGCTTAGTGAAAGAATATTGATATAGGTAAGATTTTATTCCTTTTCTTGCAAAAACGTACTTCGACTAGTTTCTAAAGAAAGAATCATAAACATGAAGCACCCCCTTTACTTCTAAACATTTATATATTTTTTCTTTGTTAGGTTTCAAGCAGGAAGACGGCGATACACTGTTCATTTCAATACAATGGTACAGGTATGTAGAATTCTTTGTCTGGGTCTTATTGAATTTCTGTTTATTTAATTCCCTTTTGAATAAATAACTTAGAATCCCATCTGAGTTAAGTAAGATTAGTATGTGTAATATTTTACAATCATAATATTTAAAAAATAGGAGTTGACATGCCGTTAAATCCAACATCCATCCATCCATAATATTTAAAACAAAACGTGTACATTTCCATTTTGCCTGCACATCTTATTATAGTTTAACCCAACACTATATTTCTGAATCATTTTGTGGTTATATATAATTCAGGTAACAGCTTGTTAAGTGAATTTGGTGGTAGATTCATCAAAATTACTTTGTATTCTATAATTTGTAACTCTACTTGAACTGACTTCAGTAAGTTTTCAAAATAGCATTACTGGTTTTTTTTTTTTTTTTTTTTTTTTTTTTTAAGTACAGTTTAAAGTGAATTGTAGGTCTCTTTAAAATATTACCTATAACTAAAGAAATTTATAAAATACAGCTATGATTGCATATAAAGGTAGACATTTTGTTTTATCTTGGAAATGTCCCATCTTGAAGTTATTGCTGTTAAAATTTTAAATATTTTGTGCAGTTTTGCTGTTATTTTGCTATTCTAAAATATGCTGATGAAAAAAATTAACATTTTTGAATGCTTAGATTTACTCAAGATTAAATTTAAAAGCTGAATTACATGATATAATAAATAATCATATACTGATCAGTAAATGCACAGGCTTCAAAACAAGTATCAACAGTACTCAGATTCCATATTAATACACTGTATATAATTGTAGGTGGATTGAATAAGTTGACCATTATTATATACATGATCAATGAAGAGACAAGTTTTGTAATTGTGCCAGCTAGTTGCTGAACATCTTGCAGAAAATGTTGAATAGCATTGGCATGATGTGGTGGATGGGCATTATCCTACTAGAACTGCACATCTTGTAGGAATGACAGCAGGACAGGCTGAACTTTGTTTTTGATGGTACAAGATCTTAAAGTTCCCTCCACAAATGCCAAAGAAGAGTGATAGTTGTAACTTTTATGGTGTTAGGGGTAGTACTGTGTGTAGTGGGCAAATAATTCAGAAAATGCAGCTCTCTGGAACTAACTACATCTATGCAAATGAATACTCGAATGCAGAATCAGCACTGAATACTAAATACTTAATTCTTTGCATGATGTAGCATAAGTGGTAGTCTGGTCAGACATGTGTACCCATATTAAAAAGATTCCTAACAATTGGTGTTGCCACTCTTGGGGCCACATTTTCTTTGATCTGGGCAGTGGATACTGTGCTGTCTGCTACTGCTACCCTCACAATGTCAATCTTGGTGAATGTCTGTGCTATGTGGCTGTTCAGAATATGGTCTACATGTGTAGGAATGTTCATTTAACTACTGTTGGCCACCATCAAAATATCACTAATATGTCACATCCAACGTGTAGCAATCCTCCAAAATGACCATCCAGTTTCTTAATGACCCACAATCTGAGCCTACTCAAACTTCTGACTGAGCAAAAGGAGTGCATATGTATCTCCATGGCTGGACATTGGCTTGCACTGGACTTTTCTGCACGCTACTTAACCTAACATACTGTACCCTAGTCAAAATTTGCATTATCCTTTAGGTTGTTGCAATTTTATTTTTTGTCACTTGTCTGTAGCATGATTTATTCTAGAAAATCTTTATAAAATTTATAAAATAAAGTCTTTTTTTCACTTAGATTAATGAAGAAACCGGAAACAGGCGCCCTATTATGTTAGCTCTGCCTGGTAAAGAACAACCCAAAGAGAAGACCCTCACTAAGGGTTACTCAGTTGAAGCCTCTGGTAAGTTTTCTGGTTTAACTTTAATAAAGACCTTTTTAAATGTATTTTATTTTGATTGCATTAGAAGTGAAAATTGAAAAATGATGTTGTTCTTGAACTTCTTGAACTGTTCTTGCTTTTGTAATGCCTGATACCCCCCTTTTTTTTTCTTTTTAATTAATAATTGAAACCATAATGTAAAAAAGAATTTACACTGGGAGTGATGATGAAATGTATTTTAAATTTTTGTTGCAGGTGTTTGTGAGTCTTTGCAGGAATCTGGTATTAATGTTGCAGCAGTCAGTGCCACCTCAAGCAGTACTGCATCTGTTGTGAGCAGCAGCAGCAGTGCAACAGGAGCGCTCACACCACCACCTCCACCACCACCACCATCTACTGCTGAAGATGCCAAGCCAGAGATTGTTGTCATTGTAGGACTTACTGAAGCAAGCAGGACAAAGATCATTGTGTATGTTAAAATTTCTTTAAATTACATAAACATATAATATTCTCTAGGAAATAGTCACATTGAATAGACATGCTAATTTGAAATTACATTTTATTTCAATTTAAGATATAAATACAACGCTATATTCTCTTGAAAATATATATATTTTAAGTACTGTGTTAATTATGTTAAGACTGTTGCATAGTGTTTAAGATAGTTTTAACTAGGTATATGCACGAGATCGCTAAAAAAAGGGTATAGTCTGATGAAAAAGACGTCAAACTTGACGAAAACAAAATTTTATCGCCAAAATGTCTATGTTACGAGTAAGAGTAAAGAACAAAGTAATTTTTAATTATTCTTTAAAAATTTTCTGTCTTTATTACAACATTCTAACTTTCGATTGAAAAACCTTGTTTCTCGTCATTACCGGAACTAGTAAATAACATGGTGAATTTTTTGTGCATTTTTTTTCTTATGACACACATTAATTTTGAAAATCTTGAAAAAATAGAAATAATTGTCAGATTTTAATGAAACTTTCAGAAACTATTCAGAAATGATGGAAATTATTATAAATATGTTATTTTTTTTTAAAAGTCATTATAAAAATATATTTTTTATACATATATTACCACCCCCATAAATGAATTAAAGAAAACTGTAAAAGTTTATGGACGAAGCAGGGAAGTCCTTATATTAATAAAAACACAAGGCTTTGAGGAAAGTAAATCAGGTTTTCTTTTTTAAAAAATCCGAACACGTAAACCGAAAATCAGCTCTGAATTGTAACATACAAAACCCAATAAAACAAAAATACTATTTAATTTTAAATGCTTTTAGTTGCTTTTATTTGTTTTTATCAATATGCATAATATTGTCTGAAGGCAAAAACCTTTTTCGATGAAAAATGAATTTTTAAATGAATTAATTGTTATTTAATAAATTATTTTATTATTTTTACATAAAGTTACTAAAAGTTGTTAAATATTCTAAAATTAGCGGTACTGACGAATCCTGTATATAATGCTATTTTTAGGTACCTATATCTACAGATTATAAATAGTACAAGGTTTTTACAATCAACGAAAAAGCAATGAGAATAATCTTACTGTCCTTTAACCTATGTGTAGAAAAAAAAAAATCTTAAATCAAATGTACGGAGGCCCGGAAGAAACATGATCCAATAAAAACATCACGTGACTTGATTTGTACGGCACTGTTAACGGCCTTTATATTTATATAAAATTACTTTAAAAAATTTATAATAATTTCCATCATTCCTGAAAGTTTCTTTAAAATCTGACAATTATTTCTATTTTTGCAAGATTTTCAAAATTAATGTGTCATATAAAAAAAAATGAACAAAAAAATTTGCCATGTTATTTACTAAAGTTCCGGTGATGACGAGAAACGAGATTTTTCACTCAAAAGTTAAAACGTTCTAATAAAGACAGAATTTTTTTAAAATAATGAAAAATTACTTTGTTCTCTCCCCTTAATAGTAACATAAACATTTTGGTAATAAAATTCTGATTTCGTCAAGTTTAAGGCCGTTTTTTTTTCATGGTATGACTACTTAAAATAACGAGGTAAATAAGTTGTTAACGTAAAGATAAATTGTCACTTACGACCTTCCGTACTATAAATTTCCGCAGACGTAATATGTCAGTGCGTGATGAAAAAAACGCGCACTTGTCATTTGTCAGTCAACACCGCAGTTCAGATCGGCTTTTCTCCCATTTGAAAAAAACATGTTTTCATCACAGAAAATAAGCAATCTTTGTTTCAAAATATACTAAATAAACTTTCTAATTTCTAATTTTTAAAATTAGTTAAAAAAAAAAAATCATAATTGATTTTTTTAAATAAATTTTAAACGGCAACATTCACTTTTGTAAACAAACGTTAAAAACAACGGGAGATTATCGATGTTCTGTCGATTTTTCCGATTCAAAAAATTGAAGATTTTTATTTAAAATTTTGGACGTGCTAGAAATTATTAAAAATTTTTAAAATATTCAAAAATACTTTGATCATTCCTCTTGATAATAACATTAACATTTATACGATAAAAAATTATTTTAATCAAATTTAAAGCCTTTTTTATTCATGGTATGCTATTTTTTATCGATCTCATGCACATCCCTAGTTTTAACTTTACAAAAGTTCCTGTTAGATTACATTTACTTTGTATTTAATTATTAAATTTTTTTTTTTTTTTTTTTTAACTTGTTGACTTAAGAACCTAGAATATGAAAATAAAATTTTGAAAATGCGGCATTTTATTTTTAAGCTCTATGGTGAGCATGTTATCAGTCCAAGTTGGTACCAACACACTGAGTGCTGCTCTTCGACTCATTCTGAGGCTAACCCGTGAACACAAATATGCCATGATGTTCTCTGAACTTGGAGGACCCAAGCTGTTACTCCATTTGAAGCAACCACTGCTCTTTCAAGGATTTACATCTCTTGTCACACTCATCTTCAGGCATATACTGGAAGAACCATCAGCATTAAAATACAGTATGGAAAAGGTAAAGAATTTACATACAAAACACATTCACATTGTTACCTGCTATGACTGTTAAAGCAAATAGTGTGAAATCTGAAACAAATGAAGTAGTTTCTTACCACTTCTGTATTTTCAATTTTACACTTTAGCAGTTGATAGAAAAGCAATATGATTGTGTAAAACCAAGATCTTACAGAAATATTTTCTCTCTCTCTCTCTCTATCAATATATATATATATATATATATATATATATATAAACTCAAAACTTGGTTATTTCTAATACAACTGATAGGCTATTTTTTTTTTTTTTATAATATACAGAGTTTGAAAAGTCCTGGAAAATTGACAGAGCCCTTTTTAGGCTTTGAAAGGTCCTGGTAAAACAGCAATAACCCAAAAGCTTAAACCTGCAATTTTCTAAATTGGAGTATTCAAACATCCCTTTTCTTAATTCATGAAAGTCAAAATGCTAAATCCCAGAAACTTGGCTTTTTTTTTTTTTTTTTTTTTTTTTTTACTAACTAAAATTGTCATTCAAGAAAAATGTTTGTTTTTAGTTGTCAGTAATATTTGGCAATTATTGCAAACAGTTTTTTTTTTTGTTGTTGTTTTGTTTCCTTGATTAGAAAGAGTTCATGACCTTGTAGTTACTTCTGCATTTTCTCATCTAGGTAACAAGAAAAAAAAGGGAGAAAGAATGTGAAGGCATGTCTTCTCCTAGCTACTACCCTTACTAAACAAGAAAAGGAAAAGCAAAGATAAAAGGCATCAGAGACAAGTAAACATCTCCAAAGATAAATTCACACTCATTGAATTTGTAGTTGAAAGGAAAATAATACTTTATTTTGCAGTAATAAAATTCATTTTAGTAGAATCTTGAAAAATTTATCAGTTTTTAAAATTTGAACGATTGAAATTTATTCACATCAACTTCAAAAGTAAAAAGTTCTTTTGATCTCTAGTTGGTGATGGGTGAGTTCATGCTTAAAAATAGATACTTTACACATCTTATGTTAATGCGTATCTATGTGTAAACTGTTTGTCTAAATTGTTGCCAAAATTAACAAGTTTGAGAATCAAATTTGCCTCAAAGAAAATGTAGATGGAAAGGATGCTAGAATAGAAAATGTCTCTGAAAAAAATAAGAATGTGATTTTTAAAGTTTGCAGGCTAATAATCTATATCTAGCTTTTGTTGTAAGTGAAAAAATGATGAAATATATTAACTTACTTGGCAGCCCTGTCCCTTCACTTTTATATTTCTGCCATAGGTGGCTAGAAAATGTACAAACAAGTGAATGACTCTTAGATATTTGGCCAGATATCATCAAATTTGTGAACTTTTTTTTAAAAAAAAAAAAACTAAAATCAGAAAAATGTCCCCCCAGCGTCAGATGTAAATGACATTTTATTTCAAGTGAAACTGCAAATTTTTTGTCTGTTTCAAAAGACATTGAACTATTTCCGATAAATGTCAGAATGATAAACCATTGCTTGCTTTCCTTGCAGATGCTCTTTTTAGCATGATCATGAAACTTAAGATTTATAAAGAAAGAGTACACTAAAAAAAAAATAATTACATTTTCATAAAGATGCTTACATAGATAATTACATTTTCATAAAGATGCTGCAAAGATTGAGTGTGGATTTCTGGAAAATAGAACAATGTGAAATTTATGAAAAAAAAAATGTCAGGCAAAAGATTTGTTTATATGCAGAATTGCAAAAATGTTCATCACCATCATTGAGAAACTTCTGGCAAAGTTTCCCCTTAGATATCCTCCTTGTAAGGTCACTTGCATGGCTGAACCCTGGATCCATTTTTGAAAAAACAAATCTGCCACAGAAGACAGTCTAAAAAGATGTTTTTCTCACATGGACAGAAAACAAGTTGGCAAGTTTAATTTTGATGACCTGAATCATTACAAAAAGTTTGAGGTGAAGGTTTCTGGAAATATGACTTTCAAGAATTTCAGCAAGCATGAAGACTGTCTGGATACTTTGTTCTACTCTGCTTTGTCTAGCAGCAAAGAATATCAAACTCTGGAAAGTTGTTCGCAGATTGCTGGTACTCTCTCATGGACAGGCCTCAGCAGAGAGATTTCTCTGTCAATAAGGAAATTTCTATTGACAATAACAGCAGACTGGCTGCACAGTGCATTGTCATAGACTATTTGGCCACAGTTGGAGGTTCTGAGAATTTTCCCATGACTAAGGTTCTTCTCTGCAGTGCTTCCAATACCAGAACAGCTTACAACCAATACCTTGAAGCTGAGAAGAAAAAAAAGCTGGACAAAAACAAAAGTCCATGCTTATAGAAATTGAAGACCAAAAAACACAAACTTGAAAGTTACACAAGACTTGTTCAAGTCAGCTAATGGCTATTCAGAGAAAGCTGAGCAGACTCAGAACTTCACACTTATCACAAAGTCCAATGCCATACGAAGATTTGCAAAGGACAAGTTCATAGATATATCAAAATTGGAAGAGCTGAATGCAAAACTAGATGAACTGAAAAAATGTTACCATCATTGTGTTCTGTGCCGTGTGCAACGAAAGCCATGAGTAGTAGGGGTTGCTTAAATGTGTAGTTTTTTTAATGAAAATTTTCTATTTGTAGTTCTTTTCATTAAAATCATTATACTTCACAGAAAATGTGCAGCAATTAAAATTTTTTGACATTCACAAACCATGAGTAGTCTAGATAGCAGAAATGTGTAGCAGTAAGAATTAAAGTAATTCAAAATTTTCAAGTGTAGTAGAACTCCAAACTGTAGAATACTGCACAAAATGTGTAAAATAACTAGGCCTGCATTCAGTTGTTTTAGCCTTCAACACTTTTTCTTCACTGCTTTCAGCTGATCCATGTGACATGAATTATTGGGACCAGCTGTTGCTTTTCCTTGAACATCTCACCTTTCAAACTATTAAAACATAAATAACAAAGTTTGTGTTTTTGAGATTGATGACCATTCATTGTCAGTCCGTCCTTGAAATTTCATAACTTAGTCCTGGAATTTTTTTTTTTACACAGACCTGTAGGAACCATATATATATATATATATATATATATATATATAACATTAAATTGAATTTATTCACTCCACTAAATGTTGTTGTATTCAAATATCATTTTCATCTTTTCTAATTTTAGGTAGTAAAAATTGCTTCTCTTGGTGTTGGCTCTGGTATAAGTGGCATTGCCCAGGGAAGTCCAGGAGCAAAAGAAATGCATTATGTTTTGAGAGTTTTGGGACCGGCAGCATGTCGCTCTCCAGAAGTATTTACTTCCATTGCTCAACAAACCCTTAGGATAGCACTACCACCACCTTCAAAAAGAGGTAGGTTAATTTTTAGTTAAGTTTATTTTATATATATATATTATATATATATATATATATATATATATATATATATATATATATATATATATATATATATATATATATATAGTGTGTGTGTGCTCCTGTAAAATGATAAAACTATCTTTTGTAAACTGGCACAATCAATGAATTGTGGACAGGATTATGTATCTAACGTTTTATCCTATTAAAACTTTTTGATGTGGTATAAAAACTACATAAAGTAATGAATTTTTACTATAGGAGTAAGTCCTCTTCTAAATAAATTTTAACTTGTTAGAATTTTCTTTTCACTTAGATGAAGATGAAGCTCGTTCTACTGCTTTGACAACTCCTCAAATGGTGAAGTTTGTTCCTACCCAAAGTTCTTCTCCTGCTCAAGTGAAACGTGTAGTGAAACAAGTAGTAGCTGAATTGCTGAATGCATTAATTTTGTGCCAACCTCAACCACAGCAATCTCAACCAGCAGCTACCAGTGAAGAGGAAGATGGTAAGTTCTGTTTTATAATACTTCTATATATTAAAAACTTTGAAATAGATAGTATTTAATTTTCAGTGAATTTCTTTTTTTATTTTAAAGCTTTAAAATAAATTACAAAATCAATTAGATTCATTTTACTTTTTTTTTTTTTTTTTTTTTTTTTTTAAAAAGCCAGATAGTTTTTATCTAGTATAGAAAAATTAATTTTTCTTCTAAATTGGAAAATGTTTTCCACCACCCACCAACTGTAAGTCTTTTGTCTCTTCCTAGCTCAAGCTGGTCATATTGATTCTAATACTCAGGAAATTACTGCAGAATTATCTTCAAATAGTTTATCTGCAGACCAACAGCAAATGGAACAAAATACTGTGAATCTTGGGCCTATGGTAAGTAAGTCTGATAATTTTGAAACTTCTGGTTATTGTTATCAGGATGAATTTACTCTTACCCCTTGTTTGAATTTGGTTGATTGTTGTCCTTAGTAACTATAGGTTTTATATGTGTGTCTGAAATGGGCCCCCGATTACTATCGATTTTAGATATTAAGCTAGAATACTAACTAATAAAATTACTACTTTGACATATTTGTAATAATCAGTTGACAGTTCAGAAGCTCAACCAAAACTTATACAGAGTTGAGGCTATGTATTGGCTACGTGATAAGGACTGCCAAGTAAACACTATTGCTTTTGGGATATTTTGTAATTCTGGCTGATTTCATATTGGAATAAAAGGGAAAGCAAAAATAAAATCCTGGTTATGATTTTTAACTTGGTCATTCTATCTCAAATAAGTCAATGGCCACAGATGACACTCAGAAATATCTTGGAAAATTTACAGGTGTTCCTTGATCAAATTTATTGATAAATCTTAAATCTTTTTAATAGTTTTAAAGTCAGAGTATCATAGCTTCAAGAATATTGCATGTACAGATTTGTAACATGGTGACTATTTAATGTAGGTTACAAAACTTTCAAAACCTTGGGTATGTCTTATGTACTATTTATTTTCTTATAAAGACCTGAAAAGGGTCAAGATGCTGTCCAATTTGAGAGCTTCTCATTTACAATGTATCTGTAATTTTTTTTTTCTTTCTTAACATCTTTAAAATTGTCTATTTTCAAGACCTCAGCAGACCCGTTAGGCAGTTTAAGAAGTTTTATATTTTTACCACATCATTTTACATGTCTGAAGGTCATGTGACAAATTTTTTTTTGTGAACAAACTTCTGTCTCTGGCTAAAAAAAAACTAGAACTTATGCCAAAATCATTTTGTTGATTTTAGTAATTTGCTACTTAAAATATACTTTTCTAGAAACAAATTGTGATGCATTTTTACTACTTTGACTTGATGTATTCAAAATCTAATAGAATGTTTATTTAATTGCTTTGGGTTTAGTTTTTGTTCAGTTAAATAAATTTGCAGACCATTTGAAAAACCATTTTTAAGGGCCCATAGCATCTAAACTATTTGGAACAAAAGTAAAATAAAGCCAAAACTAGTTTATTTGCATAGGAAATTATAGGGATATCAGCTTCATATTTTAAGCAGTAAATTTATAAGGTACCAAAATTGACAAAATCATGATTTCAGCATATGTTCTAAAATGTTTTAACTGTACATAGTTTAATTTTGTGGACAAATTTCTTTCTTAAATTGCTTAACTGGTCTGCTGATGTCCTGAAAATAAAAAATTTTAAAATCAAAAAAAAAAAAGACAATGCAATTTTCAAAAAGTAATACTGACATTCCTACGGTCATAAATGACAGAACTAATTTGTGTATTTTGCATACTTTGTAAATGAGAAGCTCTCAAATTGTCTTCTTTGCATTTTGGACATTTTCAGGTTTTTATAAAAATAAAAGTACATAAGACAGACCTAAGTTGTTTATATTTTTGTGATCTCCAGTAAATATCAACTATTGTCACAATTACAAATATATACATGCAATATCCTTGGACTTATGAATGTCAGAAGTTCATTAAGAGTCTTATTTAGCAAAATACAAAAATGCAGTGCAATTTTAAGATGCTCTGATTTTAAAACTATTAAAGATACAGATCTAATATTTAGGATGATCAATAAATTTGATCAAGGAACACCCATGAATCTTTTCAGATTTTTTTTCTGAGTCACCTGTGGCCATTGGTTAATTTGAGATAGAATGAACCTTGTATGTCTATGCAGATATTGCATTTTATAAATAAGGGCCATTTATAAACTTTTGGAACAGTTGCTTTTTTGCTGTTCAGTTTTATTTGTCAATTTCTAATTTTTAAATTGAGATTTGCATGTATTAAGCATGTTTTCATCAGGTTAGCATTGCAGTTTTTTTTTTTTTTTTTTTTTTAAGCAAGCTAACTTCAGTGCTAAACTCTAGATAATCTTTTTTTTTTTTTTTTTTTTCTTTCAATGCTGTCAGCCTGTACCTGAAGTAAGTGATAAAGATAGCAGTGAAACCACAAAAGATCAGAAGTCAAATACTGAAGATCAAGGATTAAAGCCTTTACTTCCTAAATCTGCTATCCTGCGCTTGCTTTCAGAAATAGTAAAATCCTACACGTCATGTACACAACTGATCACTCAGCACATGTATACAGCTGGACAGAGTGAGATCATTACTGAGGTATGGTTTGATTTTTGATTTTTTCCCAATATTTTGAAATAAGATTTTATATATATATATATATATATATATAGCAATATTAAAGATAATAAAGTAATGCTCATTCTTTTTAAATTGTAACTACATATACATTACTATTGTAATATTTGGAAATTTTCTTTTACAGAAGAAATCATTAACCATTGTTTACACATTTTACTATTTCCTAAGTTGTCTTTTTATATTAGGTTCATATTTGTAGATATTGTACATTGTTTTGTATTTATCCTCATTTTGACACTAATATTTATATACCTATTAGATTGAAGCACAAAAAAACAAGTATTTTTAAAAACCAATGTAGTCCATGAAAGACTTGGCACTTACTGTATTTTGTGGCTTGAAAGACGCACCCTAATATTGGAAAGAAATTTCTAAGAAAAAAAGAAGTCATTCTCATACAATAACACATTCACCATGCGCCCTCATACTGGCGCCATGTATTGTTTACATTAAACACTCATCCAATTTTGTTTGTATGGCAATGACATACTAGTTGGTGGTTAGTAAATATAATATACATCTTTCATTGTCCAAGTGTGGTTTTATTTTCTTAAAAATGAATTTAAAAAATGTGCATGTAAAAATAAACAAAGAAATTTTATTCATCCTCAAATCCCAAGAACTCGTCACTGCTGGTTTCATGTAAAAGCTCTAAATTATCAACTGCAAAGTCAACACTACTGTCAGTCATGTACAATAAATGATCCTCACTACCATCCATGTCATTACTTATACCATATTTTTGAAAGGTTTTACAACAATTTTAGTATTAATAGCATTCCAAGATTTTAACACCCATTCACACATTTGACCTATTGATGGGCGTTTCATCCTTCCACATGGTGTTATTTCAGGTCTTCCCTCTACCATCCATTTAGACCATTTTTCAAGCATTTTATTCTTGAATGGTTTGTTTATGCTGACATCTAGTGGCTGTAGCCGGGAAGTAAGGCCACCAGAAATTACAGCTAATGTGTTCATTTCTCTTGCTAGCTTTTTGTTGTCTGTCCTGTGTGCACTGAACTGATCCCATACTAGCAGTGCCGCCTGGCTGATTGGGCCACATTTTTCTATCCACACTTTAACTCCTACTTCATCCATCCAGCTTTTGTGCTGTGCAATAACATGCATTTCATCTGGCAATTTTTCCTTGGGCAATGTATTCCTTTTGAAAATCAACAATATGGTAGTTTGGTGCCATCAGTACAACTAGCTAAAACTGCAGTGTAATAAGTCTTTTCATGACCGGTGGTTTTAATAGTCACTGTTTTGGTACCTTTCACATCTATGCTTTTATTAGAAGCTATGTTAAAGGAACTTATCCATATTCCCGATCTGGTTAAGTTTGAACAAGTACTTCTTTCTAGCATTATTTATAAATTGATGAAAAGTGTTTTTTCTGTTCATAGTCACCTGTTTTTGTTTTTTTTTTTTTTTTAAATAGATATTTTAGTTCTTGTTCATAAGCATTCCATTATCCATGTACACAAGTCCCTCTTTAACTGTGGCCATTTTGCTGGTATTTGATGTAAATTGTGCTTTGTCTTGTTTCCAACTTCACTCAATCCTTGTTTCCTCTACTGCTGAATCATTTTTTTGGTAGGCGGTGGTCCAAAGTGTCTGCTGCTCTGTTACCCTATTCTTTGGCATATCATACAACTTGTAGCTTGTATGCAATAGTATAAGTAAATTGTTTTGATGAACTTGCCATGGGTGATAATTTCCAGGACAAAAAAAAGCTTGTGATATGTGTGACAGCCTGGTGGTAACTGATATTTTCATGACATAAGCATGTGAGCAAACCTACACCATCAAGATCACAAGCAGAAAGGATCTTGCTGTTGCTAGTAAACGGAGCATTTTAAGCTTGTGACTCGGCTCCAGGAATGTTTATAGTCTTGGAAATACTTGTAACAGCTAAGTACTGAGGTTACATCATATGTAAGGCTGAATTAGATAGCTAACATTATAGTGTAATGATTTAACATAAATCTATGTCCCTATCAGTCAAGTCAATTAGGAAACTGTCCAAGCTTACTTGAGCCTGGGCATTGCTTTACATCCACCTTGGCAGATGTGCACATATTTTTTAGGAAAAGAGTGCATCTGGTAAGCTGAGAAATATTGTAAATTTTCCTTTTTTGTCTACATTTTCATTTAATTAAACAAAATCTTTTAAAAATACCTATTCACAAATCCATCTTAGCACAGATTTGAGATAATTTGCCATTATTTTGTTTGAGTTTTTTGTTTATTGTTTGTTTTGTTTTTTTTTCTTCTTCTTTAGAATTCATTGTAAAATATTGATTTTTGAAATACTTTTTCCATCTTATTCTTTGCATATTTTAAATAACAGAACTGCAGTGTGTTGGCCTTTGTCTTGGATAATCTGCTATCTCCATGCCAAACTGCTGGTGACAGAGATTGTCCTGCTTTGTCAAGGGTGCTGATTGCTAGCATTGCTTCATGCAACCACTGTCCAGAGGCTCAAGTCCAGCTTGCTGCTGAAGTGAAAGCTGCTCTGCAGAGAGCACTCAACCTGCCAGAAAGTTCAGAGAAACATGTACGCCTTCAAGCCCTAACTGGAATTATCAGCACCATGATTGAATCTTGTCCTACTCCAGGACAGGTTCCAAATCAGGTTTTTAAAGGCCAGCAGAACCTGATGAATGTCATGGTGAAGATCCTTATAAGGCGGGGATTAGTTACAGATCTTGCTCGTGTACCGCACAGCCTTGACCTGTCTAGCCCTTACATGGCATCTACTATTAATGCTACCTTGAAACCACTAGAAACACTGTCCAGAATTGTTAATCAACCTCAAGCTTTGTCTGCCAAATCTCGGAGCAAGAACCAAGGAGTAGGCAGAGATACAAGTACTTTTGTGGAAACACTTGCCAACAATGTGGAGGGTAAGTTGATAATTTCAGTCTCAGAATTTCCAGTTCTGTTAACAATGTCATCAGTATTTTTCTTTTTAGATATTTATCTTTCAGCAGTTTGTAATTCAGCCCCTCCCATCCAAAATTAATAGTGTTAAAATTATCAGAGCACGCATTTTAAGATTTTATTGCTAAAAATACTAACTTGTTCTATTCCATCCGATCATTCTTCATGATAGTAAATAAATTTGTTGATAAATAGAGGAATAGTCTTGATTTAATTTCACAAGTGACTGTTTGCTTGCTACACATCTGTAGATTTTTTTTAAATAGATAAAAATGTTGCATAATATCTTTTACCTTCTGATCAAATAGTATTGTTTATATAATCCTTAGCAAATTTTTTCTTATGGAATAAGTAATTTACAAATAGTATAAACTGTTGAATATATTGCTCTAATTTGTCCTGTAATGCAGCTGCATTAGTGAAATAGGTCTGTTATCTTCTCTTATAGGAGCAGATTCTCAACAGAATTCTAGTACATTAGAGTTGGAGGATGCTGCCACTGACCAGGCAGACATCATCACAGAATCAACAGTCACAACAGCTGCATCAGTTGAATCTGAACTGCAGCAAACAGATGTAAGTACCTTGATTTTTCATGCAGTATCTTAGTTGGAATTACATTGAACATTTTTTCTCATTATTACCTCTAAATTGAAAAAGAAAATCATGGGCCAAATTTGTACATGAAAACTTGTACAATGTTTCAGTTCTGTTCAATTAGATTTGGCAATGACTAAATTATAATAGAATGTAAATTTTAGATTTTGTTGCACAACTGAGAATATTAAGCAATTGTTCAGTGAATGCTTATTTCTACAAAGTATTATAAATATACAATTCAGTGTAGAATATGACGGCTTAAAACTTAACTAATTCAATTCATACTCTTGTTTATTCTCTTTGTAGGGTCGAGTGGAGCTTGACCATGTTTTGGATGAGTTGCTGCAGAGAGATTCAAACAGAGATCCTGAACAACAAGTCATTGGCGAGATAATAATGGAAACAGGTACCCTCCCCACTCTTATTTAAGACTTAACATGATAAACTAAATTCTTTATTATCTTAATTTTATTTCTTTTTGTTTGGGATTAATTCATTCTTACTACTTGAATTGTTAATTGAATTAGTTCTTGTGAAGTGTTTTGTTTTTTTTTATACTAGGAATTTTGTTCTATGGCATTAATCTTAAAATGAACAAAATTGTCTTTTCCTTTCTTTCCATTAACAATATTTGTAAAATGTCCAACATAATACTTTCCTAAATATTACCTATTAGTTCTGAGAAAGGAATTTAAGCAGAAAAAGACTCCAGCTAAAAGTTGTCTGTGTTGATACAGCATCTTTTTAAAAGCAAATCTATCTATTTCAGGTGAAGAACCGCTGTCTGTACGTGCAAATGATGATGAGGAGTCACCCGATGTCATAATTGATGTTGATGTAGAGCAAGAGGAGATGGATCGGCATGACTCTCAGATGATAAGCCAGGAGAGCTCTGAAGGTGAGGATGCTGACGTCACTGAAGGTTAGTTAAAGCTTGGGTTAATTAATTACCATTGATCCTCCTCCTGCAGATACCATGGATGGGGAGTGACTTTGACCATCATTTCCATACTTTATATATTGGGGCACAGTATAAAGCAGGAAGTCATAAAATTCATTTGAAAAAAGAAAAATCCCAAGCTTTTCTGATGGTTTACTCAGTTTGGTTTCCAATTTTTTATGCATGTTTTCTTTTAGTTTTACTATAGTAGCTGTGTATGTAATGAAACCTTTTCGTAACTTTATGTAAGCATGTTAGTTCTTAACTGTCAATGTAGATCATGCTTTTTTTCTGCTTGGTTACTTAATTTCTATCACAATCTGGTATATTCTGCTTCCTCATTCATCTCTTAACTCTCTCCAAATAACCTTTTTTTTTTTTTTTCTCCCCCCACTTTCATTTATTTTTATTTCATTAACTCTTAATTAGCTCACTCATTCCTAGCTATTCATATGTCTGCATAAAAATGCTAAGAATTGATTTCTGGTAATTACAAGACAATCTAAAATCAAATTTGTGTTTTGAAGTCAATAATAGATAAATTAATATCCCTTTTGAATAATTGAAAAATACATGTCTTGTTAACCTGTTGTAGAAGATAATGTAATTGATTTTCTTTTGAAGCTAGAAAAATATTTGAAATTATTATAGAATGCTCTTCCCTACAGATGTAAAGCAAACTTTATGATCTGACTATTAGTTTCATGCACTTTGAATACATTTTGTGGCTTTTAGGTTGCATGACCAAGTCCTATTGTTCTATGTACTCTTCTTTTCTATGGATAATGTTTGCTGGCATTTGATTGTGGAATCCAGTCTAATAGTAGTAGTAATTATCTATTAGTAATTCAAAGGGAATGCTACATGTCGAGGCTTTGGGGCTATTCTCAGTAATTGCCACAAGTGGACCTGATGGCTTGTTCAATTGTAAGTTCTTTCTATCTTTGTATAAATGTGTAGATGTCCATGAGGAAGAAGGCTCTGAAGAGGAAAGTGGTTCTGGTGATGAAGAGGAAGGAGATGAGTGTGACAATGAAGATGATGAAGAACATGAAGATGAAGAAGATGAAGATGAGGTAAGATAGTGACAGCTTTTTTTTTTTTTTAAACTGCAAAGGTATTTAATCTGTGATAGAACTTGTTTTGTAGAAATCAGTTTTAAAATTTCAAGACTTTGAATTTTAAGATATGAACTTATTTCAGTCGATAACATTTTAAATTCAGAATTGTACAAAGATCAAACTCACTCCTTTTATTTGTATAACTATAAAATCTTAATTTTATTTAGTAATGAGTTTTAATTCATGAAATTTTGAATTTTTAAAGCTTTTAATTATGCAGTATATACTGGAATGTTGAAATAAATTTTTTAACATGCCAGTGTATACTGCATAATTAAAAACTTAAAAAATAAAAAATTTACAATTTCATGAGTTGACTCATTACTAAATAATAATTAAAGAAAAAAAAATCAGTGCTAATCACTTGGTCCAGGAACCAGCAATTCTCCACCTTCCTGAACAACCAGTAAATATGGAACTGGAGGAGTTGCCCACCATTGAAGGGACTATCAAAAACATAAAGCAGCTGAATTTTAGCAAGGTAGCAGGAGTCGGTGGAATCCCACCTGAAATCTGGAAACATGGGGGTCTGGTGTTGCACATGAAACTCCATAAACTCTTTTGTTGTTGGGAGCAGTGAAAAATACCACAAGATCTCCGTGATGCAGTCATCATTGCCCTGTACGAGAACAAGGGGAAAAATCTGACTGTTCATACTGAAGGATTACTCTGTTCTCCATTGTATGAAAGATCCTTTCAAGGTGCTGTATGAGACGTTCATTGATCTGACAGAAGCTTTCAACAGAAGATGAATGTGGCAGATTATGGGGTGAGTCAGCTCTCCTCCAAAGTTCTTGAACATGATCATCCAGCTGCATGAAGATTAATGTGGCAAAGTTAGGCACAGCGGTGATCTCTTGGAGCCCTTCTTGATCACCAATGGTGTAAAGCAGGGTTGTGTTCTGGGACCAACTTTCTTCACTATCTCCTTCCACATGATGCTCAAACAATCCACAAAAGATGTTGATGAGGACAGTCTACACCAGATACTGTCTCGATGTTGGCCTGTTTAATCTGTGACAATTAGAAACCCACACGAAGATCCTGGAGCAAATTATCTGGGACCTTTGCTGACTATGCTGCTCTTGTTGCCCACACAAGAGCTTTGCAGTGCACCACTTGTTTCACAGAGGCTGCCAAAATTTTGGGACTTGAAGTCAATTTAAAGATGACGAAGGTAGTCTATCAGCCTGTACCTTGGGATGAGTATCACCCTCCCCACATAATCATTGGTGTGACTGAGCTGAAGGCTGTCCAATGGTTTACCTACCTTGGATGTACCATCACGTCAGATGCTGGGATTGACAAGGAGGTCAACAACAGACTGACAAAGGCGAGCATTGCATTTGGCAGACTGTACAAATATGTGGTGCAATAGAACCTGAAGGAAGGCATTAAGATCAGGGTGTATAGAGCTATTGTCCTTGCCATTCCTATACGGCTCGGTCATGGGTCACTTACCAACACCACCTGTAACTCCTTGAACGGTTTCACCAGTGCTGTCTTTGCAAAATCCTTAACATCCACTGGAGTGACTTTGTCACCAATATTGGAGTCTTTGAAAAGGCAAAGATCACGACCATTGAGGCCCTGCTGTTGAAGTGCCAGCTACACTGGGCTGGACATGTTTCAATCAATGCCTGCCTAAAATTTTATTGTATGGCGAGCTCTCCACTGGCTATCACAGCAGAGGGGGCACCAAAGAAGCCCGAAAAAAATCCTTTGGTGCCTGTCACATCAACCATTGCCAATGGTCAACCCTATCTGAGAACTGTGATGCCTGGCGTCTCAGTATCAGCCATGCTGTCTCCTTTGAAAATACCTGCTGGGCCACTCTCAGGAACAAGAGGTAGAGAGGTAAGTGCTACAATGCCGTGCCATTGATCCCAGGCTGCATTTTCAGCTGCCACTACTGCAACCATGTATGCCTGTCCTGTATTGGACAGTCACAAATGTGCTTGCAAGTGACATGTACAGACTCCCTCTTCATTTCGCAAAGCCAAGCCATGACTATTATACTGACATGTTGAAATTACTTTTTTCTTACCTTCTACTTCTAAGGGTTCTGAATGCATGATGGAAGCAGATGATGAAGATGATGATGATGACTACCAGGAAGCAGACAGCTCCATGGCTCAGGCCATTGATGATGACTACCTCCTTCATGTGGAAGATGTCTTTCCAACAGGTAACTGTCAAGACAGCTTACTATTTTACATTCAAAAATTTTTTATACCATTTTATAATCCTTTCAACAGGCTACTAAGAATTTTTCTAATCAAATTGAAAAAGGATTGATTTTTGACCAAAAAAAAAAATTTTGCAGTTATATTTTTCCTTAATTTTTTTTTTTTTTTTTTTTTTTTTTTTTTAGGTCAACATGTGGTGTTTAATGATAATTCCAGTTATCGAACATATCACCTTCCCTTTCCTCTTCAAGAGGACAATGGCAATGAAACTTCAGGTAATTTTATCTTAACTTTTTTTTTTTTTTTTTTTTTCTTAAAGATTAGCCTCTGCCACATTGTCTTGGGCACATCCCTTCATTTATAAAGCAAAATGTCAGTGTTACACTTGCTTCCCATTATTATGAAACTATATTTCTTTCCTCCTTAAAGCTATATTTCTAACATATTAAAAAAGAAAAGTAGTATGAGATCGAATTCTTTAATTTCTTTTTCATTTTTATAATGTTTTGATTTTAATCTAGCCATTTTAAAAATTTTATTGTGGAATGAAAATATCTCCTCACTTCTCTATTAGGGTCCCAGCTATGGGCCAGAGTGGGGTCAAATCACTATGAAACTATAAATATTTTTATAGCAAAAATACAAACAATACATCTTCATAGTAAAAAAAAAAAAAAAAAAATATTACCAGCAATATATTTTTGTAAAAGAAATTACTAATACTCTCAAAATAAAATTCCGGCCTTTAATCACTCAGAGTTGATATGCTGCTAAACAAATAACAAATACTTTTTTTTTTTTTTTTTTTTTTTCATGTTTAAGAATGAAGACACAGCATTACTAGATCCCATTATGACCTTTGTTTTTGTGTAAACTCAGTTTTTTCAATTTAGTCATATCTGCTATAATTGCTTTTAATTCAGAAATTAGTATACGTGCATCACCTAAAAATGAATTGCTGGCATCAAATATTGAAGTAAAAGTAAAACTAGTTGTTTTAGTGTAAATTTTCAGATACCACTTTGTTTATGCAAAATCATGACCACCCATACTCTAAAAGTACAGTATGGTTGTAATAATCAGTAGGATGGCGGTGAAATAATCTGTTACCCTCAAGTGTTGGTAAACCTATGGCCAGAATATGTTCAGTTCTTTCTATGAGATAGACAAAAGAAATTTAAACTGCATGGATTGTGCACTACACCGTATGAATGGTGCATAAGTCAAAATTTTTACTCTTTTTGTAAAAATGCATCCTTTGATTAATTTTCTATTTTCATTCTGTAACAATGGCTTGTTTAAAGGAGTAATTTGTATTTATGCAGATGATACCAATGTGTTTTGAAAAGTGTATTAAGTATAACATTACTCCATCCTTGTTGCCTGTCTTTCTGTTAACTTTTACAACTCTACACTAACTTTTGGAGTTGTATCCCCTGGATCCAGATTAATTTTGAGTGTGGTAAATTTTTGAATATTGGCTATATTACTAGCACTGTAACTTTTAGGGTTTTAGAGATATTGTTATAAAATTTTCAGGGTATTTGCATGAAAGGATGTGTGTAAAAAAAAAAAAAAAAAAAAAGGTAGACTTTTTTTTTTTTTTTTTCCCCACTGTACATGTTAATAAATAGTGCTCAAAGCAGGTGAAGGGACACATGGGAACCTGACAGTGCCAGCACACATAGGTAGTTTGGTGCTTCTTATTGTCTCTGTTGGAGCACACTACATGGGTGCAGAGAGCTTTCCAGTGCTGACACACTTGGGATTTGATTTAGTGCTCACTCATAACCAACCTATCCAGTGTGTCACTGAGGTGCCTTTCTCAGCAAGAGGTTACAGTTGACTGATACACGTGAATAAATCTATGCACTATCTTCAGGTGGAATTTCTCATCTGTTGCTTGACTCGAGAGTAATGCCCTTCAATTCAACAAAAGAACAAATGCAGCCTTCAAATAAGCTACAAAAAAACTTTCTTTCACTACATCAGCAACTTGTTCTCCGCAATAAATTAAAAAAGAAAAAAAGTTAGTTGCTTTGGTTAACAAGTGGTTAACTCCTCTCATGTTTCTAGTGTAGTTCTCAATAGTGTAGGGCTTGTCCATGACACAAACATGGTTTTGGTGATGCTTTGACTGAACTTCCTTCCTAAAAGTCTGATCACAGGTAGTAAGTTGGTTGACTGTCCACATGTCACACCAGGACAAAAAGGGACTGTTGCCATCATGCTTGGTAATGAAAAGGGAGTGTCATTTGGTTTGGGTTTTGCATTCTTGATTTCAGCAGGAACCTAAAGGCAATTTGTCCAAGGAGTACTGCGTAATCTGAAGTTAAAAAAAAAAAAAATGTCCATGTAAATAACTTGGCCACAATTGTAAAGTAAACAATCAAGTGATGTGACTACCCTATATGTTCCTAAGTACAATTTCCAATTATAAAGGTAGCCAGTCTTTGCTTCTGCAAGTGTCCAGGCTTTCATTCACTATTTTGACAGCTTCTTGGCCATGTACTGCATGAGATTCGTCCTCCCTTTGAAAGTGATCATACTTTCATCCATACTTATTTTTTTAGTTGGGGTGTAGTACTGTTGCCAAAGTGGGAGAATAGAAGCAAGGCCAAAAATGTTTTCATTTCTTTAAAGCAAACGTTTTTTCCAAGCTCTGACTTGCAAGTTAGGCTTTGTTGTGTCACCTAATTTTGTTTTTACTTCATTTGCATACCAGTTAGTTTCCACTACCATTAAATTAATAACTTCATCTGATAAAAAAGACAAAAAAAACATTTACCTCGTTTAGCTTCTTGATCAACATTTGTAGGTCCAGGAGTATAGGAAAACACTGGTAGCCACGGGTAATCATATGCTTGTGATGGTTTGAAAATTCCGTGTTTTTGGTTGGAATCACTTTCAGTATCTTCGCCATGCATATCACCATTATCTGCATGGGTAATTCCCAGAAATTCTTCTTTGTCGCTCTCACTGTCCATAAAAACTTCCTCTGTAACAGATCCACACCTCTCACTATTGTGATCGAAAAACGAATGTTTTTAAAACACTTTTTTCTAAAAGAATTATTTCAATTAGAACAAAATGATTGACATCTGGTCATTCCCAGTTCATAGCACAAGCTTAATGTCATTTCCATAGTAATAGGTTATTTTTAGAAAATGTAATTTCTCTTTGAAACAAAGGTCTGTCACTCTGCAAACATATCCACCCAGAGAATATTAAGAAAGAATATCACTGGTGGACATGTGCGTCTACAGTGTTGTAAAGATTAATTGATATGAGGTATTCTTAGGTAAAGCTAGTTGAAATATCCTCAGAGACAGGATTGTGGGTTATAAAAAAAAGGAAAGACAACTCTTGCTTGTAGAAACAATAACTGTATTGAGCATTATAGGTATCGGTTTTAACTCTCCCTGTTCTGTGGTCTAGCTCAGTGCTACTCTTTGTAGTAAGCAAATTGATGCCAGTATGTGTTGTCAGTTGTTGGTCTGAGGAAAGTTTTTTTTTTTTTTTTTTTTTTAAGCACTAAACATAATTGCAAGCTGCTTTTTATAGCAACTGTTATTTCCTATTTGCTTATGCCTAGAATGTATGAAAAATAGTTCATATTTCATTCAAACTTTGCTTTGGTGGCAGATAATGATATTTCTGAAAATTACCTATTCCCATGGACAAAACTAGCGAATGTGAACATTCTCATTCACACCAAGTAGGAATAAAACGACATGATTCAAAAGTAGTATTTATTTATTCTGGGATTACACAAGAGAGGTCACAAAATTTGGAAGTGAGTAGTTTTTCATGATACACTTACTGTAAATTACTTAATAAATTGACCCCAAATGTAGTCTCCTGGTTTTTTGTTATATGATCCTTGGTAGCATTGTTGAAAGTCCAGTATATCCTGGTGGATGCGCTTACCTTGCTCCTCTGAGTATGCCTCCATTTTCTTGAATTTTATCAAAATAAGTGTCAAGGATATAGACTTTGAGGGACATCCTGCAGTTCATTTTGCCATAGTTTTTCACTAGTTTCAACAAGCTCCACATGGATTTTGGCCTTGTGATTCCCATGGGAAACCCTGAACCACTGCAACAAAACTGTTCCAAGCTGTTTTCTTCATTCTAATGAGCTTCTTGGGAATTCCTTGCACTCTATGATCTTTTTTATTTGTGGTTCAACGAAAACACCAACTTTGACTTTTGTCACAGACAGCTTAGGGAAGAAATCTTGAAGACTGCAGACTCCTTATCTACAACTGTGACAAATTGTTTCATAAGGACCATTTTTAAGTACCATAGAGGAAACTCTACTTTCTGGGTGTCCAATAATGGCTCCCATTTGACATTGTTCCACTCCACACTGAACTCCGTCTGCTGTGGCCAGTCCCATTTGTGGTAGTGTATTGCCATGTCTCTGCTGTCCCAAAGATAATACAGAAACTCGATAAAGGCGCCTTGGTGACCCATCAGGGCAGCCACCATTTCAAAATCTGATATCTTCCCAATTGTTATCTTCATATTTCAAGGAATTTAGCAAAATCTTGACACTGCTGTATTGCTCTTTGATCTGCACCAAGTGAGCTAAGTGAAGAGATGGATACATGTTCCGTCACGGCTTTGAGCTCTTGAATGAGCTGTCGATGAAGAGGCACCATGCACTGTGGTTACAGGCAATTCCAATTGCCTCAAACAGACTGGTTACATTGCAGCAGAAGCAAAACCCATTAGTTGTTACACAGAGAAGAGAGCAAAATAGTTAATCTGGGTGGTTATATTTCAACAAATTACAGACTACTTAATCAAAACATAAAAAGTTACTGACAGTAGGAATAAACGGCAATTCAATAATTTTCCTTGAAAAAATAAAATGTTAATTAAAAGGCGTCTTCATTTCACTATATAATGAATTAGCTGTATTTTTTTTTTTTTAATTCACCTCACTATTTGTGGTGGGCTTCAATTTGAGTAAGTGCTCAACTCAGAGGTTCCACTTCTCCCATTTAGCTAAGACTGGAGGATTAGGGTCAATAACAGGCATCCAAATTAAAAAAAGTGCCAAAGGAGCTGAACAATGAGTCTCATGTACAAATTTTATTAGTAATAAATTAATCCACTTTGATTTTAGTGTATGAGAATGTTCTATTAGAATTTTTCAGGTTGAATTTTAATTTCAGATGGAATTTGTCATCAGTTTTTCTTGCAGTTCAAGCTTGATGACTTTTATTCTCAAAATTGCCACTTTGTTTTATAAGTTGACTAATATTTACATTGATATTTTCAGTACCTTCTCTCCCACCGGCTCCTAGCTCTGTGCCTACAACCCATCCACTGCTGATTCGCAATGCAGAGCCAGCCACTGTGATGGGAGTGACTCGTGTTCACCGAGGTAACAGGCAACGAGGTACATATCGCTTCAATCCTAGCACCTCCACATTGCAGGTGAACATACACAGTGCCAATAATCGCCAACCTAACCCACCAGTCATCTTGCAAAGGTGAATAAATGTTTATTTTCAATTTAAGAATTGTATTTTTTTCTTTTAAATCTATTAGAATTTTGAAATAGTATTTCAGTAACAAAAATGTTTTTTGTCCAGATGTTAAAAGTTTTTTCTTTTTTTTTTCTCCTTAATTCTAGTTGGGGGTTGGGCGAAAATAGGAATGTCTGATCTTGGGTTTCATTTAATGAGAAAATGATAATTGAACAAAAACATCTAAAAAGTATATTTGAAAATGGGGCACATCTCTATAAGAATGAAAAATAAATGCATTCAGTTTGACTCCTTGTTCTAATGTTCAGAACTTGAAAGATTTTTTTTTTTTTTTTAACAAACTGAATATAAAAGAATCTATTAGAAAACTATAAAGTTGTGTACCAATAGTGATGTTAATTTGTCATTTTTGTCAATACTGAACTATAACCTAAAATTTATATACAGGCTGTTAGGACCTGCCACTGCAGCAGATGTTTTGCAGCTTACCTCAGGGCAGGCAAATTTTTCCTCTCAGACTAGAGTTGTGTTGGCTAATGAGGATCTGCGACTTATATCTCGCCAGGATGATGACTTGTTTGATGAGTTATTCCAAGTAAGTTTTGCTTTTATGGTATGGTTCATAAGGCAGTGTTATGCAAGATGGTATTTTTTCTCTTGTTTCTCACCTTTGTTAGTTGACTACTAAGCTTTGAATTTTAACTAAGTTTGTTCTTTACTCTTGATTATCATAATCTTTCAACAAATGTAATTCAAGTCTGTATGAAAAGTTACAAAAAATGGAAAAATTAAATTTGTAGAAGAGAAAATATCTCTCTGGTCTTTATGGCTTGTCAGGTTTCAGGAAAATGACTTTGCTCATACTTGAAATTAATGGTGTGCAGTAACAAGGAGAAAAATACTATGCTCTTACGGCTGTCCATCACCCTTAGCCTTAATGTAAAGACCACCACAAAAAGTTCTCCATTTTCAAACCATTTTTCTTTACAAAATTTTCTTTTTATCAAAGGAGCACTAAAAATTCAATTTGCATTTTGTTTAATAACTGGCAGAATTTTCAGATTTCTGCTTTGTTTGCTTGGTTATATTAAATTTTGAAGGAGCAAAGTTTGATTGGTACATAAGAAGAAAGTAGCAAAAGTCTGGATTACAAATAATGCTAAACAAAAAACAAAACAAAAGTGTACCTGAAATTTTTTTTTTTTTTTTTTTTTTTTTTCTTAATCTGAATACTTTTGTTCTGAAGGATAACTATCCAGACAATAGTTCAGCTGGTCCTGGTGTTCTCTCTTGCATTCCCTCTACATTAACCAGATGGACAGAGGAAGCTAAAGTACTTGATGGGGACAGTGTACATGACTGTGTAACAGGTAAGCACAACTTTTCACATATCACTTGAATATGACACTATTTATTCACCTGACAAGGAGGAAATATTTTCCAAAATCAAATTTGGTTGCTACTGCTTTTTGCATCTTCAATATAAGATGTTAAATTTTTGAAATTATTTGGTTATCTGTAATGATTCTTTTATGAAGTTGTAATAGGTGTATTGTAGTGAAGTTTCTCATTAAATCAAGATATCCTTGCCTCTTTCTGGAAAGCATATTCTCATTTTTCTTTCAAAATCTGACAGATTTCTTACCTCTATTCTAATTTCTTACTGCTATTCTAATTTCATGAAAGGACAATACTATTCTCAATCACACTTGAGAATGACCTCATACTCTGCATAAAAATGTATACCAATCTTAAAGGAAATCCATGTAGTGAACTTATCTTCATTTACAATAAAAGCAATGAATGAGCCATGTAAATCCAAATTATTGCAAGTTTCCATTCTGTTAATTTAATTTGTCTTTCAGTCTTGAAAAGTCAGGTGATTGAAACTCTGGAAAAACATCGTGATACTGAATTAGAAGAACGCAGAGAAAAACGACGAAAAGCAACTGAGGAGGAAAATGCCCAGAAAGCACAGGCCAAAGCTGAGGAGCAAAAGTCTGATAATACATCAACGGATGAGGTCAACAAAAAATCAGAGGCACAGTCAGCTTCAAATATGGAGGTGAGACTATTGCAATTGAAACCTCAGATCTAAATTTTGCCTAAATAAGAATTGGAAGAGAAATTATTTCAATTAGTATTGGATGAGAAGATTGAAGATAAAAACAAATTATCTAATTTTTATTACCCTACTTGCATAACTCCAGTTATGTTGCTGCTGCTACTTACACTGAATCAAGTAGGAAAATAATTAAATCTTAAACTCCTTTTAAAATCATTTTAAAATGAGTGTAAAACTAAAGATCCAGAAAGCTTATTCATTCTGGTGCAGAACAATCTCAAGTTCAAGACTTACTTGGAGAGTAGTGATCTAAAGAAAAATTCTCTTTTTTCTTTTAGGAAAATTCTTTACATGAAAAGTATCTCTTGAAATTAAAACTTTTTAAAATTTTAGTAGTTCTGGTATTTTTATTTGTATAAAATGCAGATTTTTTTTTTTTTTTCTCCTCCACTTCAGAAAAATATCTACAGTTAAATCTGATAAATTTGTGCCTTAATAGCATTTTTCTTTCTCTCGACAGGTGTCAACTCCTAATATTCACACTTCCACTTCAGCTGAAAGTGAAGAATCTAACAAATCCAGTGAGTAAATACTAAGCTGATTTCTAACTTAAATTTTAGACTTTAATTTAGAATTAACATAGTCTATGTAAAATAGCCTTTTCTGGATATTTACTAAGTTTCATGTGTGCTTCCAGTGAAGATTGCATTTTGTTTGGACCAATCACTAATATTCATTCAATCCCTAAATACTTATAATCAAAGATATATCCAAGTTTGAATTCAAATCCATTAACTGACACACCAAGCAGTATTTTCTCTTCAAACTCTTATTCTTTACATGTTTATTTTAGTGTAGTAACATAAATCACTTTCCTTATTTCCTTCTTAGTCTGTACATTTTTATTTGTATTAAATAATTAAGATAAATTTGTCAGTCAGTAATATTACCTTCTCAACTTTTAATCTTCCTGCTTCCTCTCAATTTCCATGGCTTTTTTCCTCATCACTGTGCATATTTTATGCAGGGCTTGATATTAACCATGTCCCATCATCTATGGTTTGTTAGAACATGAGTTTAGAATGATGCTAAGACAATATAAATTTTAAATTAATATTCTATTTATAAAAAAAATAAATTTCTTAAAGTAAATTTTGATACCATTAGTGGCAAGCCTTTAATAAATGGAATATATATATATATATATATAACACGCGTATATGTGGAAAATTTTTAATCAGACTTGTTTCACTGGAGAATGCCAGAAATAATGTGGGAAAATCTGAATGGCTTTTTCACTACAGAATTATCAGAATTGGATCAAGTTGGCTCCCCATAAAAAATCATTACTTGTAGAACAACGTTTCTGCCTAGAAAAACATGATTTCAAAAGCTATGCAAAAGTCACTATAATTGAAAAAAAATAAAAATGGACAGAAAAGATAACCTTAGAAAAATACTAGAGGAATATGAATACAAATAAATTTTGCACCTCAAAACACTTCTAGACCGGCTTAACCACAAATTTAACAACATAGAATTAATATATAACCCCATAAATCAAGCCCTACCCACATTTCTCACCCACACAAGACAGACATGTTTGCAGAGGTGTTATGTACACTTATATACACACATACACACTCTCAAAGAACTAAGATAACATACACTTAACACATGCATCCCATTCCCAGCAACCAATAAAATTGTCAAAAAGATCAAGGAGGTAATTCTTAAACCATGAATCTCCCATCCTCTATCTTAAAAACAACCTGAAAGGACTGACCAAAATTAACGATAAAAAAAAACAAATGAAAACTACAGATAAAGTTCACTTTATTCAGAAACAGGTATTCACTCCTGTAGTTCATGGCTACAAACAAGCAGGGTTTTTTTTTCTCTTGATGATGGCCTTGCTGGCTGAAACTAGTTGAGGAACCTAATTGAAATAATAAAACAAAAAAATATAATATACAACTCAGTGTGTCTGAAAATTAATTTTTTAAACATTTTTTATTGTTCAATATATATAGTGGCTGGTCACTCATATCCTAGAATGCCTGTTTACTGGGGGCAGCTGGCTAACTAATCCCTGTTGTAGACGCCTCTGCTCAGGCACATTTGTGTTTGTTCAACACCCATAGAGCCAACCTGTGGTTCATACTCCAACAATGCTAAGCTGACCTTAGTTACTGTTTCTGGGAGATACTGTGTTATCTAGTGTGATCAGCAGTCTGAACAAGTCCAGTACACTCAAACCCTTGGTTACAATGATTTGTGGCTTCATGCTAGCACAACCACCAATGGCTCACCAAGAGTTCCATCTACCCAATTTCACTCACAAGGCTTTGACCAACCTATGGTATGGTTTTCAGGTATTTTCCAAAGGTGTCGCACACTGGGATTGCCTCCTTCAGACCAATAACAGCAAGAAGTTACCCTACCTGACAAATCAAACCTAGCAGGAGGTGAACATTCTAACTACTCAGCTATGTGCCTATATATATATATATATATAATGCACACACACATACAGTTTCAAGATATTTTTGTGTAATTTTGGTAAATATCTGTTAAAATGAGATGTCAGTGTTATTTTCATTTTTGTGTAATTTAGACAATTTATCCATTGGACCTTGTATATATACTGCTGCTATTTTTATGTAAATAGAACAAACAAGCACAAAGATATGCAGACTCTCCTCAAATGTCAAGCATGAACCCATAAGTCAGAACAATTAATTGTTTTTATGATATCCAACTTCAGAGAGTCCCAAAATACTCTTCCAACACATTTCTTTTAGCTGAACTGATGAAGCCAAATAGAACACACATTTTTTTTTCTTGTCAGTTTTTGAATGGACCATTAATACATGTTTTCTCTCTATCAAAGTAAATTGAAAATATCACTGAGAATTTTAATGATAACCATGGTAAATTTAGTTGTAATCTGAGGCAGACAATTATAATTTTTTTTTTTTTTTATGTGTAATACTGGAAAATTGCAAATATTCTTTTATATAGAAAATGAATACATAGCACATTCTTGAAATATAAAAGTTACTTGTGCATAAAAATTATATTAAAATATTTTAAGTGGATTTAAGCAAAATAAAACAAGTTAGGTTTGTTTTGTTTTTTTGATATTTAATATAATTTGAACAAACTTAAATAACAAAATTAAACATTTTGATTTGGTCTTTTGAGTGGGCAGAGCTTTTGCCTTGTACAATTCAAGTTTCTTGTAGAAACTCAATTACTGAACATTTTGATTTCTATGCATGTTTTTTTTTTTTTTCCTTGCTTTATAAAATTCCTTCAGTATTTTTACTGGAGTATTTGTTCCTACTCCAGAGTTAAATAATGCAGTAGCTGTTAGAATCGATTAGTAGTTCTATGTACAGATAGATATATTATACAACTAGTGATGTAGAACATTTTTCCCTTTTTGCAGATGTTACTGAAGGTGTTCAAAGTTCTGCGATGGAGGCTGAATTGTCAGATCAGCTGTGTGCTTGGGGAGCCACTGCAGCCACAACTGCTGATCAGCCTTCATCGGCTGTGAAGTCACATTTTTCAACTCCCACAGTGACAAGTTCCCCAATATGTACTCCTTCAGTTGTAGGAAGCTCTACTTCAGAAGGTATTTCCAGCACTTCTGATGGTCTCAACCTCTTGTGCACAGCCAGCAGAACGCTTCTGGCTGACTCCATGTCTACACCGCTTCAACCAATTCCTATTTCAACACCAAGGGCACCAATTGCTTCTACACGTACACAAGGGAATGGAGGTGTTGGAAGACGGTAAGTAAAATCAAAAACTATTAGAAAATGTTTTAGCTTTCAGCATTTCTTGAGGTCTCAACCACTGAAATGTTATAAAATAGAAGAAATCCCTCCTGTCCCAAATTTGGCTCCCTTTTCAGAGACTTCCCTTCCTTTCTAAAGAGTTTATGCAAAAGGCTTTTAAGTACTACTAACGTTCATTGTTTGGTAACAGTTTACAAAATTTTGCTTTTACCTTATTAGCTAAATTATTGAACTTAAAGAACAATTGTAATTAAAGAAAAAAAATATGTAATTATGGAATGTGCACAATATGAAGACAAATGTTTTTGAAGAAAAAAAATTGAATTATCGATGACAAGTTAGACAAATGTATATTACATACTCTGAAACTAGTTTTAGAGGTGTTCATTCATTTTATTTTCTTCATATAAAACAGACTGAATACATCCAGAAGAGCGTTCCAAAGTTTATATTTGGGAGCAATTTACCAGCAATGTGAATTCTCCTTTTCAGAATGCTCCACAAGTTTTCAATTAAGGTGGGCAAACAAGCAGGCTACAACTTCAAATGGGTTGAAACTAATTTTATTCAGATATTTGTTTTTTTTTTTTTTTTTTCACCCTCTCTTGCTTTTTTTCCACCCTCTCTTGCTCCCAATAGTCTCATCTGTCATCTTAACACTATCTGGAACTCTCCATGAACCCATTTCACCACCTATAATTCTATTACAAAAACATTACACTACTACTTTGTTGTTTAAAAACCATGAGGGCAATTTTTGCCAGTAGGCACCTAGCCTTTCCTCTATTCATCTGCTTATCAAGAGTAGTATGGTATTGGCATTTGACAGTGAAAAGATCAATTGAAAAATCAGTTTTCATATATTTAATTGCCCTTTTCATTTGATTTTATTAGATGTCTTATAAAGGAGGTCAAGTGATCACTCACTTGTTTTAAGATCCAACAATTTGACCTTTTCAACACTTCTTCACAATATCTAAAAATTTCATATCTTGACAAATTTATTTTAAATAACTTTTGATATGGGATAAATTTGAAATAGTATTCAATTTGCTCTAATCAAACTTGCATCAGAATCATCCTGGATCTTCCATCTTTCACAGTTTGATTGTAACTGCTGATCATATCTACAATTTCCAGTGTTGCTTTACTTCTTGAAAACTCTTGAAAATATTAAATGATTCTCTTTATCCATCGATTGAGCATTTATAGCCCATTTTAAAGCTATAAAATTAAATGTGACTATTAATTTGAAACTCTGAAAGTTGGGGAAATATTGTACAAATCGCTACATGTTTGAGTTCCATCCTGTTCAGATGCTATCATTTAGCAAATAAACCTTTTGATTGTAATCAATGTTTTTTTATATTGGTAAACTGTAAATTGACTACTGTGAGCTGTTGATTAATTTTCCTTTGCTTATCATATTGCAATAGTGTAAAGCAACTTCTATAATTGTTTTAATGTAAGTGTTACTTACATGTGAGCTCTTTTTGAATTATACATATTTCTAATATAAGGTTAGCATTATTGAATTTTCAAACTATAGAAGAAATTAGATTCTAGCAGAATTGGAAAATTGATGTATATCTTGTATTTCTAACATGCATCTAAGCACCTATATTTGTACAGTTACTGCGACTGTATTTCCATTTGTGAATAATTTTGTAAATTTTTTTTTCTCTTTATAGAGTGACCTCCAGTAAGAACTCGAACCCTGAAGAGACTCCAATGGAAGTAATGGTTACCCCAGAAAGCAACTCTGCTGGGGCTGCTGGTGGTGGCAGTAGTGTTGGTATAGTGTCCAGTGATAATGCAAATGAATCTGTTCTCTCAGATTCCTCTGCTATAAGGGGTACAAATGGAGATGAATCAAAAGACCAACAAAATGCCTCTACTAATGCTCCTACTGAAGGGAGCACTTCTATTGACTTGAGTGTATCATCTAATGTGACACCTGATGTGTTGGGTACACCCAGCACCATTCCTTTGATTAGTCAACATTTCACTCCCTCAGACAATGGTCAGCATTTTTTATATATATATATATATTTCATTTACTTAAATTTTGTTGATTGCTTTCATAAAAAAAATATAAAAAGCTGAAAAAAATTCAGATTTTTAAAAAAAAATGCTTTATTATTAGACTTCTGGTCTCTATAAATTTGATATTCTACTGAAGTAAATTTTAGATATTTTATTTTGCTATTCATTTTTTGTTCTCCTTTTCAAACTTGCGTGTTTCTAGCATCACTTTGATGAATGCATTATAATTAACCATTTGGAATTTGAGTTTTCATGAGGAAATTTTTGCCATGGAATCATTGGCAAAATCTGTAAATTGCATATTGGTATTAAGTTAAGAACTTTGAAAAAAAATATATTTTTGTGAAAGTGGTTAATTTATCTATGAGATTAGTTTTATATAATTAGAAGCAAATGTTTGAATCGCCTATTGTATGATATTACTTTTGTTTTTTAGTTGGATCCCAAAGTCATCAGACAAGTTCTGAAGGGTTGCAGTCAGGAGATACCAGTATTCCTGAACTAACGTCTGCCCTGGCAGGAAAGTGAGTTGAAATTGTTTTATTTGGATCGTTGAATGCATCTTTTTAAATAAAACTTTATTGTATGGTCTAGAACTTCCTTTTTTTCTATGTAGGTCAATCCTGATTTCTTTTGCAGTTAATAGATTCAAAACTTGAATGTGGGGGCAAAGAAATCTACTTCTGCTAGTGACTTAGAAAATCTGTCCTTTAAGTTGGATGACATAAAAAGATAAAATACTGCCTGTTATATGGTCCAGATTCCAGACATTAGAATGAAAATGACATGGGTATTTATTCAGATATGATTGAAATAATGTGAACATGGGATCTATTGCTGAATCAAAACCACAATTTTTACTAGCCAATGTATTGAAATGTTCAGTTGAGGTAATGGAAAGAAATAATCTTGTGTAATTTTTTTTGTTTTTACAGTAACATGAATGAATCTCTGTCAATGCCAACCATTACAAGCACCCCAATCACAGAAAGCAGCAATTTAACATCAGCAGCTGCAGCAGGTAGACCTGTAGGTATGTACAGCACTGATATGTCATTCAACCAGCAATCACAACCTGGGAGTCAAGATCAAGGTATGTTTAAGCAAATGGCTTTGGTTGTATCTCTCCATTTGTTAAAGAATGCAGGCAGAAAAGTTTTATCCTGTCTAAAATATTAAGTTGACAAGAGAAATTGTCAAAAAAAAAAAAAAATGCTGGATTCATTTGTCATATGCCTCTCCAAAACAAAGGTTGGCATGTATAAATGATCATTGAACTTATTTCATCCTGTGATTTGAAACCCTCGTTTTGCTTTAGATAGGAGTAAATTAATATTTTCATGAGATTATTGATAAAACTGGAAGACAATTGTTGTCATCAATTATAGTTTTCTCAAAATTTTCAGCTTAACTTTTGTATGGGATACGGTTTTTACATATATATACATGCACACATAATCATAACACTATTGGATAGAGAAAGTTTTTAGCTATTAAACATGATTTTTTTTTTTTTTTTTTCACGTAGTCATCACCATTGACTGTTATTTTCTTGATCTTCAAATTGACAGCTGTGCAGGGATACATGGAATGTGGCTTAACATGCACATTACTCAGTTTCTCTCCATGAATGTTCAGCAAACATTGCTGAATATTAATGGTGCAATTTTTTTTTCACGTGGAGGTCAGTGATACCTGTGCTTCATGTGCACTTTCATGTTGGATGCTATTTTGCCAGATTGCTAACAAGGCCAAAAAGGGTTTATTGGTGGAAGGGTTTAACCTCTACTGCCAACAAAATAAGGGGCATTAATTTCAAAGTAACCTCTATAAAACATTACTGAGAAAGCAGGGATGCCTTGAGAGAGAAGCGGAAGGGGGGATGTATCCTCATTATTAACAAGATATATCTCGGAATGTAATGTTATGCTTTTGCTATTTTCTATTAGATTCTGCACTACCTGAAGGTGTGGATCCCTCTTTTCTGGCTGCTCTTCCTGATAACATTCGACAAGAAGTTATTGCTGAACAATTACGACTGCAACGCATACAACGGAGGGCTCAACAACAGGCTCAGAATAGCAACAATATGGGTCTCCTTGAAGTCAATCCAGAGTTCCTTGCTGCCTTACCACCTGCTATTCAGGAAGAGGTTTGTCCAAAGATCTTTTCTTTGTTTGTGATGAGCATATTTTTTTTTTATATATATATATATAGTTTACTCTTTTTTTTTTTTTTTTTTTCTTTTTCTTAATGAAATGGCTTTTTTGAATGTGTCAACTTTTTAAATTTACAACTCAAATTTATTTTTTAGTTCAAAACCTGATGATAGGGACTTTTTTTTTTTTTTTTTTTCTGGTTTTGTGGTTATAATAGCCAGAATTTTTTTTTCTTTCTCTCTACAAAACAAAAATTTGTTTGTCCATATACTTATTTTCAATTTCTTAATCTTTTAAACAGCCCTATTTTTTTAAGCAAATTCTCTTGACATATGGAATATTTTTATCATAAATTTAATGTTAGTTTTATTTTCAATGTTTGTTGTTTGGTTCTGTTTGTCTTTGGAATTTTAACCTTTTAATTTATTGTAGGTCCTTTCCCAACAACGTGCTGAACAAGCTCGTCTGAATGCTCAACAAAACCCCAGTAATCCAGAAACTCCTGTTGACCCAGCCAATTTCTTTGCTTCACTGCCCAGTTCCTTACGCCAACAAGTGTTAGCAGACATGGATGATAGCATGGTGGCTGTGTTACCACCAGACTTAGCTGCTGAAGCTCAAGCTTTGCGGCGAGAATTAGAAGAACGACATAGGCGGTTAATGCAGGAACGCTTTTTTGCTCAAACAGGAGCTGGTTCATTGTCAGCAATTCTACGCCAGACTGGTAACTAGTCTCTTGTTTTCATCTATTAAATGGAATGGTTCTGATTATTAATAACTTTACAAGCTAAACAGATAATGTAAAATTGAATGTTGCTTGAAATTTTTTTTATAAGCATGTTTACATAGAGGAGCAATGAATATCTTCAGATTGAACCAAGTTTAGATCAAACTTTGGGTTTACAATCATTTTTTTCCCTCTTTAGGAAAGATTTGCAAAAAAAAAATTTTTTTTTTTTTTTTTTTTTTATACATACATAAAATTTGAATGGAAGTATAACTTGAAATACATTGTGAATATTGATTCTAATTGTCTTCATTCTTTGTCAGGTCTCGCTGGCAGGCTGGGCACTCGCTATGCAATAAGGGCTGCACCACGCAGTGGGAACCAGTGGTGCTGGAGTGGAAACCGTCCTGGTCAGAGTAATTTAAGTGTGAATTCTGTAAAACTGCGAGGTCGCCAACTGCTGGATCATGAAGCTTTGACCTGTCTGCTTGTACTGCTGTTTCTTGATGAACCAAAGATTAACACCAATCGTCTTCATCGTGTCTTTCGCAATCTCTGCTACCATGCACCAACCAGAGCCTGGGTGGTACGTGCCCTCCTCTCTATTCTCCAGAGAACGAGTAACTGCACAAGATTTGACAATGTTGAAGGAGAGAAAGGAAAAGGAGAAAAGTCAAGGAAGCGTTCCCAGTCTATGCAGACAGATAACATGGCTGCTCTGAAAGTGGATACAAAGAACCAGGCCTCATGGTTATCTATAAGCCTTGAAGCTGCTTTGGGTTGCCGGACTAATGTCTTCCAGATCCAGCGGTCTGGTAAGAAGCATCCAAATCTTGCCAACTCTACTGTGACAATCCACCATCAAGCTGCTCCAGTAGTTTGTAGGCATGTCTTGGACTCTCTAATATCATTGGCTAAGAGTTTTCCTAGTCAATTCCTTCCTTCCCGCAAAGCTAAGGAGGCTTCAAAATGTGATACGGACAAGGATAAAGATGGAAAAGACAAGGAAGATGGTGATAAGGGAAAAACAGAAGGCACCCCAAGCAGTCCACGGGTAAAAGAAAAACAGGAAACGACAGGTAGTACTGGTGGTGGTGTTAGCAGCAGTATTAGTAAACAGGACTCTGATTTTTGGGATTTGCTTGTTCGACTGGACAGCTTAACTAGCCGTAAGGGTAAAGGACTACAGCGGCTTCATAGCACATCAGGTGTTGATATAGAGACTTTTACAATCACTGACTTTGAATCTGCCCCCATTGGCCAATTGATGGGTATGCTCTCACATCCTGTTATTCACTCAAGCCAAATGTTGACTGATCGGTTGTTAAGGCTGTTAGGACTAGTGTCAATTGGTTTACCTGATCTGATGGCCCAGAAACCTCAAGATGCTTCTTCATCTGGTAACAGCACAACAAGTGTATCTGTGAGCACAGGCACCACGCCATCAGCTACCTCTGCCGTGTCACTTTCTGTAGCTGGGGCTCCTGCATTGGCTGGTACCCCTCCAATTACCAGTGGACTTACTATTTCTGCTACTACTACTACAACTAATACTGGAACACCTGGCCAACCACTTACACTAACTTCAGCACTTAATGAAGGCACTCCAAAACCTGCAGACAGCTGGTCAGAAGAAAATGCTGAAAAGACAGGTAAAACATTTGAGAATTTAAAGATCTCTTTCTTGATTATATTATGTATTTTACAAATCTGCAAGTCTTTGCAAATGGATACTGAAGCTAATGTGTGCAAAATTAGAATTATTTGACATCTAGATGGCATGACCAAATCTACACTGAAATGGTATTTTACTTAGCTTTGTACCTTAAAATGGAATATAATTTTGAAAATATTCAATCACATGCAGTTAAAAAAAAATATATATATATATATATATATATATATATATTAGTAATTAAGACATTAATTTATATCTTGAATATTTATTTCTCGGTTAACAGTGCGCAATTATTTTAAAATTCTTTTAAATTACTCCACACTGATTTATAAGCATAAAGATTAGTTTTATTTATTTTTTGCTTTCATTAGCATTTGTGCCAGACAGTTATTTTTGTAAGTTTTTATATATATATATAATGTAGAGAGATATCCAAATAAAGAGAAAGAACAGTCAGATTAACAATCCACAATTCTTTAGCATTTATTTTTTTTAAAAAGTGCTCAATACAAAGTAGAGCATAATATTATTTAAAATATTTTATCACGATGTCTTACAGAATCAATACTTTACCATGTACTGTTTCAGCTATTAAAAATCCAGGTATTAAAAAATTTTATATTGGTAGCACAAAAAAATGATTTTAAATTAAGATGGTACCAACATCTTATGTCCTTCAACAACAATAGGTATCATAATCAAACATCCTCCCTAAATATTTTGGCATTTAAAAGAAACAAAATACCCACAGTAAAATCGAAATTATTTAAAAAGAAAAAAACAAATCTTATAGATCATTAAATGGCCCATGTCTTATATACCTACAGGAAAAGTTATATATTAACTTTCTTAAAAATAAAGATTTATTAAATCAACAAAATGAATTAACTGTTTTTGTAGACGTTGTTATCTTCACATTAAAACAATGGGATTTTTTATTTAAAAAAAAAAAAAATCTATACTTTAAAATTATACATCTATTTAATTACATATAATGGTACAAAAAAATGTGTACTTATTCCTAAATTTTAATTTCAGCATTGCAATGTCTAATGTACCATTAAATATAAGTATTGCATTTTAAATCATTGTAATTGTCTCTCTCTATATATATATATATATATATATATATATATATATATATAATGTGTGTGTGTAAAATAATTAAATCAGATAAAAAGTCCGTTTATGACAGCCCTAAAGTATAAAAAATTAAATGCTAAAATTGATCCATGGCTTGATACACTGAAATACATAGAAGTGTATGTATCTTATGTTCTAAAAAAAAAAAGTGAGGATGACATGTCTATTACATAAGACAATTCTAGACAACCATGAATTACACACCCAGCCTCTAACCTACAATTATCACTTTTCAATATAAATTAGATCTGTATTTAGATTTGTCAAAAAGACAACACCCATAGTAAAAAATTTAAAATTTCATTCCCCACCCCCCACTTAAACTCTTTGTGTGCAAAAGTAAATCATTTTTTCTGTAGTTATTCAAGATTGCTTGAAAAAGGAACAGTAATTTTAACCTTCAGTTCTGAAACACAGAAATTTCTGTGATGCAATGATAAAATGTTTTTAAAATATTTAAAATAATATTATATATAACTGTTCCTGTATAAATTTAAAATTCTGATAGCCTTTCTAAACATTAGGTCTTGTACAGTGCCTCAGGAAGAGTTCCATCTGCCCCTCCTTCCCAAATAAATAATCCTGCTGGTTCGCTTAGATAGCAGTGTCCTGGCTTTCATTGTGTTGAGAAACAATTAAAACTCGGTTTTAATTAAATTTTGACATTTTTATTCAAAACTTAGTCTGGATATTTGGCTAACTTTCAGAAACTGATGAGCAGTTAGACTCTTGGAAGAATACACCGATCTTAGAAACTCAACTTCAGCTTGCAGTTAAGGTAAGAAAAACTTTAATCTGCTAGATTTAACTTGCTAGTTTAGTTAGTTTTTATTTTAAATTTAAATCATTTAATTTGATTTTTCTTTTGTAGGTATTAACTTCTAAATCCTGTTCAGAAGAAGGTCTAGAAGATGCCACTAATTTGTTACTGCAGTTGTCTCGCGCCAATGCCTCTACACACAATGCTGTGCTAAAGCTGCTTTTGGACGGCGCTCAGGAACTTGGTCATACCATTTTTAGTAACACATTCGGTGAGTCCACACTTATAATGATTGCTTATTTTCCAGCTTTTACAAAACTTAAGTTGTGAAAAAAAATGCTTTCAGTTAACTATTTTGTAATTGTTTTAATCTTTCTACAAAAATATTTAATTAAACAGCTTATCCATTTTTGATGAATAGACCACTTAATGGGCATAATGCTTTTTACTAAAACTTTTCCTGTTTAACTACTATAGAATAACCAGAAATCATGATCAGTGTTAAATTTTAACTTGAATTAGGAGGGGGATCAAGAAATACTCATTCTTTTCATAGGGTTAATTATGCAGTCTTTTATAAATAACTATCCACAGTAAAACTTTTCTTAAGTCTATTAAATATTGTTTGGAGTTTTGTTTTTCTTCTCTAATTCATGATACCTTATGTTTAAATGAATTTTTATAAATGAAAAATCTTGAAGCTTTTATTTTAGTTCTAATTTCAAGTTAATAAATGAAAATACTTTGCTCTATTCCAAAATTAATTTAAAATGGCTGGAAGGAAAGTCTTTTTTTTTTTTTTTTTTTTTTTTTTTCTTTCCTAAAAGTTTTATTTTAAGCACCATTTTTCTTTCGCTCCCATTTATTGCCATGTAATTCTCTTTATTCAAAATCTTCCAAAAAATAAAATAGGATTTTTAGCCCAACAGCTTTTTTTTTTTAGTATGTTGTGACATACTGATAGTGTGATAAGATTTAATATTGTTCTACAGGGACTTTATCTGTAAAACATAATTGAAGAAAATGACAGGAGTGCCTTTTTATATATAACTTTGAAGTACACAGTAATCTTAAGAATTTAGGAAAATATTCTCCATAATCTAATGTTTATTGAATTTTAGAAATTTGGGCTTTAAATTTACTATAGATATTGCTCTTATCTTCTGGTTGTCGTGTATGGGCACCTGTATCTAGAAAAATTGACACATTTATATACATTAAAAAAAAATCCAAAATTCTTTTAAAAATATTGATGTTTGATTTGTACTAAGCTTTTCTATTTATGATTAATAAATATAGTTTTTAATTAATATCATCTAAAAGGTGGGGGTGGAATTAATACAGAATTTTAGGATTTAGATCTTAAATTATTCTAATTAAAATTTAAAAAAAAAAATGAAAACAATTTTTATAAAAAATCATTATTCATTGAAAAAGATTTTCTTAGGACAATAGTCCTTAATATCTTATTTATAAAAGCAATTAAAATCTTTTCTAATTAAATAACAACATTGTTGTTTTTTATTTTGCGATTCAGAGCAGATTTTTGATAAATGGTGTTTTTGTTAAAAACAAATTGATTTAAATTCTTCAAGCAGTCCTGCTTTTAGCTAATATACATATCAAGAGGGAATTTTAATTTCTTGCAATTTTATAAAATTAAGTTCGAGGCTAACAGATATAAAAAAAAAATAATAAAAAAAAGAATTCTTTCATTTGTGAATAAGTCCTGAAAATTTCATTAATTATTTGACTTTTACAAGAATTTCCAGAACAGTGCATTTTTAAAAAAAAGTAATGCCATAATGTTTATAAATAGCGTTCACTTGATTAATATACTTTAAAATTCTGCTAAAAAAATTTGAAAATAGGTGATTTCTTTATACAAAAAATTTAAGTTAAAAACGGTTTTGAAATATTGAGTCCAAATGCTTTATATACTGTAAATTGATTTCAGTCTTAAGAGAATATACCTGTACCTTGCTGCTGCTGTTAGGTCTTAAATCTTCAGGCAACCTGACATTTCTACCTGGAATTTTCAGACATTAACTTTTTTAAGCTTTTAAAAAAAAAAAAACTAAAAAAAAACTTGAACTTTCTAAACCATATAGCTTTCATTATTGTTTTGCTGTTCAGACCAACATGCCTGTCTTGGTTGTTATACTCCAATTTTGGCTTTTGTAACCTCCAGACTTCATAAGGTGTCAGTTTTTTTTTGTTTTTTGTTTTGTTTTTTTTTTCCTTTAACTTTCTTGCAATTATCATGTATACTGGTCTGAAAGCACATAATTCCTCCTATAACATTCCAACAAGTTCCTTAAAGAAATTAAGTAATGTTTTTATTTTATTTTTTATTTTTAATGACACATTCTTGTAAAAACAGCAAGTTTGTTTACTTGACATAATCTCAGAATATTTTTCTCATGTTTGAGATTGTCTGAAAGTTGCATATTACATTTATTCTCTTAAATTATTACTTTTCATTAATTTGACTTTCAAAATGCAATTTTTTAAAATTTATTTTCTATATCTCCTAGTACAATTAACATACTTTAATGGTCTTGATATATAGGTGTAACACTGAAAATGGAATCGGTCAGAAAAATGTAAATTCCAGACAAAGCTACTTCATTCACTTTGCATTAGTGTCATTAATCCATATCTTTAGCTATGGGTAAAATCATATAGCAAACTGGGTTCTTTGATCTGAATTAAAAAAAGAAAAAAAAAGACAAAAGGAACCACTTTTGACTTTTTCAAACAATTGTGGCAATTCAGATATTGGAAGGAAGCTTTGAAGAGACATAGCATTTAAAACTTCAATTTCTATTCTTGAAGATATGTCAAGTTTTGAGACTAATTTATGTCTGAATGAATATCTTAGGTTAATGTATTAAATTTTCTGACACATGTCCATGTGTACATATATCCTGAGTGTTTCAAAACAAATTTTTTTTTTTTTCCAGCAAACTGCTGGTAGAAATTCGAGAGTTAAACTCAAAATTGAAAGAATTGCAAGGTGATGAGCCTAAGGACACTAGCCCACTGGTAAAGGGATATTTGACTGACCGGTGAGTATATCTATTGTTTCAATCAGTTTTCAGTTGCATTATTGAATATTTTGATCATAAAATCTATTTATTAAGCTAAATTTTGAAAACCTGAAACCTTTGTGGTATATGTTCTGATAAAACTAGTGCAATGTTTGCTTTAAAATGTTTGCACAATGATTTTTAATATTTAAGTTAATCTGTAATTTTGTACTCTTTCAGCATGGTGACTATTATGGTTGTAGAAGTGATTATTTGGGAATGTTAGTTTGCTGACTTCTTCTATTTTTATTATTAGGTTTACTCGTGCTGTTAATGTTGTGGTGTCTGCTCCAACCAAAATGAAAGGTGGCCATGATCTTCAGCTCCCGTCAATGTCCATGTTAACCAGCAAGAACTCTAGTCAGCAGTTCTTCCTACGTATCCTTAAGGTGATCATCCAACTCAGAGATGCTGCTAGACACTCACTTGCTAAGAAATCCAGAACTTCCAGTAAGTCAGTTCTCAAACTAGTTTCATATTGCTTCTTGAATTTTAAAGTTAGCATTTAATGGGGCACTGGTGTAAAGAAATAGTTCAATAACAAAACTTTTTATTTTGGTTGACTTTATATTTACTTCTCATAATTGTATAAACACTTTCTTGAATACTAGAACTCGAAATAATTTCATTTATGAATAACACTCCCACTCACCCAACTTTCATAACTAATGAAAAGTTCTTTTCACCATGTTAATTTTTCAGTTGGCATTGTTTAATCATTTGTATGGTTTTTTTTTTTTTATGTTTAGGTGGCCGTTCCTTGACTGATGATGTGTTAGTGCCTGCTTTGGAAGCTGAGGTGGAAGCCAGTTCCAGTGGTGCTGTAAGTGGAGCCCTCTTCTCTTCAACCACCTCCTCCCAGGATGGTGTGACTGTGACTCCCCACAGCAGTGGCATAGCTGGTACTGGGCCGACAATAGATGCAAACAGTGCCAGTACAAGCAGCAGCCAGGAGTTAAACAGTAACAGCACATCTGTGGAATCCCAACCAACTTCACAGTCAATCATGCAACAGCAGAGTTTCATAGATTCAGTCATCTCTATGACTGATTCACAAATGGATGTTGACCAAGCAGGTAGTAATTAAAGCTTTCAATTCTCTCTCTACATAAAGACTATTTTCTAGCTACAGCATTGATCATGATTGCAACCAATTTGGACTCTTAATGCTACATTATGTAACAAAATTTACTTTAAAAAAAAAAAAAAATCTTAGGAAAAATAATGTAATCTGTTTAACTTAGAAAATCTATTGGATATTTGTTTCAATCAGATTTAGAAAACTGAGAAATATGTAAATAATACAATTCAGTTGTAATTGACAAATTTCATAAAAGCAGTTACTTTTTATTCATTCATCTTATTGGCAAAAATTGTTGCTTACAGTTCCAAATATTGCCAATATTATTTGAAACTTCATTGATATCATTTAAAATCTTTTGAATCACTGTTTGTAAAAAATTCAACTATTTTCAATTATTGACAATTAGTATTTTTAATGTCCAAATTTTTTCCCTATCAATAAGATATTTATTTGCTACTGGTATTGATGGTGAAGCAAGTTATATGTAATAAGATGAATTAATGTTGTGTAGTTGAATAGTAATGATATAATTATCTTATTTTTAAGTCTTATTTAATGTATAGTTTGACATCTTCCTCCTCCAGTAAATCTAGAGTATTTTAGAATTTCAGCTATTTTAACTACAAAATTTTTTGTAGATGTTCTGGATGACCGAAAAGTTCGGATGCGTAGAGAAGGTGAATTACCACGCCTCAGTGATCATTTACAATTGGATGACATGTGGACAACCCTCGGAGACTGTCTTACAGAACTAGCCAAGACCCCTGATCACCATGCTGTATTGATCCTACAACCTGCAGTGGAAGCCTTCTTTCTTGTTCATGCTGGTAAACTCCTTTTTGAAAACCCTAAATTAAGTTCTCTTTAAAATAAATCCAAATAAATTTTTGTTTAAGAGTATTTTATTTTTCAACAATTTTAATTAAAATAAATTGTTGTATTTAGCATAAATCTTTGAAACCAATTCTTACTGCAATAGCAAACATTTTTGGAGATAAACAAGTAGTAATACCATACATGTTAGCTTTCAAATCATAATGTCCTAAAATATTTATCTGCTGTCTAAATTGAACTGAAATTAAGCTGAATAATATTTTGTTCTGGCCCATCAGCTCAATTTATAAATTGATGACATAATAAATTGACAAACCTTTTCATTCTGGTTGAAGTCAAATGTATTGCACAATCATATTTTATTTTGATTTAATAGGATGTTGTATTTAACTTTAGTCTATATATGTGTGCATAAAGTTACAATGCTTTGGGACTTCCTGGTCCCTGCACTAATGACACTGCCATTTCTTCCTTGGCTACCGGGTGTGTCCATGATTGAATCCTGTAGACAACCATAGAGTTGGTCACTTCAGCCCAAGTCTCTCCCTGTCACACATTTGTTTTGCTCACAAGGCAGGCAAGGATTGAATTGTCACCAGATATTGGTGTTCAAGCAGGACGATATTATAAGACAAAATTTTGTGTAGATCAACAAGGTTTATATAGGAACACTTTTTCATATAAGAATCTACAACCATGCAGTCTAACAACCATTCCCTCAGACTAATTTCATGACACTTTGTTTTCAAGTTGGAGTCATGGTTTCAAACAGACTTCTTCAGGCAGCAAATTATGGAATGCTGACATCGTTGTATAGAGAGACTTTCATTTCTTTCACTTGGCAATTTTGTCAGGGCACTCTGCTCAATTTATCTAATAGTCTGGAACAAGGTATGCGTCGGGAGTTCTCTGTGGCAGCAAGTCATATGGGGATTAGCAAAGCATTTGTCTCCCAGTGTAATAGAAGTGCATCTCTGCCTCAGCTGCTACTCTGCAATTCCTCTCTGATCTGACACTTTTATGGACTCTCACCCAACATCAGGGTGGGGTCTGACATGATCTGGGGCTCCAGTATTTTCCAAATATCTAATCAGAACTCACTGCTGACAGTGTCCTGGGAAGCAATTTTCATATCCACATCTGGGGAATCTTTCCTCTGGAGAGTAGTGTTAGCAAGGTGTCAACCTGCCCCACTTACTCCCTCCTCCTCTTATTGATACCTTAGACTATGCCCATTGAGGGGTATTATATTTTCCCCCACTCTCTTGTTCACCAATTGGGGTCCTTTGACTGAGTGACAATTAACTGTTAATTAAAATTATGTCTCAACTTCACATCATCAGAAATACCTTTTTGATATTTTCTAGAATTTCTTGGCCAATTATAATACCTCCCTTGTCTTTGAAGGATGCTTGTTCAAACTGTTATCTTACCAATTGAACGAATTCATCATTTGAGAGTTCTGTATTGTATATAAAGAAATCTCACTTCTCCAGCAACACATACACCTTCCACTCTTATCAACAAGTGAATATAGAATCATTTTTTTTTTTTTTTTTTTTTTTTTTTTAACACACTCTTTTTCACCACATCTAGCTATAAAATTGTTATCTGTGGCTGGCTTGGTGGTCTCAGCCCAGAAATGCCAGTCCTGGTTGATTCGCCAATGTTACTGCACTCCCCACACATCATCCCTTGGCCCTCACTTTAACCAGATGCCCAAGTAGATTTCAGCACTTTCTAATGAGGCCCTTTATTCATGAAATGAGAAAAAAAAAATAAAAGTATTTCTTTTTGGTATGTCCTTCAAACTATCTACAACCCTCTTTGCTTTATGTTCACTTTCAATTAAATTTAAGCCTTTTTTCTCTTCAAATTATTAGCATTCTTACAGTGTCAGTCATTAAAGCCTTCTGAAATGACTATATGTAAAAGAAAAAAAATTGTTCTAGGATTGGGATTTATTTATCAATATGTTCATTTTCTATGGAAATGTTCAATTACCACAGGTGAGAAAGATCCCAAGAAAGCAGACAACCAGGCTCAGAAACGAGAAGATCAACTGGCTCATCTAAACGTTGATGTTGCCCCTGCCTCCCCATCTCCTGCACCAAACATGGAGAGTTCGGCCCTTCTCACTCGAGAAAACTCCTTAGCATCTGTCTCTTCCCTTGGACATATATCAAGTGATACTCAGAAATTCTTGAAATTTGCTGGTAAGTTTTTTGCTTTGCAGTTCATAAGACACCATGGTAACTCTAAATATAAACTTTTCAAGTTGGCTTCTTGCAAGAGTTGATTCTTTTTAAAATGGTAAAATAGCATTTCACAAAAATACTTGCTTTTGAAAGACAAAAATTACTGAGCTCATAACTAAACAGCAATATATTACATGCTCTATAGTTGCGTAGTTTGGATAAATGGGCATTTATTACCTTGCCACTTTGTGTACGATCAGATTAGATCTTTGCAGGGTTAAATTGCTTGAATATTATATATTATTGCTATTTTAGACAAGCTACAAAATTTTACAATAGTTTAATTCTTCATTGAGATAAGTTCTTTTACATAAAACTTTAATTGAAAACCCACTGCTCAACTAATTACTTAAATTATTACAATGTATTTTCTTCATCCTTGTAGAAACTCACAGAACTGTGTTGAACCAGATCCTGCGCCAGTCTACAACACCTCTTGCAGACGGGCCATTTTCTGTTTTGGTTGACCACACCAGAGTATTGGATTTTGATGTCAAAAGGAGATACTTCCGACAAGAGCTTGAAAGGCTTGATGAAGGACTGCGTAGGGAAGATTTGGCCGTCCATGTTAAAAGAGAACATGTCTTTGAGGACTCTTTCAGAGAACTGTTCCGACGATCTCCTGAAGAGTGGAAACACAGGTTTTATATAGTCTTTGAAGGTAAGATACATGTAGAAAATTCCAAAGTTGATTGCTATAATGAAATTTAAAGCTGCAAATTGAATATTTATATTTTTGTTTACATAAGTTGTTTGAAAGTTATAAACTTAAACTTGGCACTCACTTATTGGTTATGATTTTTTTTTTTTTACAGATAACAAAGTTTAATGCTCTACTTAAAAACCTATCTTAAGAAAATTGATTTCCTTGGTCTTTTTGCAGAGTGCCTAATCTAATTAATATTTAAAATATATGTAGAACTATTTCTGCAAAGATTTAACCTATTTAAAATGTACATCATTTATTTATTTATTTTCCCCCCTTGATTCTTTCAGGTGAAGAGGGCCAGGATGCTGGTGGCTTACTTAGGGAATGGTATGTGATAATATCAAGAGAGATTTTTAACCCAATGTATGCTTTATTCCGGACATCTCCTGGTGATAGGGTTACCTATACAATCAACCCATCCTCTCACTGTAACTCCAATCATTTGAGCTATTTCAAATTTGTCGGCCGAATTATAGCAAAAGCAATTTATGACAACAAGCTGCTTGAATGTTATTTCACCCGCTCCTTCTACAAACATATCATTGGACAGCCTGTCAAGTAAGTCTACTGTATCTAATTTTCTTCTAGTGTATGTAGTTAACCTTAATCAATTTTGATATTAATTCAGTGTTAGCTGTGAAATGATATTGTGAAATCAAATTCTTGTATTTTTAACAAGAGAAAAGTAAAAGGAAAAATGCAATCCAAATAATTTATATAAACTTGGTAATTTTTGCTACAAAAATCTTACAAAATTGAAACTACTCCATTTGAAACGATTTCTGGTGTACAAAATAGTTTTTTTTAACTCTAAAATTTGTTGGTGTTTTTTAATTCATATTTTCAATATCTATTTCTCTTAATATTTATTAAACTTTAGCCCTCACCTACAATACATAAGAATGGTGCCAGAAACATTTTCATTGGTTTTATCCATTTGACCCTATCCCATACTGACATGTGTAAAACTGTTTCAGAGAGTGGGCACTTGTTTGAAGCTAATCTATTAAGAGAGGCTGTAAATAGCCACTATTTATAGTCTTTTATTTTTGTTATTTGATGTGAATGTCCTGGGCATGAGAACACAACAACTCTAATAAATGAATTAAAAAGACTAATAGAACTACTAAAATTTAGTATACCACACATAAACCAAACACCCATAGTCCAAACAAATCCTATCCTGTCAACCTCAGACAAAAAAGAATCTATAACTCTGAAAACCCCAATCCAAAGTTCAAAAATCCTTCAAGAACTAAAACCTTCCTAACATTCACCAGCGAAACAGAAGGTTCATAAAAGAAATAACACAACCGAATACATCACTGAAGAACCAAGAGAAATGAACATAGATGAGCAAAACTCTCTCACCTCAAATAAGGGAATGGTCATCATCCAGACAAAGCTTCCCAAAAGAACCTAATGGAAAAACAAATCAAACAAACAGAAACAAAAGACCACTGACAAACAAAATATTACAAGAAACAGTGCCAACAGATCAGGGAGCATAGAAATTATGGACACTTCACCCACTAAACATAAATTGGACAAGTAAAAACTCATAACACTCTAATACACAAGTATGATGCAAAGAATTATACAGTGAAATTGTTGAGGCCTAAAAGCAAACATAAATGAACTACTCCTATTCATAATGAATCAACTTCCTGTTGTCATTTGCCTTCAAGCAACCTTCCTAAAACCAAATTATGAAATAAAAAAGAAAATAAAAAAAAAATATACTCAATATAACTACATACATGACATAACTCAACAAAAGACATCTAGGAGTGTATCAATCCTAATCAGAAATGACATCCCCCTCCCCAAGCAAAATATTTCTAAAAACCAATCTACAAGCAGTTGCTACAAAAACTATCCTACATAAAACTTCTGCTCTATTTACATCCCACCTAATGATCCCATAAAAGAGACTGATAAACTAATAGAACAACTACCAAAATCTTTCATATTATTAGGCAACTTTAAAGGCCACAATGTTATATGGGGATCCAAGAACTTGACAAAAGGGGTGGGGGAATGTAATTAACAACAATGACTTGTTTCCTAAATGATAAGCCTAATACATATCTACACCTGTGTCAGGTATGTACTCAGCTATTGACCTATCACTGGGACCTCTATTTTTATGGATTACAGTTAGCAAATACACAATGATTCATGTGGCAGTGATCACTAGCCAATTATATTCAAGAGTTCAGAACTGATTGAAAATAATTTTCCTCAATAGAAACTAAATAAAGCAGACTGGAGAGAATATAAAAACCAATGCTGTCAAAAACTAACAAAGATGCAAAAAAATATCTATTGAATGTTTCTCTGAAACATTAATAGCAATTGTGAGGAAATATATACCAAAAAGTACTAAATCAAACATCAAAGACCCTGGTTCAACAAAGTTTTCAAAAAGGCAATAAGATTATGTAGAGCAGCACTACAAAAATTTAATACCCAACCTACAACCCACAATTTTAATCTATTCCAACTAAATAGAGCAAAAACATGCAAGATCATCAAAGAAGCTAAAAGAAAATCATGGAGAGATTACATAAATAAAATAAAGTCCCATACCAAATCAAAAGAAAAGTCTGGAATATAAGGAAAATTGCCTTTCTCAAAATAATAAAAATAACAAGCAGAAACCTTTTTAAACAATTTCTCCAGTAAAAACTACAAACAGCAATTCCAAAAAGTTGGGTGAACTTTAACTTGAACAACAGATTGCAACCAATCTTTTACACTAAATGAACTTAGAGATTCCATAAGTGAATCATAATACAACTGTTGGCTCAGATGAAATTCATTATGAATTTCTTAAATGAATCACCACACAAAATCCTTAAAATATTTGTCAAACATCTTCAATGATATATGGTTGAAGGACAAACTCATGAATAGCTGAAAACAAGTTACCATGATCCCTATACCAAAATCAGATAAAGACAAATCCCCAAAAACTTCCGACCTATAACATTAACAATTTGCATATGCAAAACCCTAGAAAGAATAGTGAATAAATGACTGAACTGTATCTCAGAACTAATTGTTTGAGTGGTTTTCAAACAAGAGAGGCACCATAGACAACATAGTTCACCTAGAAACATTCATTAGAAAGGCTTTTATAAAAAAAAAAAAAACATGCAATAGTCATTTTCTTTGATCTAGAAAAGGCCTATGGAGACATGGAATAATGAAAGACTTGTACAATCTTGGATTAAAGGGCAAATTACCCAATTTGATAAATGACTTGTCAGATAGAAGTTTCAAAGTTCATGTAGGATCAACACTCTCAAACTCCAAAATCCAAGGAGGAGTTCCACGAGGTCGCATTCTATCTGTCACTCTTTTCAACATAAGAATTAATATTGTTAATTGCTTAAATCAAGGAGTTGGTTCATTATATGTTGACAGCCTTTTGATCTGCTACAGATTAAAAAATACGCACACTGCAGAAAAACAACTGCAAGTGTGCCTAAATAAACTGATGGACTACTGAAAATAGTTTCAAATTCTCCCCAATCTAAGTGTATCCATTTCTGTAATCTGAAAGAAAAAAAAAAAATGCACAATGGTCCAACTCTTAGACTTTAAGGAACAGAAATTGAAATCATGACCAACATAAATTTCTGGGAATTATTTTTGATAAAGAACTTACTTTCCTCCCCCACTGAAAATACATAAAACAAATGCTACAAAGCATTACAATTACTATAGGTTGTGGCTAACACTGACTGGGGAGCAGATTAAATATTGCTCATGAAATTATATAGAACTTTAATAAGAACCAAATTGAACTATGGATGTTTCATATCTGGATTAAACCTTGGACCCTTTCCACCATACAGGATAGAGACTGGCACTAGGTGCCTTCAGAACATCATTCATAGAAAGTTTATACACCAAAGCCCATGAGGCACCATTAAGATTGAGATGAGAAAAACTGGCACTATAATATCTAAAATTCAAATCCTATCAAACTAACTCTGCATACCACTGTATCTTTAACCCTAAATACAAAATTTTTTTTGATATAAAAGAAAATGCTATCAAACCTTTTGGCTTTTACATGGAAATCTCATCAGTGAAACTCAGACAATATTAATTCATAAAACCACTATCTCAAAAATAAACCACCATAGTTAATGAAATGCCTTACAATACTGCTAAACCTTACTAAATACCCTAAAATTAATACCAATTTATCTGATTACATGAAAGAAATCTACAATGTTTTTCAGGTACACCAAAATTATAAACATATATACATCAATGGCTCTAAAATTATGGACAGTTGGATGCTCTGCTATACTTAGTATAATAATGTAGAAATGATTTGCCTGACAAAGCTTCAATCTTCACTGCAGAAGCCTCAGCCATACATTTGGCTTTAGATATAGAATCTAGTGGGTCAGATAGTGAATCTGAAGATTATGAATCTATCTGTACTAACATCACTGAATAATAGAAACAAGGGAAAAATTGATAAATAAATTACTAAATAGGAAAAATATTCTGTAATAGTTTTATGCTGGATAGCAAGCCATGTTGGCATACAAGGAAATGGAAAAGCTGACAAAATGGCAGAGGAATTGCTAGACATGGGCCCCCTCAAATGTAAAGGTTCCACATACTGACTTCAACCCAGCATAAACTGGACCAAAAATGGCAGCAATTATGGAACTATCAAAACAACAAATTACACAACGTCCAATCATTAGTGAAAGACAGCCAAGTTACAGAAAGATAAGGAGAGAGGAGGTAGTACTAGCCAAACTCCGTATATGACACGCATACATAACGAACCAACATCTAAAAATGAGGAACTGCCAGTATGTGTTCCATGCCAGGAACCATACACCGTTAAATATATACTAATAAATTGATAACTTTCAGCAAATGTGAAACAAATACTACAAATCAGATAATTTAAAGGACCTATTTGAAAATACTGAGCTAAGTAACATCCTAAATTTCATTAAAGAAATTAGGCTCTACAAGAAAATATTTAAAAAAAAAAATCTCTTTACCAAACCTGTTACCTACATTGCTTTACAACCAATTTTATATAACTTACCCCCCTCTCAAAAAAAAAAGAAATTTTCCCCTTATATAAGGCTCAAAAGAAAATAACTAATTATTCACCTGAAAACCTTCTTCAGCATTAAATGATCCACCTGGGTTGATGTGCCATAAAACAAATCAACTAATCTGATATGAGTCTGGTATATAGTAAAATAATGTTCAACAAAATATCAGGGTTACTGGTTCGAGTAGTTGATTACAAGTGACGCTCAATTATGTTTTGAAGATATTCAATAGAAATTTAGATAATTGTAATTTTTTAAAACTCTATTTTGTGGTAGTCTGATTAATTGTTTTCAATGTTTCAGATATACAGACATGGAAAGTGAAGACTACTCTTTCTATCAAGGACTTGTCTTCCTTCTTGAGAATGATGTCAAGGATCTCGGCTATGAGCTTACATTCAGTACAGAGGTAAATAATCAATCTGCTCTTGGAAACACTAATATGAGCATTTTCTCATTTTGGGAATCATATTGTTTGAGGGTTAGAGATCCTGAAAATAATTTCAAGACTTTTATAATTGCCCTCAAAGGGAAGAAAATAATTTCCTATAATTCAACTGCAAACACTTCTTAAAGCTATTTTTTTTTCACTTTGATTCTTTGTCCAGATCCAAGAATTTGGTGTTACTGAAGCAAGAGACTTGAAACCAGATGGCAGAAATCTGACAGTAACAGAAGAGAACAAGAAGGAATATGTGAAAATCGTATGTCAAATGCGAATGACTGGAGCCATTCGCAAGCAGCTGAATGCCTTCCTTGAAGGTTTTTATGATATCATTCCCAAGCGCCTGATTTCTATCTTTAACGAGCAAGAGCTGGAGTTGCTCATCTCTGGCCTACCCAACATTGATATTGATGACTTGAAGGCCAACTCTGAGTATCACAAGTACCAACCCAACTCTTTACAAGTAAGAAACTTTTGCTTTTATTAACATGATTATTTATATTCTGTTAATTCCTATTTGGCATTCATTACTAATTTTATTTAGCAAAACTTACCTAATACGTCTCCCTCTCTCACTCCCATCCATGTATGTTGTCCTTTCAGGATGTCTCTGCAACAATTCCCTTTTGATTTTATTCTTAGATGCATAAATTCTTGACAAATGTGGTAGATTAGTTTCTCCATGATTAGGAATTCAGTTTTCCTTCTACAGGACTGATTGCCATCTGGGTTAGAGGGATCAGTTTATCCTGTTATTAACGCAATCGTGGATTTTTCTTTTACGTAGATTTAAAAAAAAAAAAAAAGTTATACCAGTGTATTCGCAATTTCTCCATCCATTTCTCACTTTGTTAATTAGTTACAAATTTGATATTAAGTCTTAAAAATTCCTCAATAGAGGTTGTATTCACAAGTAAATCCCTATCGGCAATTTACAATATTCATTTTCCTGTGTGTTCGTTATATGTAACTTTCAAATATTTTAAGCAAACTGAAATGACTTTAGATTTCAGTTTCTAGAACAGTTGTCAACTATTTAAGCGTTAAATCTAAGCCACACTTAGGAAATCATCTTATTTAAAGTGTTCAAGTTTTCTTTCTTTCTTCCCTCTTAGATCCAGTGGTTTTGGAGAGCATTACGATCTTTTGATCAAGCAGACAGAGCAAGGTTTATCCAATTTGTAACGGGTACATCCAAAGTTCCTCTTCAAGGATTTGCCTTTCTGGAAGGTATGAATGGTATTCAGAAGTTCCAGATTCACAGAGATGATCGCTCCACAGACAGACTTCCCACTGCACATACATGGTAAGCCAGTTGATTTCTTACAAATATTTTGATAGAATTTTTTACTTCTATTATGTAATCTTATCCAATGACCTTTTATTTTTTTATCTAAAAGTGTGGCATTACTTGGAGTTGTTTAGGGTCAAGTAAAACAAAAATGATAAATTCCCACAATGTTTCAAGGAAGCTCATGAAATAAGTTTGGTGGCAGGATATGCTTGCATAGTATTGTGGTTCAAGCCTCTTTTTAGAAGTTCATTACAAGTAGTGTTTTTATATAATTGCATAAACACCACTTTCAATATCTTGGTATAACTTTTGCCTCCTAGTGCTGCCAGTCTATCTTCCCTACTCATATAGTGTTTAAGACTTCTGAGGTCTTAGGTGAAGCTGGTTGAAACAGCTCAGGAATAAAGGAGAGCAAGTTACAAGGAATATAAGTGATTTTCAAGACAGACAACTGACTCTTGCCTGTAGCAATAAGTTTGTTACAGTTACTAGTTTAGCACTTTCACTTATGTAGTGCTGTTGTCTACTTAACTACTGTTAGTTGGTAAGTTAGGTGTTGGCATTATTAACAACATAGCACAAAACAAAGCAATACTCCATATTGGTGACTAGTAGTCAGTCTAACAATCCAATTAGGAAATTTGGTTGTAAATGGTCTACAAGATGTTGAGGAGCCATTAAATGCAATCCATTAATCAACCAATTAGGAAACTTTGGTCTCTAGAAAATTTTGGTAGAAAATCTTAATGCCACCACTCATGGGGTGGATTTATATTCTATCTGGTCAAATTATAATTTTTACAGCATTCACTTTTGTTCACCCATGCAATTTTTCGAGCCATAGGCGTGTTTTGTTGTTATTTTTTTTAAAGTTCAGGGTATTTCTGATATACTAGTAAAATCTTGGTTCGTCTATCTAGGCTTTTCACATTAAATTATTAATTTCCATTCCAACCTGACCAGGTATTGATTCACATGTAAAATTTACCCCAGTAACCTTTATGAGCTTAGAGAGAAATATGAAAAAGTATCTCTCTAGGCATTATTTGCATGCACATTTTGATATGTAAAGAGCTAATTGAGTGCAATGAAGTCATTATTGTCATTTGATTAAACTTATTTAGCTGTGCTAAGATCTTGTGCTCTTTGGTAGGCTTTTTATTTGTTCATTTTGCTTTATATTTTCAGCTTCAACCAGTTGGACCTACCTGCCTATGAAACATATGACAAGCTACGGCACATGTTACTGCTGGCTATTAATGAATGCTCTGAGGGCTTTGGCCTTGCCTAAACTTTTTCCTGTCTTTGAAAGAAAGGACAACACCATAAGCACTTTGGAAAATAGATTAAAAAAAAATAAAAATAAAATAAACAATTGCAAAAAGGAAAATGGCGGATAAAGAAAACCTCTAAGAGATTGTTCCATTTACCAATGCAGCATCCTTGGTTTTGGTCAGCAGCAGTAGTGACAGGTGATACTAGCGGCATTGTTGCCTCACTTCACTGTCTTGCTATGGAGGGGGTCACAGACTTTTCTGCCTCTTCACCCTCCATTCTTATGGAGAGGGGAGAAAACAAACTCTTCTTCACCCCCAGAAGAATTTTTTTAAAATATTACAGCATTTAAGAATTGAGGTATTAAAAAACAAAAATTTAAAAAAATAAAATAAATTTTAAATCCCTAAAAATTGGGGGAAAATAAAAATAAAAAAAAAATTTTTTAAAGACTGCAGAGATAAAATTGTTGGTTTTGTCTCTTAGGATGAAAATTCCCTCCCTCCCTCTTTTGTTTCCTTCCCCCCTCCCTTTATACCTGCAGTAAAATAAAGCAAGTGTTGTGTGTCTATTTCCCAGGGGAGTTTAGTGATAAGGAAGGAAGGGTAAGATATGAGCCTCTCCCTCTGCCCCAACTCTTGTTCCCACACCTTTTTAGTCTCCTTTTCTTTGGTGGGCTCTTCTCCCCTTCCTTTGAACACCTGCTCTCCTTTAAGGCCGCTGCTGCTGCTGCCCGACAGTGGTGCAGGTACTGGGTTCCCCTCCCCACAGCCAAACTGTGGTTTGTCTGGTGCCACCCTCACCACCACCAGCATACACAAATTCATTGGATGTAATTGTTCTTTGTATAGACATCAAATTTCTTTTGCATGAATAAATGTCCACTGGACTAAGTTATTATGTTATGTTTTCAGCCAAAAGCTGTACAAAGGGAATTGATATCTTTGTTCAATAAAGAAAATCGTCATTGAACCATTCTGATTTCTTTAACCTCTGCCCTGAATGAGATTTATTGGTTGAAAAATCAAATTATTTTTTTTTTTTTTTTTTTTCCTGGGAGTTTATAGGAGCTGAGAAAAGGAATCTTCACAATAATAAACCTGCAATAAAGTTTCTGCATTAGTTAGGATTGTGCTGTCTTTGCTACCCTCCACTTCCTTGTGCCTGAACCAAAATGCAAACTATTGACTTTTTCTAATTAAAATTTAGTCCTTTTAATCCATGATGGTTTAAAAAAAATTTTCTCTATTTATCAAAAACTTGTGACATTTTATTTTTTACTAACTTTTCACAGCATTTTTGTAGAATCTTAACTCACTTTTTGCAAATAACATTCATGTTTTCAAGATCCCTTTGATATACTTAAGCTTGCTCATAATTTTTCAATGAGGTTTAAATTGGGGCAGGATCACCACTTTAAAGTTACTTTTTTTGCCATATGCTTTGGATCATTGTTCATCTTAGGCTGATTCTCCAATGTACAAATACATTGCTGTATTTTTGGCTCCATCAACCATATAAAATGTTCCATAGGTTTCAAAGCAAAACACTATTCTCCACTCTGCATTTACTTTGTGCATACTGCAAATCCATTTTTTTCACTAAACAATGCATCAAGCTCTGTTTTTCATTCAGAACTTTAAGCCATTTTGGTGATTGTTCCAGCAACTTAAATTTTTCTTGAATTTTTACCTTTGTTCACACATTGTGGAACAGCATTATGAGAAAGGCTTCTGTTATTTCAAAACTTCTGTATAATTCATTCAATTGTAATTTTTTCCCCTCTTAGTGTGAGTTTGTAAGATTAGCTACAGTAATCACCTTGTGAGCTTGGGGGGGGCGCATTGGAACATTCTATGTTGGCATAGAATACTCTAGAACTTTATTTTAAGGACTGAATATTTTAATAGTTACATTGTTTTTTTTTCATATTCTCATTAAAAAAAAAAAGTTACTTTCACAGCTTAAATTTGCTTGCAATTATCAAACCTACTTGGTGAGCATCAGCAGGCATGTCCTTTACCTATGCCTAAATTTTTTTTTTTTTTTTTTTCTCAGTTTTCCTCTTATCTAGCAATGGATATCTGAAAGCCTCTAACTTTTTTCCTTAAGATCAAACCTCAACTGCATCTTTCTCAAATCTATTTGCCTAAATCACTCCTCAGATTTCAGGATTAGAAGTAATATTAACAAATCTTAAAAGAAATCCATAATAAATGAGGAAGGTTTGACTTAATCTAAGCTTGGTAGAAATTTGCCTGACTAGATCAGTTTTTAATGACTTAACTCGCAACCAATCAATTTTCATGATATTGAATTAATGCAACACTTTAAACTCTACTTAAAATAAAATCTTTGACAGTCATTTTCTTTTTTGGCTAATATTTTATACACTTAGTGTTTCTAATGTAATAAGTAATTATTAAGTTCAGTTCTAAAGGGGAAAGAGAGCCAGGATAAATAACTGAGGAATTTTTTGCTTCTAATTGTATGTATGCCTTGGGTATATGGATAAGTACCTACTTTTTTTTTTTTTTTTTTTTTTAAATCTTTATCATTCTGCATTAGACTTCATTTGCTGTACAAAAAGTTTATCCGACCACTGAAGGTGACACTGAATTTCATAGTTGTCATATCCTGTTGTGGCTACAGAAAACAAATTTGCAGTATCCTTATTATTAATTTCACTCAATTGAGAGGCTATGAAAAAAAACCTGCAGTAGAAAAGGAAGTAATATTAATATTGCAGATTGCCAAAGGTTAAATAATGAAATGAAGAGTGGCTTTGGTAATTAACAAATGGTTAGTTTTTTTGATTCTTCAACTGCCATTTTTGTGGGTGAATGAGAAATACTTTCAATGTAGTCATAGTAAAATATTTTAATATCAATATTAACTAATTCAGAACCATTTAGAAAATTTTTTTACAAATAAGTTCAAGTAAATTCTTTAGCTAGCTTGATGGGTTCACGATGATTGAGTTTCCATAATGAAGGTCCAACCTCTTTGATTTGTGCACTTCCAATGCATTCATCTCCTTTGTAAAAGACTGCATATTGTCCTGGAGATATGGCTCTCATTGGGTGAGGAAGGTTGACAATACAAGTTGAACCATCACTGCTTACTGATTTCAATTCACATGTTATAAGTGGGTGTGCATGTTGGAAACGGAAATCCACTGCCATTGACTTGGATTCTAACCAATCTGGTTGAGGACAAATCCAATGTGGATTGTCAACTTTGAAACTAGTGCAGAATAAAGCTGGATGAGTGGTACCAGGAGCCTAAAGAGAAAAATACACATGAACATTAAAAGTTTGTTGGGCAAGAGCTTATGAATATTTAATTTTGTAGTCACTTAAATTTGTTAGAATTCACCTTACTGTTAAAATGGGAAGAGTGCATTATGCTGATCACATGTTAAATTATTTTCATTCATTTAGATTTTTGATACTCGTTTTTATGAACTTTCAATTATGTAAGTTAGTGATTTCAAACTAAATAATTTCTTACTTACAACAATTATATCGTTAGTTTCGGAATTAATTTCTGTCACAAAATATGCATGATGGCAACCTCCCAGATGGATACGTTGACCCAGAGTCCACATGTGAATTCCTGAAAAAGATTGTGTTAAAAGCCAATTACAACAGCTGTTTGTACTTTCTTTTGATGATGCTCATAACAAACTGATCAAGCATTTTACAATTAAACTTTTTGAAATTTAAAAAATTGATGGGTCTTTAATGGATTCAAATGAAAATGTGGATCTGTTTTACATGTGGTTTTTAACCTCAATCAAAAAAAAAAAAAAAATCATGAAATTTCTTTAGAGAGCCATATGCATGAGCTCAGAATCTCTCACAAATACAATTTTATTACAACTTTTTCTTTGTAAACTTTGCTCTTTTTTAATATATACTTTCTATCTTGGAGGAAGTCATATTCAGGGATGCACAAACTTTACTAGACTTTCATAACTAGTCTATTTCAAAAGGTTAAACCAGAATTTTTCAACTAAATATTACTTGCTTTTAGTTGTTATAACAGTAAAAGTTAAATGTATAAAAAATAAAATGTCTTGTCATGGACTAATGTTTAGGAATTGAGTATAAAAGGCTGTTACTGATATATATAAAGCATTGAATGCTCTATATAATTGGTCTTGTATCAGACATGCTTATGAAATTGAAATATTTCAAATCTTTGATTAAAACAAGTTTTACAATTTTTTTAAGAGCAATTCATTTGCTACTCATTGTCCATTTGCCAGACATGGGTAAAATTGGCATTTCTTTTAATTGATGTTAAAATTTCCTTGTGGCTTTCTTCAATTATCAAATCTATATGTATAGATTTGAATGTTGTATCTTCTAACTGAATGACAAAACAGGAAAAAAAACAAAAAAAACTTACACATTCAGACACTAACAACATTTTGAAGAAAGCAGGTATTTCAAAGCTTATTTAAATTTAAGGTTCCCTCGTGCTTTCTATTAAAATCATATTCCCAGTTTAATTTTATTTAATGCAAAATATTTAGGGTGGGGGTGTTGTTGGATTTTAAAGAGGATTGGTAATTGCCTTACCTTCATGTTGTCCAAGTGTTTTCCCTGTTTCAATATTCACAAACTTTCCTGGCAACGGTTCAATATACTAGAGGAAAAACAAAAAAATATGGTATTTCTGGTATAGACTCAATGTTGCTAGATTATTTAGTGAGTCTACCTCTGTGTATTCTATTATGTTGATCTTGACCCAGACCAAGCTAAGCTTTATATATTTCAAAATGACTGGAGAAAGATGTTTGCATGAATATTATAAAACTGTTTCTTGAATATTAAGACAGGGATGGACTCGATTAAAATAGTTTTGCTGCTTATAAATATAAAATATTCAATCTTAATGAAAATAACACAAACGTAGGTACCTCCACTAATTTAGTATAAATTTTCGTTACCTAAAGTTAGAGATAAATTTTTAAAAATGAAAATGCATCCTTGAAGATTTCTTAACTTTACTTGAAAGCAAAAGGATTAAATTTACTTTTTCCAGCAAAATACTCTGATCCATTTCAAATAGAAATTATTGTTTGGAGTACCAATTATTTGCTTGCTTTCACAAAATCAATTACAGGTGGAAATTTTTTTTTCACATTTGTAAATAAAATTTAATTATTGGTTTTAAAAATCTTCCAAAAATATGTATTTGTGACACATTTAGCAAAGTTAATCTGATTTGAAACAAATATTACTATGGGCCAGAGGCCAAAAAAGGGCTTAGATTTTGAGTTTGTGGACATACGAGAAAATTTCAAGTGTTTCTAGGAGTATTTTTCGTGCTGATTTCAAATCTGAAGAGATCTCCAGGCTAAATGTGCGCACTGCTTCAGAAAAGGGGAGATAATACAGGATGTGTCATTTACAGAAAAAGTCCATTTTCATGGTTTACTTCATGTAAAATGAACTTTAAATAAGTTTTTTTAGCACATTTAAGTGTATCAACAAGAAACTGATATATATATGCTCTTATATTATGTGTTAATTTATTTAATCAGGAATTTTCAGCAAATAAAATGACTTGCATAAAGCCATAACAATGAAAACGTTACTTTCTATTGTATGAGTTTCTCAAATTCGAATAACCTCGTAAAACATTGCAATGTACATTAATTTGATAAAAAAAACATGAAAAACCTTTATATATGTTTCCAAATCTTGTGCCTTCCAAGAATCATAGATGGAAGAACTGTTTGCAAATACTTCTGGTGATTGACTTTTCTTCATTTTGGACTGCCATTTACTTTTTGATGTAATTTTGTCACACATACACATTGACTGATATAGAAATCTTAATGTTTAGACTAACTTTGACTATATATATATTGTAATAAGAGTTTTTTTTTCAGTTATGTTGAAATAATTGTTATCAAGTAATACATTTATAAAAGGAATTGAAAAATAATTCATTGTCCTCTAATCCTGCAAGCTCATCTTATCATTGGCCCTCTGAGGAGTCAGAATCTTCTATTTCATTAATCTGCTGCACTTCATTATTTTTTTTAAGTACATTAAAACAATCTATACACTGGCAAAGGTCGGTACAAGGCAGTGTTTGACGAATACAAGAACAATGCCTGGAGTTACAGCTGTTCTTCTTACAGTTACACTTTACTAAGTTCATCAAGGTAGATGGAGTTTTAGGAAGGCTGCTCCAATGAACGAGTTTTTGATCTTCACATTTCCAGCCATGATTTGTTGCAGAAGGAGCATTGCCAAATTACAGCCTTTCTGCATGTAACCGTAAACTATTTTGGCAAGGTGGTAGAGTATTATCCAATTTTCCAGACATGAAAAATATTAAAATGGGCAGTATTTACAGAAGAAACATTTCTCTGTCCAAATAGACAGCACACAAATTTTTCTAGTTGCTGGAACAAATCATCTGTCAGGTGCCAGTTGCAGCCTAAAAGTGAAAGTTTGAAGAAATTCCTCTGTTTCTTTCATTAACACAAAGGGTTTTATTTTACCCTTTCCCTTAAAGCAGCTAACAGTATCACAGCCAGTGAATGCATGCAAAGAAAGTAAGGCACTTGAAAGAGCAGCTCCACATTTCTTTGCAACTGATTTAATAGAGATCAAACAAGATGATCGGTTGGTATTAGTAGCCATATATAAATCACAGCTTAATTCATTTTGATGAGCAAGGCAAAGAAGAAAAACATCCGTATCTGGAGTCTTAATGATAATGGAAGGTAAAGCAGTTGATGCATGCTTTGCATGAAGCAAAAGAAGGGTATTGGCTTCTTCATGGTCATTTGTTAATTCTGGCAAAGTTTCTGTGATTACTTCATTTGTGTCACTATGAGGACACAGCATGAAACATCCTTGGCCAAATGAAGCAATCACAGTTTTTCCATGAAATTCTTCTGCTGGCAATTTTTTCCAATGCATCAACATAAATAAGATGAGGGATTCTTTATTTTCACCAGACATGAGGAATTTTCGAAATTGTACCGGTGTTTTCTGTTTTTCATTCAGAGCACGTAACAGGCGGCATGAGGTAATCAAACAGTGTTTTCTTTCAAAGTCTTTAATACTCCATGGATTGTACTTATCACAGACAAAGTCAACTCTTGATGACATAAGTAGAAGCAAGCTTGATTACATATCTAAAAACATAAATACTTAGCTCACCAAACCTTGATGGAACATGGTCTGCAAGCTGTTGTATTACTGCCATTCCATCTAATATCAGTGCTGCATTTTTTGGAATATTGTTAATTTTCATATCAGGAAACTTTACAAGAAAATAATGAAATAATGCAGCTTTGTTGGTACGCTGCAAAGAACCATCAATGTTACTTAGGCTAGATGGGAACTCTGAAAGGCAATGTGAAAAATTTCTTCCAGGTCAACTTTTTGGGTTCTTGCTACTATGAGAAGCCTAGTGAGAAGGTCTTTATCTGCTTTCAAGCAATCTGCTTCCTTCTTGCTCTTTTGTTGTGAATGCTTTTCTGAAGATCACTAAAAGTTTTTATCTTCATTGATTTTAATGGTGCATTCAACTATACATTTTTCAAAAATTAGTCGTTGATTGAACAAACTGATTAGAAATATTACAGCCTTGTTCATGTGCTGTCAAAATGTCATCTTTAATTTCAGAAGATGCTACTTGGCCAAATGCAATGTTAATTAATTCTTTTTCACAATATGCAAATGGATTTTGCATAGACTCAGTGTCTGCATGACACTCTGAATATCTGATTCATCCTTTTGATATCAAGAACTACTCAGGTCTTTTTTATTATGGCAGCCCTCTCCTTTTCCAGCCATTTCAGTACAGTTTTTAGAGATTTGAGCACGTTGATTAAAAAATAAAATCCAACGATGAACAGCATTGTCATTATTTGAGAATCCAATCTGCCCACCTCTGGTCTTGCTATCTCTATTCATTGTCTGTTCAATCGTCTGGTCTCTAACTAAAGGGGTACTGGTTTTGTTGCTGAACTACAAAATTCCCAGCAGCAAGATGCTTTGCTATTGCAAGGTGGGTATCTGGAACAGCAAGCATCTCATAGATATAAACAGGAAGATATCTAGCATAGTTCAAATGGTCATATGCAAAATACCAAGGTACCATTTCTGCTGCTGCTGATTTAAGGTGATGGGCCCAATCTCCTGTTCGTGTAGCACGAATAAAATTTAAAAACAAATCTGCCATATTCAAGTAACTCATCCAAAATGCAAAAGTTGGAAATTGGCTGCATCTCTCTTGAATGAATAAGAATAGTTTACTTTCAAACTCTTTAAAATCATTTGATGTGCAGAGATCTTGGAATTGTGTTTTGGGAAAAGCATAATATAAATTTTTAGACAATGCAATGAATTTAGCTTTTTCTTCTTCACTTTGTGTTTCAATAAAAGTAGATAGGAGTTTCCTCCTTAAGGCTTCAAACATAATTTTTATGACTCTGACACTTCGATTATAGTGCCTGCCTTTCATGACTCAGGTAGTGATCCTTGTGCCACTGTTCCAGCTTCAAGTAGGACATCAGCTATCCCTGAATCTTCAAAGCACTTTCCAATGACACTGAGAAATGACATGCAGGTGTGGAACTCACCAAGTCTGACAACTGTTTTTTGCATATACATGGCATCATTCCAACGTGCTTGCTGTGCTTTAGCATAAAATGCAAGATCAAATGTTAATACAATACATTCAGTTTCAAGCTCATCAGCAATAGCAAGACTTTTCAAAAATACTGCATTCACAGTACTTAGTTAAGTTGGGTTACCATTGACCACAGGCAAATATCAATATTGCTTTTTGGTGGTATTTGGTCCTGTAATAAAAGAATATTGAAACCTGTCCAACCTGGAATTGGAGTAGTGTTTTGGTTGTCACTTTCACAGTGCATATTGATCATGGTCATAGCCAAATCAGTAATGCTTGTTTTGGTCTCACAAAATGATTTAAATAAAGCATTTTGAATGCTGTCAATTGAAACTGAAGGTAGGAAAGGGCCTACGCTTTTTGCCACATAATATTCTGGTATGGGCGTTTCATTTAGCATCACACTGCGATTCTTACTCCTGATCATTTGGGGCTGGTCTTTTTCTATTGCGACATCTTCAATATGTGATAAGTGATCACAAGTTAGCTGCTGCACTATGATCCCATTTGTATTATGGGTTGTTCCCTTACCACTCAGAGTTTCTTCTCCAATGTCATTATTATCCCAGGCTAAATGTGTAAAAGTTTTCTTTTTAAAACCCTCTGGAATGTTACTTTTTGATAGTTGTTGTTCAGCCAAAACCGTATCCAGTTCTAGAGTTGTGCTGTGGCTTATAGAGTGCCCAAACCCATTGAAGATGCCTATAAGTTTTGACTGACCAGTCCAGTGTCGAACAGCCATTCCCAGTGCATAATGCTTTGGTAAAAACAAATTTCCTCTGTGAAAAAGGTTCAGAATATCTTGTGCTATGGCAAGTAGCTTTCTCTTATCTTTCTCAGACACAGTAATAAATCTATTCTTCATTTCAACTTCATCAGAAAGACCACACATCAATGCCAATGCATTAAAAAGTTCTACAGGAATTATCTTCATAGCACATTCTGTAGTTACACTATTGCTCTTAGGAGGCCAAGATGTTGGTGATTCCACAGAAATAATCTGATTTCTTAAATACATGCTAGCATGATACAAATTGTACCTATTGTTTTCATCGACATCAAAATGTATTGCACAAATATTCGGAGAATTCATTTTCGCCGTATTTTAAAATTTTTGAATTTAAGGGAGATAACTACTAGCTTAAGAAACGTCATATTTACTCAATTATTACCTCCCTTAATTTTTATGCTCAAATTTACCGATAAAATATTCAATTTAAAATGCAAAATTCTCCCCTGGAGAACTTTTTAGATTTAGACTCTACGGCATCGAAACTCCCGAAATCAAGTAAAATTTTTTCATATAAATTTTATGTCCACGGAATGAAACGAAAATCGACCGTGGCCTACAGGCTAAATAGCAATAACAAAGAAAACATAGTATACATGCATTTCTTAATCATAGGTCCTGTTTTTCTGAGGTGTTGACAACTAAGTATGGATGACAAGAATTGACAAATTTATGAACTCTAAGTGAATACTTTCGGGGGGAGGGGGTTAATTACCTAATTTTTACAAATCAAATTAATATTTTCAGTAATTATCTAATATTGACTTTATTGTAGTGTTATAGCCTTATGTTTCAATATACTTTATGAAAAAATAAAATTTAAAATATAAAATTTTCTTCATTTTAAAATTTAATAATTGAGATCTTAATGAAATATCATGATAGAAGTAATGCTCAATAATTTCAATGGTATTTTATTTATTAATTTTTTAAAGTTTTAAAACTTTGAAGGGATGATGTTTAAAGCTTGTTGAGATGTAAACATGCACTGACTAATGACTTGAAGACAAGTGAATTTCTCTGTAAAGGGAGGACAACATGTGACTTTTTAATAATGTCATGTTCAGACTACCATACATGCAAAAACAGGCATATTTAAACTAAAGAAAATATTTATGAAGATTTTCTAAAACAAAAATTTCAAAAATAATTGCATTCATTTGTGAATAAGTACTGAAAGTTCCATTAAAATCCAACAATTTGATTTTGCAAGAATTTCCAAATCAATGTATTTTTCGTTGGAAAAAAAGTGCAAAAACACTAAATGTAAATATTATGTCAATCACTGACATAAAAAAAAAAGATTAACCAAAATTTTGAACGTGTTAGGATAATAAATTTTTTTAAATACTTTGGTCTTTCCTCCTAATAATAATAATTTTGACAATTAACTTTTTTAAATTTTGGGGCTTTTATTTTTATTTTTTTTATATCATGCTGTTTTTTCAGTGAGCAAGTAGAGGTTCCTACACAAAGTTTTTGTTGAGAGATAGATATATAGAGGTTGTCATTTCAGACTATAATGGAAAGAGAGAAACAAACAAACTTTCACTTTTATCCACAAGTGACTCTTATTGCTGATCTTGAATATTATTATTATTGAGCACTAAGTTGATTCTCATCAGGTGCTCCATATTTGTGACTAAATTAAAGTTTATTTCTGTTTTGTCTCCTCACCACACTAAAACCATTATTTAAAATAACTAGTAATGAGTTTCTTAGTAAAGCCTTATTAAGGACTAACAAATGTATTTAAATATCTGTATGTTTTTATTATTTTAAGATTGCTGAGCTGTAGAGGCTCCTAGTGAATTGTACTTTTGATAATGGACAATTGGGTAGTAAAATAACTTGAAATCGTAAATAGGTTTTCTTATTGTGTGGTTAACACTCCTCCCCAGTCTTTTGAACAGGAGTAGGTTTATCCATTATTTCCTCATGTTCCTCTTTCACTCCCAGTAGCCCATTGCATATTAATGGAATTATTGCATTGCTTGGAGTGAATTGATTTATTTAAAAAAAAAAGAAAAAGAAAAAGCAACAAATATAACTGTTTTTCAAGACAAAACAAACATTATGGCTTTTTTTTTTTTTAATTTATTTATCTTAGAGAAATTCCTCTTTGGGGGGGGGAGGCAGTAAACACTACAAACAAGTTTAGATCAAGATGAAGATAAATTTTTTTTTTTTTTTTTTTTAACTGTGAGAATTTTAGAATTGTGAACTGTGTGACAAAAAGCTGTTTTGATCTGTCTGTTCTTTGTTTTTAAATTGTAGATGCCTGAGGACATCCAGCCAGGTGTTACCTGAAAAAAATGATTATTGAAGGTTCACTGCATTTAACACTTCATTGAGCATTTACATATGCAGTAAAGTCAGCTCTGCTAACCTTGCTCATTAAAACCTGTAGATACTTTTATCTTCAATGCTATGCTTTGGTAACCTTGCTAGGTCAAAGTAGATGTAATACAAATCATTTTTCTGGGGCCCCTCAAGGATACAATGATAGGCACTTAGTGAAGAATCTTGCACAAGACAACAATAATTATAATTGAACTTAATAGAAATGCCTTCTATTTGCATTTGTGACTGAAGTAATAAGTTGGGAAGACATCCTTAAAAGTGATTGGTTAATACGATGCTAAGTCACAGGTGGTATTCTAGTCACAGCTGAGAGTTCCTATACTTTACATAAACAATTAGTCATGCAAATAAACTGATACAATTTGGTATGGAATTAATTTGAAGTGTTTAAGTTGTATGTGTCTATGCTGGCACATTCCTGGGCTGTCAATCACTAAATTGTTTTGCTGAGTGATGCTGCAACATGTTTGATGAAGTTTAAATCTGATGACTGTGGGAGTTAATGGAGTAGGTGGAAATTGGTTGAGTTTTCCTGGATTCAGATTAGTGCCACCTGGGAAGGGGGATTATTTTACTGTGACAAAGTACCATGAAACAATCTGTCACATCTATCAAGATGTACATCAGTGTTACCAGTAATATTTGTAATCACCAAAAAGAACAAGTGTTTATACTGCTACTGAATCATTGCCAGCCTGCGGCCATAATCTTGTGCAGTCTTCTCTATACACTCTACTTCAAAGTGGAAAACTTGTTTGGCCAATCTTCCACAGTTCTATGACAATATTATCTGACCCAGGAAGGTTACTGATTCCAGAGTGTCAATAACGATGCCATTTTTGCTTGAAAATACAGTTTACACTGTGTTGAATGACATTGAATTGGGATGTGGTTCTTGTTGGGTGGTTAGAATCCTTGGAAGTCCTGTTTCATGCATCACCTGCAGGAAACATTTCTTGAGAAAAATGTAGAGTAGTTGTTACCTTGAATATAGAGTACCATATCTTTCTGGCTCTAATAATAATTCCTTGACCAAATAGCTTTCAATTCTGTCTGCAATCTATGGCTGTTACAGTTACACTACCTTTTTACTTATTAATTATCTGGCTGAGTTCATTTCTACTAGTGAGAGGGGGTAAAACCATCCAGTTGTTTCTAATCTTTTAGTGTTTCAGTTTAAGGAAATATAATCTTGCATATAAAAACCTTATAATACTTTTAATCTGAGAGTCAATCTTCTCAGTATCAGAGTTTGTTTTTGCTTTTTCTCCTCTTTTCTTAAAATCTATAGTAAATACCAGCTAACAAGTGTTGCTTTAAATTTACTTTAACTGGAGAATTGATACCCAATATGTGTTTTCCCCATTACACTTAACTAGATGAATGAAGAGCTCTTGTGTCTAAAGTTACTATCAGGTACTTTGTATATGTGTTTGTATTTTTTCTAGATCCCCACAGAAAATAATTTTCTTTTTTTTTTTTTCTTTTAAGAAGCCATAAGTGAGAGATTTTGTCTATAGGAAGGTTGTCAAGTTGAAATATGTGGGACTATTTTGTTTCCCAACTTTTATGTCCTCCAACAGGAACCATCAATAAAAATAAAAATATTTCATTATTTCTTACAAGAGAGAGAGAAATGTGTTTCAGTTCAGGAATGCTGTGATAAAGAGCACTCGAGTGCAAGGGATTACTGAGAGTGAAAGGAACATAAAGGAGAATAAAAGAACAGGTTTCAAGGAGACAGAAGATCTTAGTCGACAGGAAAGCAAGAAACTGGAAGAGAGTTTCACAAGTGAGAATTTCAAGAAGAAACTGTCAGCATAGAACTTATGGTTACAACTAACAATTTCTACATGATCATATGTACCTCAAACTACATCAACAAGCTGAGAACACTAACAGCACACCTAATTCATACTTGATACAGTCTCATCAGAAAACTAAGTAAATCTTGATTTTTACTTGTATTTAATGTACTAGATATCTAGTCTCTTGCTTTAAATTATAGACAACTCAATGCAACCATGTATCACCATGCTATATTTAGTACCTAGTATTATTAATGATCCAACCTTATTGCTGTATTTTGTTAGTTTTGTACTTGATTTAAAAAAAAAATACTTACTTCTTTGATAAAAGTTTTGAAGTTTCGAGATCCAATAAAACAGATTCCCATGCTCTTAAAAGAAAAAAAAAAGAGAAAGTTATAAGCAGCAAAATATGGAAAAATTACTGCAATGTTTCTGTAGACAATAATCACTGTACACAAAAATAATTTTATTGCAAATTAAATTGCATCTTCAAAGTAAGTATTTCTCGTTGGCTGATTCACATCTGGTTAGAAGCAGCAAAATAAGATTTATTTAGTGTTGTCTATTAAAATTGTTGCGGTTCAGAGTCCTATGCTATGCAAGTTCCCCTCACCTCTTGACAGCATTCAATATGCCATTTAAAATTTTATGAAAATTTTTGGTAACTCTATTCTTCACGTTAATAAAAATGTGTTTAGATGACCCCTTTAGCAGGATAAATGTAATCTGCTAAAGTGTGTGTGGGATGGGGTAGTGAGTAACTTTAACAATTTTTTGGATATAATAGTGATTTACTAATACAAGTCCCACTAATTAACCAATAGCTGGGAGGGGGATAAGAAGTAGCTTCATACCTTTTCCAAGAGTATTTGTGCATAAGTAATTATAACTAACCTGACTGGAGTTGAAATTTGGCTCTGCAATTTCCAATTCAAGCTGTTATCCATACACATCAAAGTTTAAGCACCTGGTATCAGTGGCATAGCTAGTATTTTTGCTGCCCAGGGTGGCCCTCAAGTTTGCTGCCCCTCCCCAGAAGGAATACAATATTACAATGCACATTAACCCCTTAAAATTTAATATATATATATATATATATATATATATATATATACACACAGTCAACGACAAAATTATTCATACACCCATCAATTTTTTAACATTTTAACTATTTCCCAGAATCTAATGCCCATATCATGCCAGGTTTTTTTTCCATGTTTCTGTTAACGTGGTATTTATAACTCCTCACTGATAAATTATGAAATAAAAGTACAATTGTGTTTACTTTTTTAAAAATAAAACTGGGGATATGTAAAAAAAAACGAAGACGTTACTTCCTTTTTACTAAATCGGGGAAAACTAAAAACTTTCTATGATATTAAAAGAAAGATAACTTGTTTTTGTTTGTATGCCCTTGGTTTTAAAAAAAAAACATTGTACTGTTAATTCAAAATTTCTTCTTTTTTTAATATTTATTTCAATTCTAACAAATGAGGGGTCATAAATTAAATGCTACGTTAACAAAAATATGATTTGTTTTTCTTTTAACAATGTAAAACAAATGCAATGTCTTTTAAAATTATTTTGTTTTACGTAGTTGAAGTTATTAGTAGCAAAGTAGTAGACTAAGAATTTAAAGTTTGATAAAATTAATTTCACTTTTAAAAACTGAAATAAATGTTATCATACTTTTAATTCTTAGTCTATTTTGTATAATAAAATTTCAACTAAACAAAAAAAATAAAACATTGCATTGTTTTACTACTGTGAAAACTCCTAAGTTGAAAAAAATGCTCATTTTTGGACTTAAAGTTTCTGCACTTAAAAAAATATATTAATTTTCAACTTTCTTTTAAATTTCCATTTGATATTTCCAGAAAAAATTGGAATGCATGTGATATCCTTAAAGCATTGGAATTATTTCAATTTATTTATCTATCTATTTTATAATAAGTAACGATTTTATATCCATATTAAAGCTAGGCCTATGATAAGATAAAAAAAAACAATTGGTTCACATATTTCATTTTTTTTTCCCCACTAACCTGATATAAAAAATCTAATTCAAAGAACTGCCGCCAGTCTGAACTTCTCACATAGGTGTGAGAAAACTATCTTTTTTCTTTTCTGAAAACTCACCACAGACCAAAAGTGCTGCCCGAGGCAGACTGTCCCCTTCTAGCTATGCCACTGCCTGATATTCCCAACTATCTAGATACTGACCAGGCTCGATGTTGCTTGACTTCAGTGATCATATGAGAACTGGTGTTTCAATGTGATTGGCCGTTAACATATCTATCATTTAATAAATAATCATAAGCTGTTCAGTAGAAAACCCAACCTTGTAAGAAAAAGATTTAAAAAAAAAAACTTCTAAAACTTACTTCTTTCTTTTTGGCAATTTTCTGTAAATTCTCTTCAATGGCAATTTGTCGTACTTGGTCTTTTCTAAGGTGGCCAATTGGGAAGAGTGTTTTTTTCAGTGCTTGCTGCGATATCTGAGCAAGGAAAAATGTTTGGTCTTTCACAGCATCAGCAGCCTTCAACAATTTGATGGCTAAAATCAAAACAAAATTGCTGTTTAGTACAGTGGAAAAGCACCTGTAATTTCTTATGCAAAAGGCAATCAGACATCTGCCGTCTTCAAAATCAATTATATACTTTTCTTATAATGACACATCAGAAAGCTGCCTTCTTGTTGAGTGCACAGAGATCTTAAAGAGGACACCATCTCTGCCCCATGTATAGAAAGTGCAATGTACAGAACCTTAGCTGTGGGTTTATAAGTTAAAAGGATTGGGCACCTGCCATAGAGCAATGGTTAACCAGCTAGTCTTACAGATCATTCACTAGAGTAGAGAAGTTGAACATCATGGCAATGCTCCACTACTGTGGCCTTGTGCTAGACTTAGATGAGCTTAGTGAATATCTTAAGACAAAAAGAACCTACTTTAGAAAACTTCAATATCTTGTGACCAATATAGAGCAGCTGATGTGCCATAAAAACTGCATTAATAATTCTTTGTCTTAAACCTAAATTTTGTTCTTTCAAAATTAAAATCAATATGGCTTTCAACTTTATACTAGGCTGAAATATCACTATAAAAAGCTAAAATGAGAACAACAGTTTGTGTATAATATATATATATATATATATATGATATAATAAGTTTTCTTGACTGTGCAGGCCAGTAGATGAAGTGTCTACTCAAATACAGGTATCCACTAAAAATAACATTTGAAGCAATAAAAACTTATCTGATTAAAAAATAAAATCCATTAATTTTTTTATAAAAAAAACATACTGGTAGGATGGTTGGCCGCAACTAGAAGATTCATATGCATGAGACTTACAATCCTCAGGCAGCTGGCAAGAGTATTTATTTCCCCTCTGCAAACTCAGGATATTACACCACAAGTAGCCAGTGTATACACATGCAGTGCATATACTGACCAAAATCAGTGAGGAGAAAAACAATTATATAGCAAAATTGGTACAGACAAGTCTTCAAGGCTGGCAAAGATGTTAATTGACATCAGCTTTTACTATGTGGGAGTGGGTCTTAACAGAACCAGAACATCAAAATTATGTGTCTATCAAAGAAGTGCTCAACTGTAGAGAATCAATAAGTCAGGAGCAATATTTTTTCTCTCCACATAAAGCTAGTGTTAACATTTTGACAGCCTTGTGGACTTGTCTGTACCATTTTCTGCCATATATTTGGTTTCTCTTCATTAATTTTGGTTGGTGTATGCACTGTGTGTATTTGTGTGTGTATGCTGGTCGTCTGTGGGGTAACATCTTGGGTTTGCCAAATGAGAATAAATACTCTTGTCAACTAAGGTCAATAATGCTAGTTGCCTAAAGACTGCACATCTTGTGTCATCCACATGAAACTTCTAGTTGTAGCCAACTGTCCTACTGACACCATTTTTATAAAAATATTATTTTGGTTCTGCCATTAGTTGTGTTTGTCTGTTTGATAACACTCCTTAGGGAGTATTTGTTTTATAAAGAAATATGCATAATTCACAACTCCAAGTTTCATTATGCCAAAGCAATTTTCAAGTGCTGGAAATATTTCCAGCATTTAAAAATTGCTTTGGCATGAAACTCGGAATTGTGAAATTAATGAAAGATATTATGTATATTTTTTAATATATATATATTAAATAGCTATGTTACTTAACATTGAACACTGTTTTTCTTAAATTATAGAGTATTTATATGTATTTGTATACAATTGCCTGCCTATATTTACCCATTTGGTTATATAATACACACACACACATATATATATATATATATATATATATATATATATATATATATATAGTGAAACTTTAACTATATTGGAGTCATTTTTCTTTTAATTACCATATTTTTTTAGCAAGGGTTCTGAAGTTGCATGTGAGACAACCATCAAAAATATCTGTGCAACAAATTTCACCCACTTCACATACATCAAGTCAGATGCTGTGTTTTAAAACAAAAAAAATCTTTTTAATAAAAATTTATTATATAATGTTGATTTTAAGAAGTTAATGCAAATTGTTAAATGAAATCTATCCATTAGTTCTGGCAACATTTAATTTATGATTTAATTCAGTGGCCAAAAATTCATCAATTAGTCTCTGTTGTGTTGCCCGCAATTTGTGATATGGAGCTCCGTAATGCTAAAAAAATCTCACTTTCATCCAAGTCCGGTATCAAATGTGCCTTAGCTACTTGATATATTTGGCACTATTCAAGCTACTGTCAATTTTAACCAATTTTATTGAACCATCCCTTTTTATACAGCTCTAAAGCATCAGACTCTTATCATAAAAAAACATCATAGTTTTCATTGTGTAACATAGGTCATTTTGCTTTCCTGTTGGCCTTCTGACAAATTCACACTTATTAGAATGCAGCTTCATCTTCATTTCATCATTGAATGGCATCTTATCCCAAGCAACAGTTCATACCACTTTGACCAACTTAATGTTGCCTTCAAGTGCTTTTTTGTTTAAATCTGGTATTTTTATTTGTAACAAATCTCTTCAGTCCATGTTCTTGAAGGAAACACTTAGTTTTATCTACTAACACTAAATTGAACAAATGACACTCATCCATCACTTGTCTATCAGTTTTCTTTCAATGAGCTTTTTGCTATCCTTTATTATCTTATTTTGCAGCTTTCTAAAGTGACCATAGTTTGGTCAATCAAAAACACTTCCAGTGCTTTGAAACTTCAAGACTTCAGAAATGCCACTTCTTGACATTTTAATTTCCTTAGCCATTACTCACAGGTTAATATTCTTGGCCATCTTCACTCTCTTCATCCTGGTTTTTTTGGAAATTTTCACCATAATTTCAAGTGATGAAAGAATGCAGGAGTTCAATGTCAGAATTTACTCTATCAGTAGGGAAAAAAATATTGGTCCTATTCCCCCAAAAATATTTGCCTTGTAGCAGTAGAACAGAAAAGAGAAAACAAAAATGGTCAGGTGGCTGAAGAATTTTGTATGGCTATTTTTGGGTGTCATCTTGCATCTTCTCTCCTTGTTTAGAACCCATGTTAAAAATATGATAATTAGGTGTGAAAATGACTCCTATATGGCCAATCTGTAGACAGCACAATAAAAAACATACTTATAAGCTGGCTATTTTTAGAAACTTACAATAGATTAAAATGGCCTTTTGAATGGTACTATATATATATATATATATATATATATATATATATATATATATATGTGTGTGTGTGTGTGTGTGTGTGTGTGTGTGTGTGTGTGTGTGTTGCATGCATAAAATGTTTTAGCTTTCCTTGCTCATATGTAATGAAAGTCCACTTAAGTTTATGCATGTCTCATGGAACAGCTACAGTATGAATGATTAAAATAATGTTATTACTCAGTATTTTCCCAAAATTAAAACACTGTCATATGATGTTTAACAGGAGTAATAGTAGATGTTACAACTACAGTTCCTCATCTCAAAAATTCAAACATTAAATATCAAAGGTTTAAAATTATTTACCTTCTTGCTCAAGAGTGATCTAGAACTGGGCAAGGCCAGGGAGTGTCCAAAGCTCTTGGAAGTATTTCGCCTAATGGTCTGCTTGGTGGCTGAGATAGGAAATTCAATTATCAATGACAGAATCCAATTAGGATTTCAAATACTGATTTAAAGATTGAAAGAACACAATCTTTTTAGCCACTTAGCAGTCAATACTATTGTGTAAGGTGAAAGTATTCTAAAAGGCTTACATGCTACACATTTGTTATTAGAGTGATAAAAAAGATAGTATTGGAGTGTTTAGTTTTGAATACATTAAGAACAAATTTCATTGTATTATTTTCAAAATTCCAATCACCTGAAGAAAGCTGGAGCATACAATGACCAAAATGCCAATAAATATGAGGACAACAGTCTGAATAATGTAAACAATTACAATACCTCATCTCAGAAATATAGACAGATATTATTACAGCTGTCATGTCAATGTGCATTAAGAAAATAGCATTTGTCAAAATTGTCATATTTTTGCTTAATGATTCTAACACCAAATATGAAAGAAGATACAGAACATTTTTAATGTTTTATGCTTTTTAAGAAAAGTATAAATGAAAATAAAACACAAAAATACAACTTGTGCAGTTTATAGGAAAGGTACTTTGAGGGATTAGAGTGGGTTTTGAAGTTTCATACTGACGTTTTCTTATTGAATAATGCTTGATCAGGTAGACCAGAGGAAATTGATAGGAATCAAATTAAAGCATTATTTGAGAATAATCAATTATACGACATTGAAAATAACCAACATATTCAAAATATCCAAAAATATGTTGAAAAACATAAGTTTGGCTTCAATGCATAGCCATCTAAAATGCATGCAATTTGATATTTAAACATATCAAAAACGTTTTTGGCAGATAATGTAAAGCGGTTATTTTACAATACCATGTAATGCAAAAGCAAGACAAAAAAGAGCCACTATCAACCATAACAAAGACTGTCTGCATCCAAAGATGATGGTGTGTATGGTGAAATTGGAACAGAGTCCCCAAGTATGAGCCTCTTTTAGAGAAAGAAATAATTGGTTTGAACAATTTCTACATCCAGTTAGATCAATTGAAAATAGCAATCAATGAAATGCAGCTAGAATCAGTGAAGAGAAAGGGTATATTTCATCAGAGTAACACTAGACTGTATGTTTTTTTATTGACCAAGCAAAAATTGTAACATCTCAGCCAGGAATTTTTCACTCATTTGCCATATTGACCAGATATTGCACCTTAGGATCATTTATTTCATATTTTATTAAATTCTTATGGGAAAAAAAATTCAATTGCCTGGAAGATATCAAAACAGACCTTTTTTAAATCAATTTCACCCCATGAAAGGTAGTAAAGCCACTAAGACACAAGAGGTTACTGGGTGTGGAAGCATTAGAAACAGAATCATTACTAATGAGCAGGAATAAAAAAGAATAATCGGAGGACAATAGATAGTGACTGACATTGCATTTAAATTTTTTAAGTTTAGAATTGGCTGGAAAGGATGGAGCTGGAAGGGAGTTCCACAAGTGAGAAGTGTGAGAAAAGAAACTGTTAGCATAGAATTTATGGTTACATCTAGCCAGCTCAGCTCTAAATTGATGAGGTCTCAAATGCCATTCTGTTACTCTACTTAAATTCATAAAGTCTAGGTACCACAGTAAAGAGCTCATCCGAACAATTATCATGAAAGTATCTATAGAAAGGGTACAAGGAGGCAACCTTACAGCAAATATTTACTTACTAAAAAAATTATGGGAGGATGGAATTAGGAAGTTGCTTGAAATATGGTAGAACATAGTAGAAAAATAGTAAATATGTTCAATATAGTTTATATAGAAAATTGAAAATAAAATTATATTTGCCTTAACTTTTTAATCAACCCAATACTGCCCCCATGCCAAGCTTCTTTTACAGATCACTAATTCCAAGTAAATGACTTTCTATTGCTGCAACAGTTGTTAATTACCAGAAAAAAATTAAAACAGAATAAAATGAAAATAAAACAAATGCTGTTAACTGAAATTGTGAGATGGGGGATTTGGGAATTATTTAAAGGTATTTTTGACTATTGCCCTAATATTTGCTGTTTTCATATATTGGCTGTTTAATTCTTCAGGTGAATGTGACATGTGCTGAATAAATCTAGGCAATAAAGATGAGGATGCTAACTAATCCAAGTAACTTCCTGGAAACTTTATTTTTCTGCCAATAGCAGTATTGTCTTAACATAGTCAAAATTCTTTAAGTTATAGATTTACAAGACTGATTTGAATTGAATGAAGATACAATGAACATTTTCAATTCACAAAAGACAAAACAGATGAGAAACCTGAATGTAAGAAAATGATAAACTGCTCAAATTTTCAAAATGTCTTAACTGACCTTCTCCAGATGAGGGTGGGCGATGAAATGAAGTAGTATTCAACGAAGTACAGGCATAGTGTCCAGTTGCTATGGCATCTGCACCATACCTGCTGATGGCATATTTGAGAAAGGCATCAAATTTTATGTGCTTATTGCACAAGATGTCTGGATTTGGTGTTAAACCTTTTTGGTAATCTTGCAGAAAGGAACTACAAGAGAGAATAAAGAATTTGCTCATCTAATACCTATAATAGTAAAATGTATGTCTAATATATAAAAGTCTATGTATTTATTGTCACTGTATTAAACTAAAGTCAGATATGTTGAAAGAACAGGAAACCCAAACTGACATAAATTGTATAATAAAAGCAAAATTACAATAAGTATGCAAATGATTATGGGATTGGTTTTTAATATTTATTAAATATATTTACCATTTCACTCACATTATTTTTATGTATAAGTAGCAAATTACACACAAAAAAGACACAGTAGGTTTTTTCTTAATATTAAAGTCACTAACATAAATCAAACAGGTGAAAATAATTTTCATCTGTTTGATTTGCATTTTTTTAAGCTCATATCTTCAGGTGTTCGTTTAAACTGACACCTTTATTTTTCCATATAGTTGTGACACTGGCAAACAGAAAGAATGGGTTAAAAAAACTAAAATATAATTTGGAACAAGATGAGAAGGATTAAAGAAGAGAACGATGTACAGACTGAGAGAAAAACAGGGAGGAAATAGCTTAAAGAAAAGTGATTCTGTTACAAGATATTACTGCAAGGAGCCATATAGCAATATTTAGCTGACAACTGATTAATGAGGCAGCTTAAAAAGTGCTGGTTACAAAAACACACATTGGAGAGATAAAATCTAGTGATCTCTGTAACCAAATTAAGGGAATAGAGTTTCCTTGTGTAAGGAGCCAGGGTGCTTGAAGTACAATGACCTAGGTGGGGTTGAGTGTGGTGACTGATTGGATGAAGCAGCTAGTAAATTTCTGATTTTTGAGCAAAGCCATGCTGAGAAATTTCACTGATGCAAAATTAAAATGATAATTTTAATTAATGACCATGGACAGACTGAGAGAAAGAAGGCCACACAGTTGAGAACCAGGAAGGATGGAGAAATGTCTATGCCCATTAGGAAATGATGGTGCAAGACACAAATAACAGAAGGGAAGAGTATTGCAGATCAATATCTTCTGACTGTTATCCATCGGATAAGTTGTGATTTTATAAAAATTATAATAAAATTTTATTAATTTGTTTTTGCATTTATTCATTTTTAAAACTTTCAAATTTTAGCTTTCTTAATTTATTTCTTAAACATTTTAATGGTGTCTTTATTATGATAATAAATGATAAATGTTAAAAAAAAAATTTTGATTTTGTGACACTAAAAATTGTCTTTCAGTATGGTTCCAAGATAATGGTGAAAAAAATTAGTCTGGCGCCCTGCCTCCATCACTTGTAGAAATGGACTCAGCTAGATAACTTATGTGGGGCATAACAGGTAAGAAGGTTTAGTATTTAGTGTAGCTATGGCAGGCAGGATTTAAAACTGTTTGACTGATGAATAATTGTTGGGACCAAAAAGATTAGGCAATATCTCTGAGACAGCAACTGCTCCAGGCTTTTCTCGAGAAAACAGTTGCAAAGGTCTACCAGGAAGACATGAATCCCAGACAGATAGTGGCATGTTAAAAGTATGAGTGCCCACAGATGATGCAAAAATAGGACTCCTAGCAACTGACAAGGATGGTAATTCATGTTGTTGGTCCTGACCTGACATCTCAGCTTCAGTCACTTTCTCACAACCGTAATGTAGCTTCCCTGTGCCTTTTCTATAAATACTTCCATGGTAATTGTTCTGATGATTTTATTTGATTTCTTGTAAATAGTTTTGTTTTTATATTGTAAATATTCATTGGGGCTAGATTTTAAATTGTTGTTTGGCAGCAAGGGCTCATCATTTTACAGTTGAAATGGTCAGATGTAACCATAAGTTCTATGCTAACAGTTTCTTCTCTCACACTTCTTGCTTCTCTTCTGGCTTTTTATTTATAGATATGTTGAAAGAACAGGAAACCCAAACTGACATAAATTGTATAATAAAAGCAAAATTACAATAAGTATGCAAATGATTATGGGATTGGTTTTTAATATTTATTAAATATATTTACCATTTCACTCACATTATTTTTTATGTATAAGTAGCAAATTACACACAAAAAAAAAAAGACACAGTAGGTTTTTTCTTAATATTAAAGTCACTAACATAAATCAAACAGGTGAAAATAATTTTCATCTGTTTGATTTGCATTTTAGCTCATATCTTCAGGTGTTCGTTTAAACTGACACCTTTATTTTTTCCATATAGTTGTGACACTGGCAAACAGAAAGAATGGGTTAAAAAAACTAAAATATAATTTGGAACAAGATGAGAAGGATTAAAGAAGAGAACGATGTACAGACTGAGAGAAAAACAGGGAGGAAATAGCTTAAAGAAAAGTGATTCTGTTACAAGATATTACTGCAAGGAGCCATATAGCAATATTTAGCTGACAACTGATTAATGAGGCAGCTTAAAAAGTGCTGGTTACAAAAACACACATTGGAGAGATAAAATCTAGTGATCTCTGTAACCAAATTAAGGGAATAGAGTTTCCTTGTGTAAGGAGCCAGGGTGCTTGAAGTACAATGACCTAGGTGGGGTTGAGTGTGGTGACTGATTGGATGAAGCAGCTAGTAAATTTCTGATTTTTGAGCAAAGCCATGCTGAGAAATTTCACTGATGCAAAATTAAAATGATAATTTTAATTAATGACCATGGACAGACTGAGAGAAAGAAGGCCACACAGTTGAGAACCAGGAAGGATGGAGGAAATGTCTATGCCCATTAGGAAATGATGGTGCAAGACACAAATAACAGAAGGGAAGAGTATTGCAGATCAATATCTTCTGACTGTTATCCATCGGATAAGTTGTGATTTTTATAAAAATTATAATAAAATTTTATTAATTTGTTTTTGCATTTATTCATTTTTAAAACTTTCAAATTTTAGCTTTCTTAATTTATTTCTTAAACATTTTAATGGTGTCTTTATTATGATAATAAATGATAAATGTTAAAAAAAAATTTTGATTTTGTGACACTAAAACAGTATGGTTCCAAGAAAATTGCCTCCATCACTTGTAGAAATGGACTCAGCTAGATAACATGGGGCATAACAGGTAAGAAGGTTTAGTATTTAGTGTAGCTATGGCAGGCAGGATTTAAAACTGTTTGACTGATGAATAATTGTTGGGACCAAAAAGATTAGCAATATCTCTGAGACAGCAACTGCTCCAGGCTTTTCGAGAAAACAGTTGCAAAAGGTCTACCAGGAAGACATGAATCCCAGACAGATAGTGGCATGTTAAAAAATGAGTGCCCACAGATGATGCAAAATAGGACTCTAGCAACTGACAAGGATGGTAATTCATGTTGTTGGTCCTGACCTGACACAGTCACTTTCTCACAACCGTAATGTAGCTTCCCTGTGCCTTTTCTATAAATACTTCCATGGTAATTGTTCTGATGATTTTATTTGATTTCTTGTAAATAGTTTTGTTTTTATATTGTAAATATTCATTGGGGCTAGATTTTTAAATTGTTGTTTTAGCAAGGGCTCATCATTTTACAGTTGAAATGGTCAGATGTAACCATAAGTTCTATGCTAACAGTTTCTTCTCTCACACTTCTTGCTTCTCTTCTGGCTTTTTATTTATAGATATGTTTGACATAAATTGTATAATAAAAAGCAAAATTACAATAAGTATGCAAATGATTATGGGATTGGTTTTTAATATTTATTAAATATATTTACCATTTCACTCACATTATTTTTTATGTATAAGTAGCAAATTACACACAAAAAAAAAGACACAGTAGGTTTTTTCTTAATATTAAAGTCACTAACATAAATCAAACAGGTGAAAATAATTTTCATCTGTTTGATTTACATTTTTAGCTCATATCTTCAGGTGTTCGTTTAAACTGACACCTTTATTTTTCCATATAGTTGTGACACTGGCAAACAGAAAGAATGGGTTAAAAAACTAAAATATAATTTGGAACAAGATGAGAAGGATTAAAGAAGAGGCGAGTACAGACTGAGAGAAAAACAGGAGGAAATAGCTTAAGAAAAGTGATTCTGTTACAAGATATTACTCAAGGCCATATAGCAATATTTAGCTGACAACTGATTAATGAGGCAGCTTAAAAAAGTGCTAGTTAACACATTGAGAGATTAGTGATCTCTGTAACCAAATTAAGGAATAGAGTTTCCTTGTGTAAGGAGCCAGGGTGCTTGAAGTACAATGACCTAGGTGGGGTTGAGTGTGGTGACTGATTGGATGAAGCAGCTAGTAAATTTCTGATTTTTGAGCAAAGCCATGCTGAGAAATTTCACTGATGCAAAATTAAAATGATAATTTTAATTAATGACCATGGACAGACTGAGAGAAAGAAGGCCACACAGTTGAGAACCAGGAAGGATGGAGGAAATGTCTATGCCCATTAGGAAATGATGGTGCAAGACACAAATAACAGAAAAAATTGCAGATCAATATCTTCTGACTGTTATCCCGGATAAGTTGTGATTTTATAAAAATTATAATAAAATTTTATTAATTTGTTTTTGCATTTATTCATTTTAAAACTTTCAAATTTTAGCTTTCTTAATTTATTTCTTAAACATTTTAATGGTGTCTTTATTATGATAATAAATGATAAATGTTAAAAAAAAAATTTTGATTTTGTGACACTAAAAATTGTCTTTCAGTATGGTTCCAAGATAATGGTGAAAAAAATTAGTCTGGCGCCCTGCCTCCATCCTTGTAGAAATGGACTCAGCTAGATAACTTATGTGGGGCATAACAGGTAAGAAGGTTTAGTATTTAGTGTAGCTATGGCAGGCAGGATTTAAAACTGTTTGACTGATGAATAATTGTTGGGACCAAAAAGATTAGGCAATATCTCCTGCAACTGCTCCAGGCTTTTCGAGAAAACAGTTGCAAGGTAATGAATCCCAGACAGATAGTGGCATGTTAAAAGTATGAGTGCCCACAGATGATGCAAAAATAGGACTCCTAGCAACTGACAAGGATGGTAATTCATGTTGTTGGTTGACCTGACATCTCAGCTTCAGTCACTTTTATTTGTAGCTTCCTTGCCTTTTCTATAAATACTTCCATGGTAAAATTTTATTTGATTTCTTTTAGTTTTGTTTTTTATATTGTAAATATTCATTGGGGCTAGATTTTAAATTGTTGTTTGGCAGCAAGGGCTCATCATTTTACAGTTGAAATGGTCAGATGTAACCATAAGTTCTATGCTAACAGTTTCTTCTCTCACACTTCTTGCTTCTCTTCTGGCTTTTTATTTTCCAGTCAACTCTGATCTTTAAAAATTTAAATGCAATGTCAATCATTATCTTCTGTCTTCTTAATTCCTGTTCTTTTATTGTTCTCTCTCTCATTAATAATGTTTTCTTATTCTCATATATCTAATATGAAGATAATAGTGCAAGATTAATTAGTGCAACATAATCAATTTAAAAACTAATAATCAATTATTGTTGGTTAAGGTGAGTGATAAGAGAATTTCTTTTGTCTGTCCACTTTTTGTAGGAAGTGGAGATGAAATTGAATTTTATGTTAGGATATAAAGATGTTAATTTAAACAGAGGAAAATAAAAACAGTCTCTCCTAGCAGCACATTTCATTTTAGAATTTCAAACAACATTAAAAAGTTCAAAGAGTGTACCAATTGAAATGTAGGAATCAAAATAAAATAAGGATATTAGTTTGAATAATTTATAGAATTATTTCTATTATATTCTTAGTAATTCTTATTCAGTAAATATATTACTCTGCTATTTACAAAATAGAAAAGGAATTTTTGCTGCACCATCAGAAGATTTCACTGTCTTCCTTTCAAAAGTTTTTACTCCTGCTTTGGTTCTTAATAGGTTTAATAAACTTTTCCAAATGAATAATAAAGAAAATTGTTGTGACTTTGAAAATACACAAAAAATAAATAAAAAATAAAATACATTTTCAAATTTCCACTACAACTACACTTTCATCAAACTGAAACATAGACATGTAAAACCAGATTTGGTGTTGCCTTGCAGCAACATAGTAGTAAGCATACCACCTGACCTCTTCAACCAATAACAGAATAAAAAAAATAAAATTTTGGCTTTTGTTTTGTGGCATATCAACCTGTAAGGGTTATTTAATGTTGGAATCTAAATATTTTGAATGCAGTTGTATGCCTTCAACTACAGATAAAATGTATTGTTGGTCATTTTGTTTTAAAAATTTTTAGTTGGTAATTTTACTATAAATATATATTGGTGGTAATTTTTTTATATAAAAATGTATTGCTTGTAATTTTATTATAAAATGTGTTTTTAAACTTTCATAGTGTTTTGTTTTTGTTTGGGGTTCACTATTTGCTCATAGCTGGGGCCCTAAGAGAGGCTACCACCCTGGGTTAGGGTGGCTCTGGGAACAACAGCAATTAAGAAGTGGTTCCACACTCCTCAAAGCCTCCAATATCCCGATTGGAGACTTGCTGACGAACGTAATTTATTGACATACCCCAGACTAGGATTTCATTTGGAGCCTATCTCCAGTTTATATAAGAACAGACCAAAAGTCACTCAGGGAGCACACACAATGGATACACTGAGCACATTCACTTAACTTACACCATGCTGAAGAAAGCTTTCTTATTCTGGTACTCTGAAAGAGAGAGATTAACACCAGTAAGATAAAATATTTGCCCATGTCGACCTCAAAAAGAGCTAAGTGACTTACTTATATTCATAAATATATATGCATACTTTCTCACACACACACACATACATATATATATGTGTGTGTGTGTGTGTGTGTGTATCTTCACACCTACATATAATATGCATATACTCACACCTACACACATCTGTACATACACAGACATTTGTTTTACCAAATTTTATTTCTCTGGACTTTTTAAAAACTCTTCTAAGAACTCCTTTTCTCTTTCATATGATTGTCACCACTTTTATTAAATTGTATTCAAGTTGGTTTGGCGATGTTGTTTTATTCCTTGTTTTAAGTATGTGAAGGCTCATTGGCTCTTTCTTTCTCCTGTGGGGTTAGCAGTAAACTACTTCTCCTGACCATCAAAACAAATCCAATCACAATCATAATCACGAGTAGTCTGTGCAACAAGATAAAGCTTCTCTTCATCAGTCAATATCAAGAACAAGTAACCTTGCTAGTGTGGAACAATTGTCATCTTACCTGAAAACCTGATTCCAATATTCTTTAACAAAGTCAACTGTGTAAAGAGGAATCTTCAATTGTTTGCACACAAACTGAGCATCTTCAAGATCTGTGTTGATAGAACAAGTCCCATTTTCATCAACAATGTCCCAATTCTTCATAAACAATCCAACAACTTGATAACCTGCAAAGGAAATATAATACAGAATATAAGTCCATTTTTATTTTTAGACATGGAAAGAGATGTAAATAAATGAGATGAGTAAATGTTTTCAGGTGAATATAAAAATTTTTAGGGCAAGATTCAAATTCTATGTCTAACCAGATTTTTTTTTTAATATTTTCTTCCCTCTAAGATTTAAAAAGTAACACTAAGAATCTATTTATATATATATATATATATATATATATATATATATATATATATATATATATAGTATTAAAATTAATAGATCAGCTGATTCTGCTACCTTGGTTCCAAACTTTCAATATCGTCAGGCGATTTTGGTCATATATATATATATATATATATATATATATATTAATCACTTTACCCTCCAAGCAAGATGATAATAGAACTAAAACTAAAGACACAATGGGGTTAATGGGAGTGAAAGAGAATGAGAAAACTTTAGTGAGGAAAAAGGACAATAAAAGAATAGGTTTCAGGAAAACAGAAGATTGCAATTGATGTTGCCTTTACATTTTTGAAGATTGTAGGTGTCAGAGAAGCAAAAAGTAGAAAACAGTTCCAGAGGTGAGAAGTACAAGAAAAGAAACTATTAGAATAGAACTTACAATTACATGTAGCTAATTCAACAGTTAAATGATGAGACTTAGTTGCCAATCTAGTAGTAGGCTTAAATTCAAGTGGTCGAGATACCAAATAGGAGAGCTTATTAAAACAATTGCCATGAAAATATTGATAGAAAAGACAGAGAGAAGCCACATCATGGCAATGGGAAAGTGACTAAAGTCAAAATATTATGTCAGGACCAATATCATTACAGACTCTTCTTTGGATTTTAAATTTAATATTTGCACAAAATGTACATATAATAAAAAAAAAAGAAATTAGCAAAAGTGTACAATGCAAAATATAGAGCTTTGATTATAACATCATAGTAAATATTTCAGCTCTCTTACCACTCGGTGATAAGACAGCAGGAATATTTACTTATATATATGTATGTATGTATCCATGTATATGTATGTGTGTGAAGTCAAGATCAAGAGCTTTGATTATACTGCTGCAGATTTCCCAGTGACTAGCAGTTGGCTAACTCTGAATCCTTTCCAAGCATCCCTATCAAGTGGTCTAATGTGGGCAAGGATGCACATCCTGCACATCCCTTCCAATGCAGTCCTTCCATGTTTTCCCAGGTCTACCTCGATCTCTGTGACCAAGAACCCTGAATTCCAAGACAGTCCTGATGCAAGATGAAACTTGTTGAACATGACCAAACCATCTAAGATGATAGATACACAGCACTGTTAACAACTCAGATGAGGGGTTTTATACTGAGACTTGGTGCTGCAGATCCAGCGAATAATTGAGTGGTAGTTGCAGTGGAGTTTCTGCAAGACCAATGCACTTGGTGCCCAAGGCTCACTGCCATGGATCAGTGCAGATTGTACACATGTAGAGTTCTTAACGATATGTGTTTGGATGAGAGAATGGCTAGGAGCTTTTTGAATTTCCCCCAAGCCATAGAGCACCTGGTTAGAATGGTGAGCTCGCAACCTCCATTTGTACAGAGCATATGCCCAAGATAACAGAGACAGGGCTTAATATCCATTTTTGAACCATTCAAAGTGATTTGGGTAGAGGGCCTGCTTCACCGTGGCATTTAGAGCAGATGTAATCTGATAGTTTTGTTAGTCTACTGGTGATGCCACTGCAGGTGTTGCATTTGGAGCACAAGAATGAATTTGTACCCACTCCACTACGGCAGACAGCACAAGGAAATGTGTCAGATTCCTGCAACTTGTTCAGATCAACATCAGAAATCAACCTTTTGGTCTTTTTCCTGTTGACACAGAGCCCCTTGCTCTTCATGCCTACCTTCCAGGTTTTCAGCTTGGTAACACATTCATCCAGAGTGTTAGTGATTAACACAAGATCTTCAGTATATATAGTACACCAGTGCAGAACTCCCAAGAGAGTGCCTTCAACACAAGAATAAAGAGCAGTGGACTCATGACTGAGCTTTGATGAACACCAACACCAAACTCCCTGCTATATTGACCATTGACTAACTTGAATTTGGGCATTGCAGTACATGCCCTGAACCACACAAATAGCCCAATCCTCAACTCCGAGCAATCTTCATACATGGTTTACACTGTCTATATCTGACACTGAGTACTCTTCCCACATAAATAGAACACATTTTAAACACTATATATTATTGATATAATAATACTATTTTCAGTAATGTTTGCATTTGTTTCTGATCACTGACAAGCTTTCTATTTTCAATACAGAATATAAAAAATATTTTAAAATATAATAATTCTATTATATAATTTATAATTAAAAAAATAATTAATCCAGATTTAATTTAAAGAAAAAGAAAAATTAAAATCAAACAATGACGCAATGATTTTGAGCCTGTGAGTGGGTATTTTTTATTTTTTTTACACTTTATCAACATTTTCTGAGTTATTTAAAGATGTAACATATTTTGGATTAAAAGATTTTTTTTGTGAGTGAATATTACAATAATAATTTTTTGAGAATAACAATGATTTTTCCAGATACAAGTCTTGTTATTTAACCTATATCTTGGAGAAGCAGATAGATTCATACCTTTCCCAATGGCATTTTCATGTAAGTAAATGCAACGAACCTGACTGGAATTTGAACTCAATGATTTCTCATTCTGAGGTGAGAGTGGGTTGAGAGCAATATTCCAAAAACTTTTGACAGTATCAATGTAATTGATTATTTTGCAAAATAAAAAAATGAGTATAAATTTCCTACAAAACCTAATTTTATTTTGATACATTTGGTAACCTGTGTATTTTAAAGCAATGTAACTTTTAAGGGGAAACTAATCACTTTTTTTTTTAACATATTAAATATATATATAAATATATTTATATAGATACTTGTCATAATCTAACATGACTGCATTACTAATATCATGATCCTGCAACAGGCCAATAGCTTCATTATTGTTTAGTGCAACTGCACTAGGCTAGACATGTCATCCAAATATCTGAAAATTGTATTCCCATATGGGCATAATAGGGAGAACTAGCTGAAGGCCAGCACTCATCCAGAAGCTAGAAGTAATAGTGACAATGACCTCAAGCAATGTAAGTTAACCCTCCCTAAATACAGGGCCGTAGTAGAGGCAAATGTTTTTTTTGCAGAGGTGCAAAAAAATTTAGATTTAGCCTTAAGTTATCAAAGGCTACCAACATGGTTAGTGGGAAGAACATTTAAAATATCCAGTACCTCCTTGCTTTGTTATTTTTTCTTCCTTTATTGTATTTTGTTAAAATAAAACCCTGTAAAAATACTACAATTGGTAAAAATTTAGGAGGTGCCAAGCACTCACCTCCAGCTGCTATGGCTCTGAAATATCAGAAATCCTAGCTTCCAACTATGCTGTGTAGTACCAGATTTGCAGGTAAAGTATCATAACTGAAACTAAATGCATCTACATTTGCAAAGAACACCATAATGAAAGATATAAGCACATAGTATACGTCCATCTCTAAACTGGTAACAGAATTCTATATTTCTTATGTGGATGATGCTGTGTATCAGAATTTTGTCACCAAATGAGTCATTAATGCAGCAACAACCACAATAGTAACAATAATCTATAACAAGTTTTATCTAAATGAACTACCATGATAATGAAGTTCAAAGATTAACAAATTGTGTGCTTGTGTTCCTATACTCTATCTCTATTTTGTTTACAGAACCTAATTTGTCATTAGCTCTGAATAATAATAATACTTGCTAGTCTCCACTGAAGCAAAATGAAATAAATAAGAAAAAAACATTTAAAACCCTTGATGCAGTGACACCTGCTGAAGGCTAGTTTTAAACTCAATAACCTTCTATTTGAACTCTTGTTGGACTTTCTTCATATGAAAACCTCCTTAATTATAATTCACAAAGCTTTGAGTAGTTAAAGGTTACAGCAGATATTTAAGGACTGAGTCAGCACCTTTTTAAATTATATGAGCAGGATTTATGCAGTCATTTTTTCTGTACTGGTACTTTTAGGAGAACAAATATTTTAAAAGATTTCATTTTGTTTTTATTTTATCTTTGATTATTTAAAAACATTTCCTATTCAATTTTTTCCATGAGTTTGATATCTACCTATGCTATGCAAGATTTTTTTTTGTTTTTTTTAAGTAGCCTTGCCTTCTTAGTAATTAATAAAGATAACCAACTCAGCATGGATTTTACAAGCTGTAGTATTTTAATTTTAACACACTAGAAGATATAAAACAAAACAGAGGAATTTTAATACTCTTACTTTATACATGGTATTATTTATGGTTTCACAATTTTTTTGACTTACAAGACATACACATATTAGATACTATCAGTATAACCTGTCTCTGGCTGGACGTTTCATGACTGGGAATTTTTGCTGTTCAATTGGAGTAGTTTAAGTATAAAGTCAGCCCACCTGAAAATCAATATTAGTAACAACAATTGGGTGCAACTGAGGCATATCCCCAAATGGGGGAGTGGGGTGGGGGTGAGTTGGCTTAACAATCTGAATGGGGGGTGGCCCGGAAAAGGGTAGTTTTTGCGTTCTCAATTTTGCAAGGAAGGAACCTCTTCCATGGGCTGTCTTAATAATAATAATAATATATAATTTTTATTTATAATATAATTTATTTTATAATTCTAATAATCTTTTGCATTAGATTTCAACTCTCTAAATTGATTGTACACAGTTTTTTTTACAGACATTAAATTTTGCCTTTGATTTTTGCACAAAGTGTAAAAAATCAGTTTTTTCAATTTTTCATCTCCAAGGTTGTAATTTTTTTCCAGCCAATTTGAACTCAAAACAGGCACTGAAGAATTATCTATCAAACAAAAAAAATTTAATTGAAATCGGATGAAAACTGTGGAAACACATAAACAACATCCAATCACACACACACACACACACATACATTTTGAGAATTATAGATATAGACATTCTGATTTTAAAACATTTTTCAGAAAAAAAGAATTTTAGAACATTTTATCATACATTTATAGTTGATGTCTTCAATGCTTTACATCTCATTTCTAATAAAGTAGTGTTGGATGCCATGTAATATTTAGTTTATTTGTTTTGGAGGATGCATCATTTAAGTCAATACATGTGGTTAATGAGGTGCTACCCATTTGAACAGTTTATATAAATTGGATGTAGCAAATATGAGTGGAACATTGTATACATGATCAAGATGGTAAAAACTAGATGTAAGTTTTTTTGCTTTTTTTTTTTTTTTCAAAGAAATATTTTTCATACTCAAATTTCCCAAATTTGTGGGTAGCATCTCAAATATATAAATTTTTCATGTATAAAAATAACTAACCATTTTCTTTTAGTTCAGTATGTTGATACTAGTTGCAAGAGAAATAACTTATGTCATAAAATTATACACAAGATGACATGTCACTGTGAAATCACCATGACAATATATTAAAATATTCTAAAATCACTTAATGTTAGTTAAGAACAATTTGGAAAAAATTCATTTGTATTTAATGTGTAATTCTGATTATCAAAGATTATAAATATATCAGTGGGAAAATAGCAAAGGTTGCCAGAATTCCAATCACATCAATAAATCATGATTCAATTTGATTAATCAAAAATTGGATTTTTATAACATATCACCTTTTCTGGCTAAGATAATACTTAAAAGAATAAATAGGTACCAAACACCTTAATAAAAATGTTATAATTTTTTATTTCAATTTAATTCTATATTTTATTTAACACCTAAATAATATTGTCATAAATTATAATTTGAATTATATACACTACAGTTCAAAAGTTTGAAGTCACTCCCAAAATTAACATGGGATGAACTTGACAGAAATGAAAAAGAGCTCTTAGAGTCATTGAAAAAAAGAATGGAATCAATTATCAAACTTATACGTTGAGAAACCTTTGCAATGAATGCCAAAAATTTAGCTGCAGTAACCAAGGAGGATATTTTGATGAGAGCAAAATTTAATCATAAAAGGCTTTTGTTCTTTTTGTCATAATAAAATTTCTAATAAAAATCATGTCTCACTTTTTTTAACCATATTTAATAATTTTCTCTGATTTAAAGTACAAAGCAACTACTTTTGGGGCCAATTTAGAAAATTACCAGGAGTGGCCTCAAACTTTTGAACTGTATTGTATATTCATTATTTTCTTACCATAGCTTTAAATTTTATTTTTCCTAAATCATCATATTTTACATTTATTTTAAGATTTGCTTATGTATAAATCTCACCGATATTTCAGATATTTTACTCACAAATATTTATTCTTAATTTCATTGATTGTTAAATTTTCAAATTAATTATAGCATTTTTAAGTACCAATGTTGTCATTTTCCTTAATTTTTCAGTTGTTCTGATGATGTTCTTAATGATTGAAACATTAACAATGTTGGTTTTCATAGATCCCATCCGAAATATAAAATTAATATTCAATTTTAACTAATTTTAGGTAAAAGTGATAATTTACATAAAGAATGGAAAGTGGGAACTTTCAAAAGGAACTTTATTTTTACTGCTTAAATAAAAATTTGCAGAGTATATTTTGACACCATATTTGGTTTAGTGAGAATTCTAGTGTAATATTTTTATTTTCACACAATTAGCTGAAGATAATTATCTAAAATTGATGAATTTACTAACACAAAGTATTTTTTTAACCTGTTTTTTTTTCCCTAAGCAAGGCAGTAAATACACAAAGACACAAGGGATACTGGATATAAAAGAATTAGAAAGCAGAAACATTACTAAAGAACAAGAGCAATAAGGAAGACAGTAAATAACACTTGACATTGCATTTACATTTTTGAAGATCAATGTTTACTGGAAATAATGGAGCTGGAAGTGATTTCCACAAGTGAGAAGTGTGAGAAAAGAAACTGTTAGCATAGAACTTATGGCTATATTGAGCCAATTCAACAGAAATTGATGAGACCTTGTCAATCTAGTACTGCACTTAAATTCATAAAGTCTAGGTACCATGGTGAAGAGCTCATCTGAACAATTACCATGAAAGTATTTATAGAAAAGGCATGCAGAAACTACATTACAGCAGTGGGAAAGTAGCTGAAGCTGAGATGCCAGGCTAGGACCAATAATATTGCTGATTCTTCTTTGGATTTTATCATGAATCTTTAAAAAATATATAGCAGGAGCACCAGACCATATGTGGCAGCAACATTCTAACTATTTACAAAAAGTGTGAAGAAGTCTGGGAAAAAAGAGATATTCTTTCCAGGTAGATGAATTTATTAATTCCTACATGGAAATAGGAGAAAGACTTTACAAGTGGAAACTTCATTTATTTAATGTATTATTCACTGCCTTGGAGTGATCTCAAACTATTGCCGGATACATCATGAATATGACCATTATTCCAACAAATACCAATTCTAAAGCATCTTAACTATCTACAACTTCATGAACATTGTGTAAATAATATGAAACACTCTTCCTTCAAATCCAGAAAATCAACAGAAAAAATTCTTAATTAGGTTAAGTTTCAAATCAAAAAAAAAAAAAAACGTATTTTCAAGAACCTTCTTTGTTCATCAAATATAAATTTGGAGGAAATAAGTTATGCCCACTATTGTTTGTTTCTTCCAGTATCAGTGTTTACACTTATGTAATTTGTTTATATTTACTCTAAATTGATTATAAATAAATTTAGAACCCCAACTGCAAATTTAAAAAAAAAATATTCAGCTCAGCTCCAGAAAGCCATCTTTCCAGGCAGTTCCTATTTTATTAAAAGGGAAGGGCTAGGATTAATCCGTAATGCCTAAGGTATCCTAATAGGAAAAGTCCAATATACAAGTGGAATTACACTTTAAACATGGCTTTGTATCATATTCCATTCAATGCAGATTTTTCATTTATCAACTCTCTGATGCACTCTTTGGGAAATAGCAAACAAATAATGTCTAGGTCTTGTGTTATGAATCAACACAAAATTGTTTCTATCTTGAGTCACAAATATAGCTGATTTCACTGGGAACTTATTTGACACAGGAAATTTATATTTTAAAACATTAAGTAAAAGTGTGAGGATGTGCATTGTGGTGTAATGGATATCAGCTCAGAATGAAAAATCGGAAAGCAGAGTTTGAATTCCATTTGGGTTTGTTACATTCACTTAAGTGCAAACAGGCTTGAGAAAGGCATGAATCCATCTCCCCCTCAGCTATGGTTTGAATAGCAGGACAGACTGGGTCTTATAGCTTTGAATGACAACAATTCTAGTGCAGAAAAAAAAATTGGTAGCTTACTGTGGGAAAATTTTTTTACCTAGTCAGTCATGAAAGAGACATGATCGCTCAAACACATTTCATGTCTAGCACTTAACAGAAGTGAAATTACAAATATTTCTTCAGAAAAAAGTGGGGTTAATGCTCAAAACATAGACAATATAAAAATCTACTGTTTTTATAACATTGTAAGTTTTTTCTATTTTAAGTTAGGATTGGAATCTGTAAATTTTTAGCTTATCACAACTTGTGCTCAAAACAGCTTCCAGCTTGGACTAACTCCAGTTTGCATTGGACTGATTTTATAATTCTACTTTAAATTTCTATAACATCCTGTATTTGATTGTATACAAGATTCACCCCCACCCCCACTCGTTTTGAGATTGACCAAATAGGAAACAGGAGTGAAGGCCCAGTAACATTCAATATACCATCCAACAATTTTTCCTTCATATTCTCTGCTGAAATGGAGGGAGAGCTCATATGTGTTTTTACATACAATACTTGTTTCTTTGTTATAATGGTTAACAGTATTGTTAATAGTAGATAATTGTACTGCATTACTCTTAAACTATCAAGTGTAATTGTAGTAGGAATCAAATAAAAATACACGTTTTACCACTTGAAGTGTAACACAGGAATTGCCGATTTAGAGGGCAACACTTGCATAGTTTTTATTATTACTGTTTGGTTTTTCTATTATGAAACATTTTAATAACTCAGTCCAATTATCTAAATTTATGTCCCAAATTTGGTAATGTTGTGTTTTTTTTTTTATAATTGTTTATGAATTTGATTTTGTTTTTGACACATTTAAAATTAAAAAATTTTTTTTTCTATAAATGAAAACTTACTTTACCTCCAAATAAACTAACATTTTTAATATTGAAAATAAACTGTAAAGTGTTTATGGGTGTTAACAAAAGGGACAACCCAAGGTTTGAGCTGTGTATTGGGACATTAAAATCAAGCAGGTACAGAAATTTAACTAAGTAATAATGTGTGTGTGTAACACAGAAATCTGAAGGAACATAGGATTGGTGAAAGTTGCTCTTCTTCAGAAGCTAAGTAAAGTGTTACGAAAGATAAAAAGGTCATTAGAAACAAAGAAAAGAATACCGAATTGCTATATAATATCTAATCTCCTATATGTTAGTGAATGTTGGACAATCTCCACACATATGAAGAGATTGGAAGAAACAGAGGTGTGGTTCTACTAAAACAAATGCCGAGAAAAGCATGTGTAGAACTTTTGAGTAGTGATGAAGTTTTAAGGAAAATAGGAACATAGAAACTGACACTTAGACTAAAGAGACAGCTGAAATTTCTGGGACGCATAATGAGGAAAGAGAGTCTAGAGAATTTAACACTTACAGCACAGGACATACTGAAGGCAAGAAAAGCAGTGAAAAACAGGGAGTAACCTACTTGAGTTTGAATCAATAGACGACAGAACAAGGGTAGTAATGGATCAATATTTAGAGCAATAAAAGAAGTTGTGGAGAACTATGATCGAGTACACTCTTAAAAAAAGTTAAGCAAACGAAAGAAATTTAAAAATTGACTTTTAGTTACCGAACAGTAACTTCTTTTCAAGTTATCTCTGATAAATTATCAACTCAAGTCGAAAAAAGTTTGATTAAAGAACTGTGTCTTGCCCATCTTTTTTCTTTTTTTGTGCGGTACTTCAGAAGTAAGAATATTTTTCAAAGTTTGAAGTTATACTTTAGCAGACTGAAAAAAAATATTTGGTGATTGATTGATTGGTGAGTGAAGAAAAAAAAAACTGAAGTGAAATTTGTTTCAGAAGCAAATATTTCTCAATTTCAGTGAAATATCGAAAAGATGAAGATATTCTATTCTAAATGTGAATTAACACGAAGAGGTACCATGATCTTTAAAAATACTTACTCGGGATAGGACTTTCGAAATCAAATAACAAAAACAAAAAAAATTCTCTACACGTCCTTAAGGTTTCATAAAAAAAAAAAAAAAAAAATTTCAAGTAAAATGTCATTTTTATTTAAAGTTCACTTTTTGTTTGTTTTTAATTAATACATAATGAAATATTTTTCGTGTGTTTATTTAAACATTATCTAAGTTAAATCTCTGCACATCTTTCAAATAACAAAGATTTAAGGCATTTTTAGTTGTTTTAAGAGAAGATAATTGGTTGGGAATTAAACACGTGGCTAGGGGTCTACCGTTTTTATGTGAGGATTCAATAGCCCAATAGCCGGTTACACGGGCATTTTAGCCGCATATAGTTTTAAAAGATAAAGTAAAGTGTAATACTACAGAAAAATAAATATGTAATTCCTAATTAGAATAAATGGTAATAAATTTGTCAAGTGAAACTGTATAATAAAATTTAAGCAGTAAAAAGAAATTGTTTTGTAGTGTGCGTTGGTTACAATGTTGAACATCCAGTCTTGTAACAGTAAATTGTTACCTCTTCTCTTGAGCAGAATGGCAGCGACAGCGCTATCTACGCCTCCAGAAATGGCGCACACGATCTTTTTCCAGTTACGAGACATATTTAATGGTCAATTAAATTATACGTTGTTAATAAAAAAAAAACATATTTGCTGACAGACTGCACCTCCCTACTTTGGTTCGAGCGTCGGAACAGCTGCCGTAGTTTTTTAAAAGGAGTTATTTGATTGGCTGTCACTAATACTACTAGTTATTTCCTATTTTTGCTTATACGACTCGTATTGAAAAAGGGGAGGGAAGAAAAGTGAATAATTACACGAAATTTAACAGGTTTTCTTTTCCAATATGATAAAAGATACAGTGTAACCCGGATATAAGAGAGTTGTCGGGACCAGAGAAGAAGTCTCTTATATCCGGGTTTGGTCTATTTTATTTTTAACACAGGCTCTAAGAGAGTTGTCGGGACCAGAGAAAATCTCTTATATCCGGGTTACACTGTAATCTCAAAGAAGTAAAACAAAACCGACATAAAACTCACAAAAAAAAAAAAAACAAAAAAAAAAAAACTGTTATTAGCTTGATAACCGAATAAAGGCCAAGAACTCTGAGGTTTTATCAAAAGTAAGTTAAACACACCACACCAAACCAAACCAAACAAAACAGTTCTTGTTGTGGGGTTGCCGATCTAGTCTGGTTGACATATGAGTAGTTTATTTAGTTCGATCCTCACTGAGTTCCCCATTATTGTGGCTATGTGCTCAACACAAACTTACAAGCAAAAGAATCATTTTTTACACTCTGAGAAAAAATATTTTCATTTTTTTTACACATGTGAGGTACATTTGTTGATGTGAATTGAATATCCTCTTCTTGTTTATGTTTTTTTTAAAACATGTTAAAAAAACTTAAGGCATTAACATTTTTTCGTTCGATATCCATATCCCTCATCATGTGCATATTATGTTTTTGTGTAAAAAAAAAAAGAAAGAAAAATCGCTTTGTTTGAACCATTCGATTCTTTTCTTTTGCTGCTAGAAATCAAATGTCACACGAGTTCTCGCTCTAGTTTAGACGGCAATGAAAAAAACCTTAATGAGCTATTCCACCGAATTCAATATTAACTGGTGTCTCATACTTGCAGGGCCCCTGAACCTAAACATCTCAATTTTCATGTATTTGTATTGATTGATTGTTATATTGTAACTTAATTTTTAGCCTAATTGCACAATTGAAAATAAATACAAACTAAAAATAATTAGCGACATGTCATAATAAAAATACATTCTTCATTCCATAAAAAATAAATCAACAATGTTTTGCTACTTTGCTTGAGGCAGTTTTTAGTTTAACATCAACTTGAGATTTTTCTTGTTAAAAAGTTGAAGGATTTTACAGCCACATTCAGTAATCAACATTATGGATAAAAAAAAAAAGTAGTGAATTTTATTTCATATGGTGTTTTTTTGAGACTACAGTGATTTGGACGAAAAAAAAATGAGATCCCAGGTGAAAACCTGCGAAAACTTTTCAATTCATCCTTTGACCTTTAGTCAGCTGTGTTTAGTTGCGTTTTTTTTTTTTTTTTTTTTTTAATTTGTAATGTATATAAATAAATAAATATAAATGTAGATAGGAAAAAAGCAAACATTGATAAGATAGCGAGGGTCACAAAAAGCACTGTTTGGGCCCTCAATCAGGTTTCTTGTACCTCCACCCACTCACAGCCGAGGGGTTTCAGTAGTACGAACCGACCCTGCATAAGCATACTTGTCACTCTCAAAGTAAGCAAAACAAGTGTTGCCGACATTCTCATCCTCCGCTATCTTTATAAACTGCCTCTTAAGTCTTCTTAACGTAACCCTCCCCCGCAAGTGGCCCCTGGGCCTTGTACAAGGTGAACCTTACTATAAAAAAATTTAAAAAATAATCCTCATTGGGTTACCCATTTATGACCTTGTGCCCAATATGCTAAGATTAGTGAATAATATCGTAAATATCTCGTGTCAATAGTGTTATACGTGTGAACGTGCGAGATTGGAAGATCGTCTATCGGCCTTTTTGAGCCATTTTTAGTTTTTAGTTTTATGGTGGTGACGTTCATGTTCCGTTTTTATAGCCATAATTCTTTCTTTATGAACTTTCATTGATGGGAGACGTTCTAATATATTTTTTTTTAATTTCTAGTTTCCATTAAAATTTACACTCGCTTATACTTTTTCTGTTTTTGCTTAATGCTTATGCAAAAGAAAAAAAAATTAAAAGTGATTTTTTAATTTTAAAACGACCACCGAATACAAATGCTCCTGAGGAAAGCCAAAGACTATATCAGCCGAAACATTGTGTCGAAAATAAATCAATAACGGTAAAAATAATATCGTACGTTTAAAAATACGGAATAAAGAAAATGCTTAATAATTCCAGAACAAAGTAGGCATGTTTGCAATATGAGATACGAATTAAAAAAAAATACACGCACACACACAAGTTATTTAAATGAACTTTGAAACGGTTTCGATCTGACCAATCAGATTGTGTTTGGCTTAATCGAATGGTTGATTATTAGCCAATGGTAAGATGTGTATCTTGGAGATTACGAGCGCTCTCTGTGAGTGCGTGTTTGATTGTGATGTTTTAGTGTGATTGTGAAGAAAAAAAAAGAAAGGGGTGAGCTTAAATTCAGTTTGGGTCACATTTTTGTTTGTACTATGGATTTCTTCGGCTGTAAAGACTCGTAAATTCAGTCAGGATGAGTAAGGCAACCAAAAGGGAGATTGTGGAAGAGGATTTGGTGAAATTACTACGGCATTTCATTCACAATTCACACCGGGCTACAGCGAAAGATGACGTGAAGGTAAAAAAAGCTCCTTTCCGCGTACACAGATAACATAATATACCACATACATCACAAATAATGACTTGTTCAGCAGGGTTGATTAATTTTGCTTTATTATTTCATGGTCTCGTTTTAAAACAAAGAAAACAGTCAATGTGAAATCGAACCCCCCAAAAAGAACATTTTTTACTCTTCGTTTTGCGTTTCTGTTTTAAAGGAAACATTTGTTGAAAGATTAAAAAATCAACTGTTTCTATTTTCTTTCATTAAAATTGTTTTTCTTTCTCTTATTTTTTTTTCTAAGATTAATAACTAATTTAGTTCTTTTTTTCTGAAAAGTAGTTGTAATTGTTTATTTATGTTTACATTCATTTCATGGACGTGTCAAACTAAGCGTAAAAATGTTTACTTTTTGGTTTGTTTTTTAGCTGCTACACAAAAGACGGGGAAGATCGCATAAGTTGCTGGTCATAATTAAAAGAACAATTAGGATGAAACCTGAATTAGAAAACAAAATTTTCAAATCAATCCCCACTTTAGTTCTTCCAAATTTCTATTTCCGAAATAAATAACAATATGGACCACCACTCATTCAAACATAGTGGCATTATTATTTACTTCGTACTTTCATTTTCCCCTTGGAGTCAGATTGTACATAAATTCTTCATAAAGTTATCCTTTTAAAACACGATAGTCCGTATTTCGTTACTAATTTTAATGATTGCGAAAACCAGTGTAAAGATTGCACAAATATAGCAAAAATTGAATAAAACCAACCGGTGATGTTATTGTCACGCTTGTCTACAGTGCATTTTACGACTCGATCATCTTGTGCAAAAGCAAAACACATTGTTGCCATTACTCTTCTTTGTCTGTAAAAATAGATTTTATTTTTAACTTTTCTCTTTCATATGTATTTTTTGTAATTAATTAGAATTTTTTGACAAGTTCATTCCTTATCTTTCAATTAAAGATAAGAAAAGATGTTGCTTTTTTAAAAGCATCACTGGAATACGAAATAATATTCTTTTTCTGCAAATTTCTTGTTGCTTACCTAGATTTGTTGAGATGACTTTTTTTTGCTTTCATTTTGTACAAAACACCGCCCACTTAACTCTTCTCGCTAAAATCGAGAAAGTTATCTAACACATTGGAATAAGAATTAAAAAAAAATACATTTACCTAATTAATGTTATTTCAGTCGGAAATAATTTTATATATAATTTATAATCACGCTGTGTTAATCTTTAAGTGAAATTTAGTAATAATTGTCAAATGTCAATTATGGTTCAAAAACAGTTTTTTTTTAACCATAATTGACATTTGACAAAAACGAGTTTGCTGACCATTTGATTATTGTGAGTTGCGAGCGACCATTTATTTCCTATTTTGACTCAGTCTGACACAAGGTTACAGTTAGTGAGGTACTTAATTCCTTACCATGTAAAAAAATGTATGTTCTACCTTTTTAACATTTCACAGGATTTGATGTTTGAAATGATTTATTTATTCATTACAATTTTTGGATGTCCATTAGGTGACTCTCACAAAAAAATACTAGGGTGATAAAAAAAAATCTATTTTGTTTAACATCACAAGGTATATTGCTGTTTTACAAAAAGTTGATCCCAACGTCAATCAATGGTCTTTCCATGGCTGAGTAGTTAAAACCATGAAACCTTGATTCAAATCTCATCATGATCAGTTTGTAGAGGAAGTGACTTAATAATATCATAGGAAAAAAGACCTTTAATGCTGAGAGAGTAGGATTGCCTCTATGCAATGATCCTTACACTTAAAACATTCACACATGTTGTACAAATCTTCTATTCTACACAGTTATAGACATCAGTGGTTTGATGGTCATCAAAAGATCCATCATGTTACCCCACATTGTAATAAAGATTGTTATTGTCAGCACCAGCTTGCATACATGTATCATGATCATCATCCTCTCTCTCTCTATTCCCTTTCTCTCTTCTGGCTGCAGAGATGGCTGTGAATCAGAGTTTGATGAGGCCATTCACATGAATTTGTTTTTGGTGGACAACTTTGCACATAGAAGTTCACACACTTGGCCAGAATTGCTTTCCTTGCAGCTCATAGGGGATTGAGACAGGTAAGATCTGGCAAACTTGGTTGTCAGATGCTTAGTCTGTCAAGGCCTGCCTTGGTTATGCCAGCTTAACTGGTGCTACCCACTTTTGCCAGTTTGGCCATTGAGATTGTGTAGATTTTTGCCTATTCCGTCATTGGGGCCCTTGGGGCCCTTCAGGAGTTGGTTACATTCAGTCTGGTCCTTCCTCTTCGACTGTACCACCATTGGTGGCACTACAGGAGTTGGAATTCCAGACAGCTTTGCTTTTGGGATCACTGGGACAAGTAAGCCCTCTACCATGATAATGAATGACCATATATATTTTACACTGCATGTTGAACTGAACAGTTTATCAAATGTGACCACTTTGACTTAATATTACTAAACTTTAATGACATTAATAGAAATGAATCAATAAATAAGAAAATATTTAAGATACTTGTGTATAATTTTATTAAAAAATTAACTTGCAAAATTCTATAATTAAGAAACAAAATGATTTAAATGAAAAAATCAAAAAATATTTTAAGTATTTAAAAAATATGTGGTTTTATATAAGTTGAAGATTTATGCCCCTTTATGAACAAGATGGATTTGTATTTTCTTATGAGAGCTAGTGGTTAGTGTTTAAGCCTGCATAAAAGCTAAATTATAGAGTATGGATTTCTAATTGATATTAATATAGGGCCATACTTGAAAAATTAGTTTGACATCATGTTTTTACTCTCATTTTTCCCTTGTCCAAGACTAAGGTTTTTTTTTTTTTTGTGTGTGTGTGTGTGTGTGTATATATATATATATATATATATATATATATATATATATATATGTGTGTGTGTGTATTTGTGCAGCAATTTTTAATTTATACAAGTTTGGCTAAAGACAATTGTCACCAACAACATAGTGCAAAAAAACAAAAGAAAAGTCTTTGATAATGGCTGATGGTAGCCAAAAGTACTCAGAGAATTTATATCTAAATATGTATCTGAAATGTAGAAAATAAATTTAAAAATTCATTAACCAGGAACTTTTGTTTGTCTTTAACCAAACTGATATAGACAGGGTTTATCAAAAATGCTTTTACAAGCTTTGTGGGGCAGGTTCCTCACACCAACACAAGGACAAATGTCCATATAAACATATGTCCACAAATCCTTCATTTTTGAGTTAAGTTTAAAGGAAGATTACAGTAGATGTTGACATGTAGACTAGGTTACATTTGCTATTCGTGTACATTTGTCGCTGGTCTGTCTTCTACGTTTAACATATGTAGTAGTGAGTTAACTGAGAAGTGTTCTGTTTAACAATGCCTGGATATTCATATTGGGAGCAGGCAGACATGATTTTTATATACACCTTTTTTTTTTTTTTTTTTTTTTTTTACATACATACCATGAATGGTAATGGACATGAGGCTGCATGGCTATATCAGATTGCATTTCCAGAATGAAGGCAACTGAGTCGTCCAACCATTGCTGCTGTTTATTGTTGCATTGCTGAGAAAAGAATCCATGACACCACAAACTATGGATCAAGGAAGACCTATATCTGCTCATACGCCATGAAGAACACATTCTACAAGCTGTCAGACACAATCCAGGTATCAGCACATATCAAGTGGCCCTAGCATGTCGTACATCTCATAGTACCGCATAGAAGGTACTTCAAGAGCAGCTCCTGTATCTGTATTATTTACAATGTGTGTAGGGTCTTTTACCTTCTGATCACTCTCCACAGGAGAACTTTTGCTGATGGTTTATTGTACAAACTGCCAATCTGTTGTTTGTTTCTTTAGTCTTGTTTATGGATAAGACCTCATTTGGAAGAGATGGAATAACAAGTTTACACAACCAACATTTGTAGGTGGATCAGAATCCCAATGGTAAAATACAGGCTAGACATTAGCATCAGTTTATGATTAATTTGTGGGTTGGAATTGTAGGTGACTGTTTCATAGATCCATATGTAGTTCCAGCATGTTTTACAGGAGCTGTCTACAGAGACTTTATTTCAAATACATTTCCAAGTCTGCTAGAGGATGTGCCCCTGCTAATACAAAGATGCATGTGGTTCATGCATGATGGGGCTCCAGGACATTTTAGTCATATTGTTCGTGATGCACTGGCTGACATCTACCATGAAAGATGGATAAGGGGAGGACTGGTTCCATGTTCTGCATGTTCACCTAACCTCAATCCTTTAGATTTTTCTGTGAGGCCACCTAAAGCAATTGGTTTATGCTGCAGATATTAATAATACAGAGATGCTCCATCAATGTATCGGGGTGGGGGGTCTTGCGAAACCATTTGACACTGTGTATATAGTATTTGAAATTGTTCACCAGTTAATGATCCAATGTGTGCATGTGTGTGTAGAAGCAAGTGAACAACATTTTGAACATTTGTTATGAGTTGGTGTGTTGAGGTACAATGATGCTCTTTTGAAAAAATGTTTATATGGACATTTTAACTTGTTTTGGTGTCAGCCCAAAGCCCCCCCAAGTATTTTTGATACACTGCGTGTGTGCATGTATGTATATGTGTGTGTGTGTGTGTGTGTGTATATATATATATATATATATATATATATATATATACACACTCAAAGGGGGTAGTGAAAAATTTTCTTTACCCAACCAAAAAGCCCTTCCAAAAATACTTGGTGTCAGATTAGAGAAAGTGGGTCAGACTGAGAACCTTTCAATACCTCCTCATCTATTGTTCAGGTTTTGTATAAACTTTTTCACAATATTCACTAATAGTGCACTCTTTATACAAAAATGAGCTATCTTATTAATTAGGTTTTAGTCAGCCAGATCTAAAAAAATGAGTTAATTGTTCTGTAATAGTTTTAAATATGCTTAAAAAGAATTAATTATACTTTTGCTATTGATTTGTGCTTAGCTTTTATTTTAGCAAGAACAATAATTGTTTTTTTTGTTTTTTTTTGTTTTTGTTATCTCCAGGTGTCATAATATTGTTTCCATAATTTTTCTTTCACAAAATGTTATACCAATCGGTCATTTGATATTTTTTGTTCTTTCTCAAATTCTGAAAGCTGATAAATTATCATGTCATTATGGAATTTTGCAGTTAAAACTGATAATAAAAAAAAATATTCGAACAAAGTGCAGAAGTTGATGTAACTAAGTGTATACTAAATCATATTGATCAAAATATAGTAATTTGATACCAAATATTAGTATCAAATAGAACAATACTTGATGATACATAAATACACAATAGGATCTGTCATTGTATCCGGTTGCAAACTGCATTTATTTCCAGCTTGTATGTTCACAAAAAATGGGTATCAGTCTATCAGAAAATAAGGGTTGAGTTGTAAAATTTTTGATTTAGACTTTACAGAGTATGAAAATAGTAGCTAGACACTTTTTTTATGCTTCTGCAAGTTGTCACAGAAACTCTAGTCATATTTAATATGTGCCTATACACAGTCAGGTTTTTATCCATCAATATGTTTAAACTGATATGTGCATTGCTTTATATCAGTCATGGCCTGTTTGGCTTTTTAAATGGCATGTCTAATTTTATGAAAATAACATTTATTAAAATTGTTTGTTTTGTTTCACTCACTACTTCCTCACACTCTCAGACATAAACTACACAAATAAAGAATGATTAAGCACAATGTTTCTTGAATTTTGTAACCTTTTGTTGAAGGTAATATTTTCAGAATTTTAAACAATTGATGATTTTTACTAAGGAAGATCATATGTATAAATATATTTTGCTTTAGAAACAGGAAAAAATCATAATTATTTTTTGTTGGAGAAGAAATATATCTCTTATTTTTAAAAATTATGTTTTGTTATTTTCAAATGAATAAATTAGAAACAAATCACATGCAGCAACATGTGTTAATTACCCTGTCAACAAGGAAATGTTATACTAAGACTTCAATTTCTTCATTATAGAAAAAAATTTTTGCCAAAGAAAAAAACAAAACATTTCCCCATATCTAAGGCAGATGCTTACATGTATGCTCTTCTGTAGTGAAAATGGCTAAGGCACCTTCAATGAAAAATTACTTTGAATCTTTTTAGTAGTGCAGCCTGCCTTATGAAAAGCCATATCTCATGTGGCCCACTGCTTGAAAAAGGTTGTCTATGCCTGCTTTATATAATGAATTATAGGAAGTGATGAAACATTTTATTAGGACTTCTTACTGAGAGCTTAAAAAAGACATCAAAACAATAATTTCATTTAAATGTGTTATCAATCCTGACCTGGCATCTTGGCTTTAGTCCCTTTCCCACTGCAGTAACATAATGTTTCTATGCCTTTTCTATAAATACTTTCATGGTAATTCTTCTGATGAACTTTTTTCCATGGTACCTAGACTTTATGAATTTAAGTGCAGTACTAGATTGGTGGCAAAGTCTTATCATTTTACAGTTGAAATGGTTAAATGTAACTATAATTTCTATACTAACAATTTCTTCTATCACATTTCTCACTTGTGGAACTCTCTTCTGGCTTCAGCTTTGATCTTCAAAAATTTAAATGCAATACTAATCGTTATCATCTGTCTTCTTAATTCTTGTCTTCTCTCCTTAATAGTTTTTCTCATATTCTCTAATACTCAGTAACCTCTTGCATCCTAGTGTCTTTATTGTCTTGCTTGGGGTGAAATGATTGAAAATATCTCTTTCCTTTCATTTTCCTTGTCTTCAATGACCATCACATTTAAATTTTATAGTTTCTTCATATTTGCAGCTTTATGTTGGCCTCTTCATGGAACTAGTAAATATTTATAGTGTCACAAGAAATAGGTTATGTTTAAAATGATAATATTTAAGTACTGTGAAAAGCTGCTTTATAGTAAACAAAAAGAATACAGCAACTGATTTCTATTAGGATGGCAAGCTTTACAAAAAATAATAGTAAAAATTCACAAAATTGGAGCTGACCGTGCAGAAGAGTGTTTAAAAAAAATAGTGCAAGAAATAAAAAGTACATTTTAAAAATTGTCATTTAAACAATATGATAGGCCAATGAGTCTCATTTCCCCATTTAGTGTTCGATAATTGAAATTACCAAAAGCTTTAGCAGTAACCCCAATGCATAAATTTGACACCATATGTTATGAAGCTTGTCTTTACTTGTTCAAATTTGCATATCAGTCATGTGCAAGTTGTTGTATTGAAGGTAGTCTTTCATGAGCATTGGTAGAAAAGTGTAATTAATGTGTTAGAAAGATGAGAAAGTCTGCTTTTTAAATATTTAAAATTAAAAAGTACATCTCACAAAAAGATATTTTATAATTTTAGAAAATGGAAAGTCACATTAAACTGCTAATCTTAATCAAATAGATTTTTTCTGTGACTATTTTACAACTCTAATAAAACTAACTGATGAATTATTTTGGTCCTGAAAATATATGATATGCAGATAGTTTTGTACATGACAAGATAGATTTTATTATTTGCTTTTATTTATTTACTTTTACTCAAGACAGATTTCTCCTTTTTTATTTATTCATCATTTGTTAATTATCTTCTGTTCTCTCTTCACCAGTTTTAGAAAACCTTAAAACCTTGAGAAAGATTAATGATGACTACAAAATCAGTTGTAATCAACCCAATGTTATGTAGTTTTACTAATAAATATATTTCTATAATTTCAAAAGATATATGAGCAGGTTACTGAAAAGTTATTTTCTGGTTCATTTCCCAACCAAACAAGACTTTTATTTTCCTGAAGGGCTGTGAAATTTTCAGTGCTCCTTCATAAGATTATTTTGTTTATAGAGAGAGGTGGGGGGAACTAATTGTGATTCATTTAGGACATTGTCTTTTAAATAACAATAACTGACTGATAACATTAAACAAGGATATAAATATATAAACAAGGATATAAAAATTTAAGTGAATCAAATCTATTGTTATAAATTCATTATTATAAACAACTTTACATTATGTAAAATGCCCAGAACTTAGAGTAGATAAATTGTACTTTGAAAATATTTAGAAGCATTTGATTTTCATAACAATAGCTATTTGATAAGAATATCTCTGTCTTATATATATATTAGCTGGCCATTCATATTTGAGGATACCCATCTACTAGGATGGTTAGCCAATCTCTAATTTAGACGCATGATCAGACACATTTGTGTTTGTTCAACATCCACAGAGCCCACCTGTAGTTTATACTGCAACTATGCCGAGCAGACCTTAGTTACATTTTCTGGGAGATAGCGTGTTATCTAGCGTGATCAACAATCTGAACAAAGCCAGTATGCTCAAGCCATCAGTCATGATGACTTGTGACTCATGGTAGCACAGCTATTGATGGTTCCCCAAGTGTTACATCTACCCAATTTCTCTCACAAGGCTTGGGTCAACCCTGTGGTATGGTTTTCAGGCACTTATACACACTAAACTCTCCTGAGACACAATCTATTACTCCACTGTGCCTCTATATAATATATATAAAGTCAGGTCACTATATGAATGCTACTGGTATTATGTAATCCAATAATTCCTGTTGCAAGCTCAGGTTATCAGCAACTAAATTAGTTCCCCCACCAGGCGTTTCTGCTAAGGAAAGTGGCAGGATAAAAAACAAGACCTGTCAGAGAGTGGATGAATGTTTTTTATGGGGTTAATGGCTCTCTAGCACGGGTGTGGGATGCAGAAATACCTGGGTTGGTGTCCGGACACACAGTAAGTCTGTAAGCATACAGTAAGGGAGTGTCGGAACAATAACTTTTGTTAAAGCATCCAACTAAGAGAAGGAAAACTCTAGTGTAACATCTGCAGCTTGATAGCATCCAATGATGTTGACTGGTTCTTCTTTTTGAGAATAAACTGTTCTTGCTTAGAGAGTAGGATTGACTGAGTGCAATGTCTTCATCCATCTTAAAAAGTTTATGCAGCAACATTGGTTGATATCATAAATCAGAACTCAGTCTTGCAATGATATCTTGTGATGGTCATCCTCAACAAGGCGGAAGACATATATATATATATATATATATATATATATATGTATATGTATATTTGGGCAGCATTTTTTTCATTCATACATGTTTCATTAAATAATATAGACAAGTGTTGTCTATTTATTTTATGTAAATTCTTTTCATAACGTCTGATAAGCTTAATAACATTATCATTAAACGAAGAAAGAAAATCACAATATTGATCCATATTTTAATTCATATATTGTACTGTAATTGACATCTTAGATTGGATTAAAAAATGTGGATCAATATTGTGATTTTCTTTTTCTGGACATAGTGTGTAAAACTAAAAATTGTATAAATGTTCTACGTCCAAGCACTTTCAGCTATTCTATTAGCCATTATCAAGAATGTTTGTTTTTTTTGTTTTTTAAATGTGCGGGTTTTTTTATTATTATATTTCTAGAGTGATGGGAATGTTTTACCCACCCCACCACTCCCCCAAACATGGTCAGCACATTGTGGCCATGTTCATAGTTGATATTATTGAGTGTTGGCTTTTTCTTTTTTTGTTATTAGTGCTTCCATTATTTTTACTCATTTTTTTTACATATCAATGAGGTTATTACTTGTATTTTCTACAAGTATGTTGCAGATGGAGTTTGGTAGGTTTCAGTGTGTGTTTAAATGAGTTCTAAGTGAGCTGTGGTCAGATAGGTGTAACATGAGTCTTTTTGATAGGCATGTGGTGGTATGTCCAATATAATTACTCAAAAGGTTCCTTTAAAATCAGAAAAATCATTAAAGGTTACTACCCAGGATACCTATATGCAAATGTTGAAATACATAAATCTGGATATCCACTTTGAACCATCATTTCACAGATCCCAACACCTATTTACCAGTTGTCTAAATTCCTCAACGTTATCATTACTCCATATCTACTTACCAACTATAGCATCACATCAACTCCTGATTTTCTCCAAATCCTTAAAATTACACAACCAAACCAAGGCATTTTAACATCACTTGATATAGAAGATTTATTTAAAACATTGTAGAAAGGGACTTAAAGTGTGCAGGTATGCAATAATTTTTTAAGGTTATTAGATATGATAGATGGAGGTGGAATCAAATTGTTAATAAAGTTAAGGATTATATTGATGATTTCAACAGGGACATTTGTAAATAAATTTTCTACATTAAATGATGCTAAAATTTGGTTTGGTTGTGTAGTTTTAATAATTTGATGAAATTCTTGATTTGATGTGATGCTATACTACTGCAATTAAGCATTTTTATCCAATTTTTCTTGCATTTGTATGGTTGCTTACAAGGGTTCTTTTGGCTATTCTCTTAGCTTTTACCAAAGATGTTTGTTTATACTTAATTGAATATGGAGATTTCTTTTATATATGTGTATCTACAATGATTTGATATTATTGAACGTTGGAATTTTTTTATTATTAATGCTTCTATTATTTTTACCCATTTTTAACTTCTGGATGAGGCTGTTATGGTCTTATGTTGTAGATAGTTTGGTCGTTTTCTGTGTATGATAGAGAGGTGTAATGTGAATCTTCTTGATAAGCATGTAGTGGTATGTCCAATATAATTATTCATGGATTTGGTTTGATCAGCAATGCAGTTCCTTAAGGAGCATGTAAATTCATAAATAATATTGGTCTCTGTAATTTGAATCTTGCAGGTGAGTTGTTGATGATGAGGTTAGCAGTTTAAAACTTTTTATAGTAAATAATTAATTTAAATCTGGGGTCTCTATAATGGGGAAAATTCATCATGCTTATAATTAACATATATTTTGTTTTTTATAGAAAATGTTGATGTTATTATTTTTCATCTGTATGTTCGCTGTTGCTTACTTTAGAAATAAATAAATCTAATTTGGTTATCTATGAGGTAGTTCAGAAAACCATTATTAGCATCTGTTTCACATTGTTGAGTTCTTTAAAGAATAATGGATGAGAGAATGATTTCTTGTGCTCTCTCTTGAAGAATTTTTTATGACATCTATTTTATATCTAAGTGAACCATCACTCTTAAAATTAAGGTGGGTCTCTCTCTCTCTCTCTCTCTCTATTATATATATATATATATATATATATAGTCAGCGACAAAATTATTCATATACCTATCAATTTTGAATATTTTTAAAGACTCAATTTTCAGAACAATAGGTTAAATACAACAAATTTGACAGGTGAATTATGCAAAATAGAAATAGGAAAGGATAAAATTATTCGTACAGTAGAAAATATTTTAAATTGATTGATTCATGTAAGTAATTTACATAATTATTTTATCAGTGAATTAGGCTATCAAAAATATTATAATAGGGTAATTACCAAGTTTTTATTTCTATCATTGTCTTCAAGTTGATAGGATAAAATCAAAGAGTATTCACAAGGCGTTCATTTTTATACAGAATATACTTGTTATGCTTCGGGTTTGTTTTTTAACAATTTTGATATGAATTTCTAACCTTTTATCTGAAGTAGTGTGGAATGTCAACATCTTGATTATAGCATTATTTTCTCTTTGAGTTACATGTGCTATGCATTCTTGTTGCTGTTGGTAGTTCTCAAATGATGTAGTTTCTGTTATTTGGTACAGTTCTTTGTGAAGCTATATCACTAGTCCACAATGTTCAAAGAAGGATTATCTTTGCCAGGACCCTCAGGCTTCACTCACTGAAAGCTTTTTTTAACTTAGATAGTGGTTGTATACAGCTGACAGTTTAGATATTTCTGAATGGGTTTGGCACCATGTGTGATATCCATATGAAAGTTTCAATCCAATGAGGCTTTTTAAGAATATGACAGAAGTCTTCAGATTGATCTTTTGGTTTTGAAGCAATTTGTGGTGTTGGGTGAAACTACTTCTGGCACAGCCTATTCTATGTTCAATGTCCTTTTCTCCTATAGTAAATTTCTTATAACTGATCTATATGGTGCCTGCAAATGGAAGTAGAGCAAAACCAAAACAGAGATGGAGGGATAATATAATTTTGTGGTCACCTGCTAATGATTGGCAGACACTAAATAAGCATGCTTATAATCATAATAATTGGCAGGGGAAAAATCATATTAGTTTGCAATCTCTGCCACAGATGGAAACCGCATTAATTTAATAATTAAATATTTTTTGCTATAATATATTTATATCCTAGTAATATGTGCATATGTAAACTCTAGATTTTCCTGTTGATTTTTCAGGGCAGAAAGATCTTCTCTAATTGGAAATTGGTTCATGACAATCTTCCATATATTTTGAATTTAAGGTTATTCTGTTTCCATATCATGTTTCTGTATTTCCTCTTTTTAGTTGTCAGAAACCATATTTTTATTTTATCTTAAACCTTAGAAAAATATACAATCATTTTAAAACATGCAAATTTAAGGACCTTTAGTAAAATATTTCTTTTTAAAACACTAAGATAAACCATAAATTATATTTTGTTGTTAGTCACCTAGTGTCTGGTATACAATTTTGCTCCACCCAAACATTCAGCAAAATATGCAGCCATTAAATTTTGTGGTGACTGAAATTACATTTGAAAGTCATGGTGAGTTTTAAATGTAGTGGTGGCAGATTTGGTTTACTTTTCCATAATCATATTCAACAATATTTGGTCATGTTATTAATAAAAACCCTTTTATTTGGTTGCTCACTAGGATATTAATTCATTCCTTCTAATGTAATGATTTTCTAAAAAATGAACATATCTTGATAAAAAAAAGGCCCCAAACTTGATAAAAACAAAGTTTTATTGTCAAAATGTTTATTATTAAGAAGAAAGCCCAAAGTATTTTTTGATTATTTTAAAAAAAATTTTTAATTCTTTCTAGCACATTTGAAATTTTGGTTAAAAATCTTGTTTTTCTTGCATCAGCAGTGGGCCAAAAATTAGAAGAAGAAATTTTAGCAATTTTTTTTTTTTTTTTTTTATGTTAAAAACATTGTTTTGGAAATTCTTGCAAAAATCAAATAATTGTCAAATTTTAATGAAGTTTTCAGGACTTATTCACAAAATGAATTAAATTATTTTTGGATTTTTTTTTCTTTTACATTTGTTGCCTCCACTTACTTAATTTTGTGATATTCCAAGAAATTAAATTTCAGCCTCTTTATATTTATATTAAAAGCAGGACTCCTTGGAAAATTTAAATCATCAATTTGTTTTTGTCAAACAGTAACACCATTTACTGAAAATCTGCTCTGAACTGTAAAATAAAAAAATGCCATAAAACTATGACATTATTTAATTAAAAATGCTTTTAATTGCTTTTTATAAATCATACTTATTATAAAACCCAGGTTGTGTGTGTGTGTGTCTGTACGTTTATATATTGGATCGGATTTCCTACATTTTTCAACTGATTTCAACGAAACTTCACAGAACCACGTAAAATTAGTGGTTCTGACAGCGTAAAACTTGGAAAAACACAATTGTTTTTGCACAAAATCAATTTGAAAACATGATTGCATGTGAAAATGAAAGGGGACAACTCATATCGAGTTATACTTATTATAAAACCCAGGTTGTGTATGTGTGTTCCTTTATATATGGGTTGCATTTCCTACATTTTTCAACTGATTTCAACAAAACTTCACTTTTTTTTTTGGTAGGTAGTGTTTCTTATTGTCTTGCACACTTTTTTCTTTATTTTTACATTCAGAATCCTTTTACAATTCCATTTGCAAGACAATTGTTTATAATAAAATTCTATTCAATCGGTAGACATAACGATTGAAAACAATGTTTTTGTTTGAGTTTGGGTTTGACCAATTTGTAAAAAAAAAAAAAAAAAAAAAACTAATTAAGACATGCGTGTCCCTTTATGATGGTGGATACTTGATCTATCTCTTACTGTTACATCCCCGGGCAACGCCAGGCTTTACTGCTAGTAAGATATATTAAGAACATTATTGTATTAAAGAAAAATTTTTTTGATGAATAATGAATTTTTACAAGAATTGTTTTCATTTCTTAATTTAAATTTTAAATCTTTTACAATTCTGTATTAATTTTAGCCTTTTAGATGATATTATTAAGTGAAAACTATATTTACTAATCATAAATGGAAACACTTAATACAACTTATCAAACCTCAATATTTTTAAAAGAATTTTGAATTTTTTTGTATGTGTATAATTGTGCAGATTTTTGTAAGCATAAGGGATCATACATTACATTATCAGAAAATAAGAGCTATATCTATAGGAAATTTAAATCCAACATTTCTAAAATTTAATAAAACATTAGATTACAGAGAATATTTTTCTAAATTTTTAAAATTACTGAGTACTTACAAATGAGAGAAAAAAAAAGGGTGCTCACATCATTTTCTTAAATTATGTTTTACAAATAAAGTCTCCATAGAACAACATTAGACCTGTCATCAGGCTGTCAACACAGCTACTGTCAGGTTAAAAATGCATTTCTCTGATAAACTTAAAATTATATTTGTTTCAAGTCTGATTAATTATACTTTAATATTCCTCAAATAAAGTTTCAGTAAAGTATATTTTATTTTTGGAAAGTATTTTTAATACACTGAATTACATTGTGCTGAAAGACTACTAAAAAGGGTGTTAATCAGCTATTTTAGAAAAAAAACTCCTTCCAATCAATTTAAATTAATTTTTGAAATACAGCAAAGTTTTTTGATTATTGGAAATATTAAATTTAATCTATTAGCTTGAAATTAAAACTAAAATGAAAGCTTCAAGTAAGATTTTTCATTGTTAAAAATTCATTTTAACCTTAGGTATTGCGGTTTTTTGTGGAGGTCCCAATTCTAATGATTGGGACATTTTCAAAATGTTATCTCTTAGAACTTTGCATATATTTCCAACATTCAAACTGGCCATTTGGGAAGCAAAGATGGGTTCTTTCTTGCCTATCATAATCCAATGATTTTCTCTTTTTAAATATTTCTGTTTTTATAACATTGATTAAATTTTGTACTTCCAATATGATCTTGAAATAATTAAGATTCCTTTTAGAATTTCAGACATTAGAAGGAAGGCTTTGTGAACATATTGTGAAAAAATAATGAAAACAACAAAAATGAAAATACAAATCTAAATAAGCTATGAAGATATTTCACATGAAACAAACATTTATAAAGGGTGTTTCATTAAGATGGATTATATATAAGGGTGTTTCATTAAGACAGATCAAAGTCAGCAGTAAATAAATCAGTGTTATTGGTGAAAATTTATTTATTTCTCTATTGTATCATGTTATTTAAGTTATGGCAATTATGTGTGAAAAAATAATATTGCTAATGTCTGCCAAATCTAAAAGAAAAAATCATTAGACACTTAAACTTAATTCAGATTTAAAATTGGTCCAAGTTATTGGAACACCCTTTACTTTGCTGGTAATAAATTGTCATTTTTCTACCAGTTTTCTATCAGGTAATGTGGGAATTGAAATTTCTTTTTTTGAGGCTGTGCGTATACAGAAGATTATAAACTGGGCTTAATGTGAAGATTGTATTGAATTGGTCATCTGAATGTTTGACTGTATAATTCTTACTACTGTACAGGTCTTAAAGATTTAATGAATAAAAGATGTTTGCTACATTAATTTAGTCATTAAATTGACAGATAATGATCTTGTGTATCTGTTTTCATCAAATGTTGTGATGGAATTAAAGTAGTGGTTGGTTAGTGCTACCACTAATTAACATATTTTGAGTAGATGTATGTATAATCTCACTATGTAATGTAGTGACAATGGTACATGGACTGTAGAACCAATACCGATTGCATACAACCATAATCCCTATTTGGAATATCATAACAATATGGTGTCACCAATAGGATCTTCGTTGCATGTAGAAGATGAGGATAAGGTACTTCACAGCCCTTGTTAGAACAAAGAAACTACAGGACAACAAAATTAGAGTACCAAAAACATTAGTGTCAGATAATGCCTGAGAATTTTGTGACAAAAGTTTGTGTTTTTGGTTAAGGAAAATTGGATGTACCACCATATCATCCTCAATCAAAAGGAATTTTAGAAAGAAAAGTACAGTCTATAAAAATGGGATTGAGAACATTTTCTCCTTAACGAGATGAGATTGATATTTTTTTACCATAACTTTTACTTAGTTACAAAACTATACCACATGCTGACAGAACATCTCTCTGCATTAATATGGACACAGATTAGAGCACCATTAACCATGCCCCTCTCCATTAATGAAAAAATATGGTACAAGAAAAAATAGAGAATCAATACCAAAAAGAGCAAATTTTATAATGCAGAAGGGACACAATACAGCATTAATATTTTAAAAGGGCAATAATGTTTTGGCCTATGTGGATGAAATAAGATCCAGGCAAGAATACAAAGGGGGAAATGAAAAATAGAGCTAGTTGGTGAATCCAGCTCAGATCATATAATCAACAGGAAATGAGTGATAAAGAATCAATAGAAGACCAAGACAGTTTGAACAATTCTAGCATCAAGTGTGAAGAACAGGACTAATAACATGACTGATCTAAATTTTCCATAGAGAAAAATACAGACAGATCTCTAGAGAGGGAGAGAAGGAAGTCAAAATGAAAATACAAATAGATGAAGAAACTTGAAATCAACAAAGAGCATAAAGCCTATTCATTTAAGGTATATGTAGTAGTGGTTTGTTAGTGCTACCATTAAATTTTATATGTGTATGAGTAGATGTTATATATAGGCCATGTAGTGTCCGTGGTACTTGGACAGTAGAACCAATACTGATTGCATACAATTGCAATCCCTACTTGGAACATCATTACAGGAATCAATATAGATTATAACTTTTGTGACTTTTTACTCTTGGTGTGATCTTTTTTTTTTTTTTTTCTTAAGTAGCTACACCAAAGTTTTATGATATACTTGATAACTTCCTGACCTACTGGGTCATATTTTGAGAAAATATGATAAGAAATAGATTATCATTTGAATTTGCTCCTTCATAAAGTATGCTACCTTCTGTTTATTTTATGAAAAATGGGAGATTCTTTTCAACCAGACTTTTTTTTTTATTAATATACAAATAAATAAATGAGAGATAATAGGCTAATCGCCCAATTTTTGGTTTTCCTAATGGATATCTTAATTTAATCTGGCTACAATGTTTCAGTTTTCAGTGTTTCAGTGTTTGTATACAAAATCAGATTTTTAGTATTATATAAATATTACTTAATTTTTAGTAATTAGCAACTTTTCATTTTTTTCCAAAAAAACTTACAAAAACAAAGTATAAATACTATGAAAAGCATGTTTGTATATAATTAATGTGGACACAAAGTGGAGGTGCAATTTTGTAATAAAACTTGTTATAAATTCTATACAAAGCAATTATATGCAGCAAATTTTGACAGTAAGGGTAAAATAAAAACAATGATTAGTGTATTTTAGCACTAATTAAATTTGAGCCCAGTATATTTATGAAAAGTTTTGACTTATTAATTTCCAATGACTTTATTGTTTCTTTGCTACTTCCTTACTTAGCTTTAATAATTTTCTATATTATCAAACTAAATATTTCAGGCACTAGATAGACCAAAAAACAAAATTGATTAATGTCTAAAATGTTTTGGTACACATTTTGCATGTTATGTATTGAAAAACAACAAAATGATATTGTCAGTGGTTAGGAATTAATGCAAGCAATAGTGGTGGAATAGGTCTGTTGTATATATAATCTAAATGATTTGATTATAAAAGTGCATTGAATATCAGAAAGGAATGGATTGTCAGTGAATGGAATTAAGGTAAACACTCCTGATGAATATAACTCTTATATTTATAATAATTTAATCGTTACATTTTCTGTACAAATTGGAACTCAAAGGAGTTTCTTGGGGAAAGAGAAAAATGTATCACAGCTTAAGTTAATGACATAATCAAGGAATTCTTATTTTTTTAATGTGGCTCAATCCCAAAATAAAGATATTTATCTGTCAGTGCTTTATACAATTTTAAACTATAAAAGAAGTCGATCTAAAAAAATATGTTTGTAGAAAATCGTTATTTGATTAACAGACAAGAGAATAATTTTTTTCAGTCATATCATATTTTCATAGTTGTTCCCCACTGTATATGAATATATAGTTTTGGGGGAGCAACATTCATCTTTTGTACCATAAATTTGCTTTGTAAAATTGATATACAGATGGACAAATATATATTCTAAAATTTTTACAAAGGGATCAAGTTTATTTATTTTTATAGGTTGTGATTGAGGTAAGGAAACAGATGTTAAACAGATGTTTTTTGTATTATTACAAAAATAAATTATATATATATATATATATATATTGTCAGCATTAATTGGTTGACTTGTAGTTTTTATTAATATCCATTGTTGTTTTTCTAAGGTGCTCAGGAATTAAAATGTGATCTGTGACGGCCAATGAATCATCAGGACTGGAGAGGCAGTCTATCTTTTAGTTTCTTTAATTTAACAACTTTGTATATTTATTTACACGTATACCTATGCCATATGTAAAACTGATATTTTCTGAAATCTAATATTAGGTTATCATATGTATTGAACACTTTTTTAAAAATAGTGTTTTTGGTTACTGGAAGTTTATTCCATCTATACCAGCCTTGTAATTTATATATATATATATATATATATATATATATAATTTTCCAGTTGTACTCTAGTATTTCATAATCTCTTTTCACCTTCCAGCTTCATAAATATGTTCAGTCTGGCATTGTTATAACAATGACATTGTCCCCATATGGAGTTCTTATTATAAGGAAGATAGCTCTAATACAGTAAAAAAGAAAAAAGAAAAAAAAAGTTACTAACATTGACATCGCCTTGAGTGACTTGAAATTGGTTTTATCAAATGTGAAAATGCCAGAATTAAAAAAAAAAGAAAAAAAAACGTTACGTAAATATGCATGGAACAATCCTTGAAAATGAAAAATTGAATGTAACAACATTTGAAAGTACTCGGGAAGAAAATATTATAAAATAAAAATATGAACTTTGGCAAATTTATTAACAGAAAATACCTAATTTGGAAATTTGAAAAATTAAAAAAAAAAAAAATTGATAGATAGAACTTGTCCATATTATTTAACCAAACATTTTTGAGAGAATTATTATTGCTAAATATGCCTTATTTTATTTAAATAATATTGTGTGTTGTTGTTCTTTTGTTTTTTTTAGACTTTTTATAGTTATCAGTTTTTAGTCTTTCATGTTACAACAGTTCATGTATGATGTTATACATGCAGTCATTCCCTTTCCCCCCTTTTTTTTTTTTAAGCTAAAATGTCATAATTGTGAAAATAATTTTTTTTTTCTGCTATTTTAGATTTTCTTTATTGTCACCATAAAGGTCTTCATACTGCTTTTTAATATGAAAAATCAAATCTGGGCATCATAATTTTTCTTTCAAAACCAAAATCTCATGTTTTCTGTGATGAGAGAGAAAATAGGTTTTATAACTTTTCCTGTCACTCTAAATATGTCATTACTTGTTAGCTGGCCATAGATTTTATATGTGCAAATATAGAGGGAAACCTTTGAAAAAAAATCAATTTGATGGCATCACACGACTTGAAGAGATTGTTCATTGTGATGAAGCAAAAGTCAATTTGATGTCACTGTGACAGTTTTTTTTTAGCTTCAGCAATTTTTTAAAAGTGTTACACAAGTCTCCATCTCCCTGTGAAAAAGTAAAAAGTAAAAGGCTCCTAGTATGCTGCAATATTTAAAAGTAAGAAATGGAGTGAGCTATACATTGGTCAACTAGCAAATAGATTTCCAAGTTATGAAGGAGTAGCAGTAAGTGTTGATCTAGAAGAATTGAAACTAAAATCAGGCAATAGTACAGATCTTGAACTGCCAGCTAACAACAGATCATTTGGAATCTACAAAATGTTATGATTGCTGGACTGCTTGAATTGGTTCCAATCAGAAAGGATTATGAAATTAAACTATATCTGAACTTTAAAATTTATGCTATCACATTAAATCTGGATCACCAACAGTTTATTTAAAAGCTTAGCTCTTAATATCATGTTTTTCATTTGTTCCTTCACATATTGAATATTATTAAGTTTTTTAAGATAGTGCTGCTTGCAACTATTTGGTGTATATATATATATAGTTTTTTAAGCTCTTAAAAAAAAGTGTATATTTTTTCTTTTGTGCAATGAGTTAAGCAACATTTGTCTTGCTAGTTTTCAAGATGGATGAAACAAAGGCTAGTATATATAAGGATATTTTAAAAAGTGGCCTTTTTTTCTCACTGTTTATATTCACATATTTGTTGTATCATATTTTTAGTGGTATATTTATTAAAGAGTTATGGAAAAAAACTGTTCAGTTAGTTTTAAAACAAGTGTCTCATTAGTGTTTCAAAAATGATCAGAAACATATTTTATCCCAACCATGGGGTAAATTGGATTTAATGATGATTCCCCCCCCCCAAAAAAAAAAAACTAAAAAAAAAAACAATCAAACTTCTCTACCAGATCTTTGTGTGCTGGGAGAGCTAATGTATTAAGAATAATCTCAGATAGAGTTTTCTTAAGCCTAAGTAAAAATTACTTCAGTTTGAAACTGTTTACTACTGTTAATTTAGATCAAACTTTAAAAATATGACAATTAAACTCATTTTACCTTCCTCTACCCTAAACTTCCAAGAATGTCACAGAATGTCACCTCTATTTCACTCTCAAGTAGGTATTTTGTTCTCATTTCTGTCATGTCCAGTATCCTTTGTAGGGCATTTTAAAACCTGTAACATTCAATTCTTCCTTCTTTTGTTAATCTGCCTTTCCACTATATTCCTATACCTTTAACAGCCATTGTCCTTCCCAAGAGATTTCAGAATTTGTAACTGTCTCTGTCCATTCAGCTAGTGTATATTTCTGCATTGCTGGATTCAGATATTGAACAATTTCCAGGGGACCAAATGTGCTTTATCAGCACTTCTATTCCTGAGTCTTATATGCTATGATGAGATTTCTTATTCTATAATAGTCTCCACTAACCTTTTATTCCTACAGAAATATTTCTTGCTGAATTGAACTATATCATTACCTATAACTGCAATAAAAGAATCATTAACCTTTCAAATTTTGTTTGCGGGTGGAGGAAGAAAATTATTTTCTCTTAAGGAGAATGGATTGTCCAAAATATCAAGAACACAAATTAAGAGTTCAATTATCCAAACAAAATTTGGAGTGATGTGTATCATAAATGAACCTGAATCCTATGTGTTGTCAATTATAATTTCCACTTACTGCACTTGATGGCATATAAGATCCATCTTTGTTTACATTTTATATTACATAACAGAATCATGCTTGGTACAAATGCTGATAGTCTATTGTATCTTTCTAAGGAAACATTAAACAACCAAGTACCACAATTTTACATATAAGTCCAAGGATAGTTTTTGGGATTGACTACCATTTATTGGGCACATGTTCCTCTACTTTGATATGGTACTTGGCAAAACATTGTGATGAAATTGCATTGCTATTTAAACCAACTGTTTTATTCAAGTGACTGTCTATCTCCAGAAGGAGGAAGACAACGGCTTGTATAAAGCAGTTGACTAAATGGAACTGATAAACACATGTACAGTGTTGATAATTATGGTGATGAAGAATGAATTCAAAGAAAACCTAAGAATAACAACTAATAATTTAAACAAGATAATCTCACCTATTACTGTAATAGTGCTACCTTCAATATGCAGTTATCTTTAATCTAATTACATTTAACTGCAGATAAAGTAGTAACAATAACTCGATTATGGTGAGCCAGTTGTTCAATGAGACCCAAGTTGATTTTGTCAAAATATTGTGATGAGATTGAATCCCTATTTTAGCCAATTAGGTTTATTCCATTTAGACAACAACTTGAATAAAATAGTTAACTATCTCCAGGATTGTGTGCCTAGTGAATGGTAGTCAAGTCATTTTTTCTCCCTTTCTTTTAGCAAGAAATGGGGGTTATATGCCATCAAATATATTATCAATTCTCAACACTCAGAATACCAGCACTAAATTAAAAAGCATTATGAAGCAATGACATTGGGAAATTGTGTGTGTGCACATTTTTCACTTTGTTTATTTTGTCTTGTCAGAAAAAAATATTTCACATTCTTTTCTCAACTTCTCTTTTTAGGGCCACATCTATACAGACGACTGTGAAAGACTCTTTGCTGAAGATTATGCTTATTCTGTAAGTTTTTAATTATCTCAGAAATGTATGACTAAGTGTTGGCTCAATGGGCAGAGAACTGGTTTATACTAAAGTACCAAAAACAAGAGGAAGGCATAGTAATTGTGAGCTGGAGGTGAGAGGAGAGTAAGACTGTTTCATTAATTTGAACTCAATCTAAAAGTAAAGTGAGTTAAAAAAGACAATTAAAAAAAAAAAAAAAAACTTGTGTCAAAAAAAACATTGCCTTTCCTTACCCACTCTGCTTATTGCTTTGTTTGTAGTTGTTATATTTTAATGGACATATGAAACAAAATTTTCTGGATTCTTTTAAGTTTTCTTCTCAACACAATCATTGAATTTTCTTGAAATGTTCATTTTGAGATGTATTTTTTGTTTAAAATTGATTAAAATGAACACTTTTAAAAATATAAAGAATTTTAATTGTGTAGAATAAATAGATCCACTCTCTACTTCTCTTTGATACAGATTATAGAATTTTTTTTTTTAAATAATTTTTATTTTTGGTTTCCTGATATTATGTTTTAGTTATTTGGATAAATAAAGGACTTTTCTATTGGAAACATAAAAAACAGTGTTCATATTTGGAAACTGAAAAAGTATAATTAAAAGATTTAAGATTTATCTGAATTTAGAATTTGTTCATTATCAAAATAGGAGATACAAGAAACTTGAAAAAATTGGCTTAATAAAGCCATTATATGTTGTTAAGGAAGCCTAAAGATAATTTACCATTAGAAAGTATAAAATAAAGAAAATATATACTGAAGATATGTTTGTCAGGAAATCTGATATAGCATCATATCTTGTTTTCAGGGAAATTATTTTGTACACCAGAATCTTCATTTAAAGATGGCAGAAGAGAGGAGCATAAAGTTCTCTTTTGTTTGTCTCCCTCCCACCTTGTGCTTTTATGTTGTCCTTTGTTGTCAGCAGATAATTTACTTTCACCAGAAATAAACCTTTATTTCAATTGCTCAGATAACTGGCCCATACATCTGCAAGAAAGTGGGGATTTTTTTTCTTGATTGAACAGTTGGAAAATCTTCACAAAAAAGGTTTGAAAAATGCTTGCGTGTGTATGCACCCACTGTGAAACACAAAGCATTATGAACACTTGCCTAATAAGGTGTTAGTCTTCCTTGTGCCCAAAAAACAGCTTTTACCCTATCAGGTATGGAATCTGGTGCTATGATAATAACAGCATGTTTTTTAATTGCTGCAAGTTACATGGTGGAGGTTATACAAAGTAAATTTATTGGTCAAATACATTGTTAGTGCTTAATAGAATTAAAGATCTGGAGAATTTAGTGTCCAGGGCAACACAATGAAATATTCTTAATGCTCTTGAAAGTATTCTTATAAAATTCATAAAATTCATGTAGTGTGATAGAGCATATAGTCCTGTTGAAAGATATTTCTATTGGAGAAGTATTACCATGAAAGGATGTAGCTGGTCTTCAATGATGCTAAGGTTGGTGGTATGCAACAAAATACTTTCTAAATGAATAGTAGATTCAAATGTTTCACAGAATAAAAATGCACACACCACCTGCTTAATTTATTCAGGAAACCATGAGACTCATTAAACCAAGCAACTTTCCATTGATACAAAATTTAGTTCTGGCACTCATGAGCTCATTGAAAACACTTTTGGCAATAGACATTGGTTAGCATGGGCATTTGGGCTTGTGGCTCTGCAGTACCATACACTACAAGAATTGATATACTGTATGTTATAGTTCATTCTTTCTTTCACTTGAATGAAAGATATATGCAATTTTTGCCAGAGTAACATTTCTATTGGCTTTTGCTTCTTTTCACACTGATATATCTTTGCTACCCAATACTTAGTTGGCAATTGGTAATTTTCTACTTTCAGAATATTGCTGATATTGTACTCCCTACAACTGAATGTGAGCACCACACGAGGTGTGTAATATCAGAAATGCTCTTAGTTTTCTGGTCATAACAATTTAGTCTTCATCAAAGTAACTTTTCTTGCTCATAACTGTGGCATTCAACATCAAGAGGGGGTACTCAAAGTCAGCTTATCTGCCTATATACCTCTGATCCTGACATGCATGAATATTATGAGATCATAGCTTTCATTCTGATATATAATTATCAAGAGTTTGTGTGTGAATGGCTTGTTATAGCACTACCATATCATCCTGATAATTTTTAAAGTTAGAATTTTAATTTCCATATAATTTGTGGTTACTTATCTTTAACCAAGAAAGTTGTTAAGAATGTAGACAAGTCATGTTACTGCACTTTTTAATTAATACTTATATTTTTAGTAGGTGACTTATTATTTGATCATGAAATATGCTGGACAGAATAGTTACATAATGGTTTTCAATTGTGGGTAACAAAAGTTTACTATAATTACAGACCATGAAATCATACAAAGTAAAAAAAAAAAAAATCTACTAGAGAAAAAAATGAATGAAATTATGGTGGGTGCTGAAATTGAAACAAATCAGATTTGTAAATGTTGAAAATCAGGATATTGGTCTGTTTTGTACCATGAGACACAGTTTCCAAACCAGGACTGATAAAGTTATTGCAACAGATGAAGAGTGGTTCTTTAGGTCCTTTCACATTTCTAACATTGTTTATTTCATTCAGCGATCAGTGTCTTTTGAAAAGTTGGTACCTTTTGTAGTATAAGGTTTAACCAGCTCCTTTCACAGGCCAGTCCACTAGCATAGTGATTTTGATCTTAATTAGGTGAACCCTGCTGAAATCTTGTGACAGATTAATTGTTATAGAGTAAATAACACACCCCCAGTGACACAATTAACTAAGCAAGATACCTTAAATAAAGAATAAATGAGTCTGGATAGTCCATTGGAATCAGTCAGGAGAATTTTTAACAGATGTCACGGCAAGTAGCCTAAGCAAAATATAATATTATAACTGCTAGAAGTGAGTTATAACAATAGTGACAAGGAATCGAAACTCATACGAGTAGAAAAAAAATGTACTTTTCTTTTTTTTTGCTTTAGTGCACAGAAAAAACAGTGATGATGAGAAATTAATGAAAATTTATAATGTGGATGTAAAAATGCAATTAAACACTGGTAGTGATATCACAATAATCAACAAAGCCACATGAAAAGCAAACAGAAAACCTATATTAAAAAGAATTTAAAAAAATCACATGTGGCATGTCAGGTGAGAAATTATTTTTTATTGGTGAAACATCTCATTCCATCACAAGTATGTAAAAGCTAAGGCTTATGTGATAAAAAATACTACAAACTTATTTGGTACTGACTGGATGGACTTATTTGAGCTGTAGGATATAGTTTAAATATTTATTGCAAAAATGTAAGTGGACAAGCAATCAGTTTAAAAAAAAACAGTGAAAATTTAAAGGAAGAATTGAAAAATGTTTTCTGGATGTTCTGTTGGATGAGTTGGGTTAGTGTTCCAAAGCCAAAGTGAAATTTCAAGTGAAAAAAGGGGTTGATGCCAGTGTTTATATATATTAAATATATATATTAAAGTCCAAAGTTGAGTTGTCTGCTGCTGATTATAGTCACCCATTCAATCTAGCTAGATTGGCAGCACAAATGTCATGTGAAGTGAAAGTTGATTGGGAGATTAAATCCTGTGATAGTGAGGAAGTATCCTTAGCTAGGACAAAGCTGGCCTCTTTGCTTATGAAGAAGGATCAAGCTCTTGTAGTTAAGGCTAGGTTAAAAAAATATCTCCAGAGGCAACAAATATAGCTGCTAAACTGCATGCAGACAAAGTTAGAAATGCATTCAATAGGCATATCATGTGCATCACATTGCCAGATAAGTGAACTGTAACTACAAATACAGGCATATGCAAGGCTTTTCATGGTTACTTTCAGGATCTGTTCACCTGCTCAGTTCAATACCAATTTGGCTGGCTTTCCTCACCTTAAGGCAGCTGAAGCAGCTGGTTGTGAAGGTCCCATCATAGTCTGAGATCTGGGAAGTGCTGAAACTGGTTGGCCAGGACAAAACTTCAGGATTAGATGGTCTTTCTTACAAACTACTTGAGGCAGTCACTCATTCTTGTTCCCTTACTGGAACTGATTTACAACAACTGAATGAAACAAAAGTTCTATTTTGGTGAAAGGAGCATTGTATAGTTTGTTTGGGTCAGTGATTGTGTCTAGCTAAGTTTAAGATAAGATAGATGATGACAAGCCTTCCCCATCCTCACTTTGGCCTTGTGCCACATTTTTTGTATTATTACAAAAATAAATATTGTCCTTGGAGTCAGGAGAATTTCTAACAGACATTAAGGCGAGTAGCCTAAGCAAGATATAATATAACCACTTGGAATGAGTTATAACACTGATTTATGTCCTGAAAGTTATAGGGGATGTAAAATGGCCTAAGATATCAGAAAATGGAGGCAAAAATATAATATAATGTTATGTTCTAGATCTAAATTCAAGGTACTTTTTGTCATATTTTTTTTGGGAGGAACCCAAATGTTTGTTATAAGTTATTGCCTTTGACAACTGATATGATAAAAGAACCACTGAATGAGATTGTATATTTTAATTTAAATCATTTATTTATTAGCTTTTTATTTGATGAAATCACAGTTAAAATAGAACTGACTTTCTTGGTATTTACTAATCACTGAATTTTATGAAGGTTTTTATTTCTTTTTTAGGTGATCCCAAATCTGAATGGTGAGCTGTGCTGCCATTACCCATATAAAGTCTTTGTGTTAGAGTATGAGAAGAGTGAAACAAAAAACGATCCTTTAGAAGTTCAAAATGGAGATAGGTAAGCAATTCTTATATGGTATGGTTTGATTTTAAATTGAACTTGTAAAGTCATCATCAACCTTTTAAGTGGAAATGTGGTCAGTATTTCAGACAATAGATAACTGATATTACAAGTCAAAAGATTAAAAAATAAAATTTATTGCTATCCTGATAGCCTGAGAAAATTTCCACAATGTATCTGATTTTTCATTTTATCTCTTTTATTTTTTTAAATTTTTTTTTCCTAAAACTTTTAATTTATTGGTATTTCTTAAATTATTAGTAACCTCAAACTCCTGAAGAAAATTAGACAATAAATAAATGATATACAATGTGACTGAAATTAGCCTAGGAATCACCAAATAAATATATATCTGTTTCATTAATTCAATGATCATATATAATTTTTTATTTATTTATTTTTTTTTTTAAAGCAACTGAAATTATTGGAGCATTTTTTAGAAAATATAATAGGTTTAGAATTTTGATACTTTTTAGTTATTGGTCAAAATACAAATTTTGAAAATCCTGATTGTTTTTCTTTTTCCAGATATGAGAGTTTGTTGGATATAGAGAAACTGAAACAGTTTTTTTGGGCTACTCGTTCGGCAAGATGTCGTGGACGTTTTGTTGTGCCAGTAATTTTGTTTGAGGGGAAAGTAAGTTTTGTCAAAAGAATTTTTCCCTTTTCCACTGAAAGATATTCAGAATTTGGCTTTTTATCAAATCAAATGGCCTTGTTTCCTTCAGTTTGGGAGATATCACAAATTTCAAATCACTTATTAGCAGTCATGAGGTATGTATAAAAAAAAAAAAAAATTGATACGAAAATGTTTATTTGCTTACCTGCATGGTTCATATTGCCATAAATGTTATATTCAGGATACACATGTTCAAGTAGACATCCAAGTTTTTTAAACAATGGAATTAATGTCTACTATCCTAGAAATCGTCCCATGGTTTCCTCAGATTAAGAATATATGTTCTTTCTTATTGAGATGCAAATTTTCTTTAATAAGGCATTTAATGTCTTTGCTAGTAAACATTAATTTCACTTTTAAAAAAAAAAAAAATAGGTATGTCTACTCAAACATGTGCACCCATGAAATATACATCTTGGGTAAGACGATAAACTACATCTGTGTCCTGGGTAAGATGATAAACTACATCCAACAGCAAGGCTTCTGATCAGGTTTTCAGGAGCATGGCACCATCTCTTAATTGCTGGTGTTCCCAGGTCCACATGTTAGGGTCCCAGCTATGGGCAAATAGTTGACCCCCAAACTGGGGTCAAAACGCTATGAAAGTGTTAAAATTGGTTTTAATACTAGCAATACATTTTTGTAAAAGGTTATTACTGGCAATGAATTTTTGAAGAAAAAAATGATTACCAGCAATACATTTAAAAAAAAAAAAAAAAAATAAAATAAAATAAATATTAGCAGCAATACATTTTTAAAAAAATATTACCAGCAATAAAAATCTTGTTTGCATTAAATAACCCATAGAGGTTGATATGCTGTAAAATAAACCAAACCACATGAAATATAATGTTTATGGTAGTAAGAAATAATGAGATTAAAAAATCTTTTTAAGTGCTTAAATATTACCTGAACATATAATAATTATTTTTATAAAGATATGATATCCAAATATTTAGAAGATCAATAATTTATCAAATATTGATGCAGATGCCATTTTTTTAATTTTTTTTTATTCTTCATATAGTAATACAACTGAATAGAATAGTGTGTATCTACACACACACACACACACACACACACACATATATATATATATATATATATATATATATATATATATATATATATATATATATATATATGCATTATATCAGATTATGCAAGTCAATGTTTTTATAATAAAGTTATTAACCAACCAATATAGCTGCCCTAATAAAAATGAATATTGATGCTAATTTGTTTTAGAAATGTCTGGTTTTATTATGCAAACAAAGTGTAGCATACATTTTTATTTATAAATAAATCCAAATGGTATTGGCCCAAGACAGGAACAAGACTGACCATAACTTTGATTTTGAAAATGGCACTCTAATCAAAAAGAACATAATTCTTTATGCCGAATATACTTTGAGGGAGTCCTGATAAAAAATTTACCAACAATAAACAGGCATCAAAAACACTATATTAAATCACCAAACTTTATTAAATCCATTCTTAAAGATTCTAATGTATACTTAACTATCACAACTGGTGTTGACGTAAAAATGTCCCAAAATCAACATGCAGATAACCTCCAAACATAAATAATGCCTACTAGACACGTACATATATACATTATCAACCAAATCCCACATAGACAAATTAGAATTATGATACACTTACACACGTAAGTTTTATATTCAGATGCTCATGAAGTCTGCTTAACCAATAAAAATCAAATAGCACAAAAAAAATAAAAATAATAAAAATTTTTCTGTATCTCATTCTCTGATGATGAAGCTTTATTAAAAGAGAAACATGTTAGATTTAGAAATGTTTCCTTTTTGTTCTTTATCCTATTACAATATTCCATATACATGAAAAAAATTATTTATTATTTTACATTTTAAAATAAATTTTCATTATTAACCTTAGCTTATTGCTCTTGGACAGCATTCCTCAACAAAAGAAGCTCTCTTGACTTTAATTTGAAATAGGTTTTAATTTGAAATAGGTATATCAAACATTACTAGCCTCATTACCACAATGTTTTTTCACAATTGATCAATATACAAAGGCTTTTATACACTTGCTTTATTATTTACTAAACTCTACCATTATTTATATAAAGAATGAACTCCATAGCAAGAGTTTGCAAGACTAGCTCACTAACCACAGCACTGTGATTAATGATTCTATTGTTCCTTAGAATTTTCATTCTGCTTTTCTAACCCCTCTTCTTTGGAGGTTGACATGTTAAGTACATAAAATAAAAAAAATTGTATGTTAGTTCACAAAGGAATTTTTTGGTTTTGTTAACAAAACTCTCTTTGAATTTCTTTGACACAAGATATTAATGTTTATAAAATTTAGCATAGTATGACACAAAGTCAAATGTAGGAAATGAAGTTCAGAAGATTGTTGCATCAATTTCTCAATGACCTTCCTAACTACATTGAAAATAAGAATTCAAAATTATGACTTTGGGTTTGAATGCTATTGTAACTAGTAATAAATATGCAACTATCTCAGCCATGAGGGAAGCCAAGGTGGTAGCAGCCGTGGTGTTATTATACAATGATTTTTTGGGACTTAGATCCTCATTTTTATTTTCATTTATATTTTTTTATCACGGCAATTTCACACCTAATAAATGGAACAAAAACTCAAGGAAGTGTAAAAACTAAAGTGGTGGATATGTGAAAAACAAAAAAGTAAAATAAAATTCAACTGAAGATGCTTATCCAACAATAAATCTGGTAGTCCTATAAAAATACCCTGAAAAATAGATTAAATAGCAATGTCCACCATGTTTTTCTAATTGGTTTACAAGATGCACTTTTTTTACATTAAAAATACCCTGAAAAATACATGTGCATCTTCCAAGATATAAATGTGAGCCAAAAGTGGTGGAAGGCTAAATGTCCAGGCTACAAACAAAATCAGATAAGTGATTAAAGCAATTGGACAGTCACCTAAATTGGCTTGACTGATAGTTGGATTGGATCTTGTAAGCTGGAAAATTTGTAAAATGTTGAGTCATTACATTATAATGTTAGTTATCTATCTAGAAATGTTAATTCAGCCTTTTCTGTAACCTCATGAATGAATGGACTTGCTAGAAGCGCAGAAAGGGTGCTTTGACCTAAAGAAAGCACCAAACAAGCTGTTACAAGCAAATTTCCAAGACTATAAACCTGGCCCCGGAGTTGAGCCAAAAGATGGTGGAACCATAAGTGTTTTCTGTTTTGTTGACTAGTATGTCATTGCCATACAAACAAAATCAGATAAGAGATTAATTTTGAAACAATACGAGATGGCTTAGGCCAAAATCAAAGTATGTGTAAAGTGATGCATGGTAGGAAATGTTTTGTAGTTGAGAATGACCGTGTTGTTTTTTTTTCTTCCATCTATGTGTAAAGATGTTCTACCCCCCACCATATTATTTCAAATGTAGTTGTGGATGCATCTTCCAAGCTGCAGCATCTTGTAAACAAAAATTTTCTGGAAAATACTTATGGGTCTTCCATTGCGGATCATTTTAAAAATAACAGTAATATCCTCTTGGCCAGTTATACTTTTCCATATATATATATATATATATATTGTGTGTATTTAGGCAGCATATTTTCATTTTATACATGACGTTTCATTAAATAATATAGACAAGTGTTGTGTGTATTTATTTTATGTAAAATTTGTTCGCCTTAATATATATAACATCTGATAAGTTTGATAACATTATCATTAAACAAAGAAAGAAATTCATTATCATTAAACAATATTGATCCATATTTCCATATTTTTTAATATAATCTAAGTGTATATATATATATATATATATATATATATATATATATATATATATATATATATATATGGCCAGTGTATACTACTTCCTCCCACCCCCACAGGAGGAGCCTGATTGGAGTTCCTGGGCAGTGCTTTGTGGCCCTTGTTATCTTAACATTTGCTTCTTTTCTATCTACATTTATGTTACAAATCAAACTAAACACAATTGACTATCAAAGGATGAAAAGTTTTTTGTGGATTTCCACATAATTCTATGTTCTTTTTTTATTTTTCTATTTTTTCTCGGCCAAATTCATGAATTTGTTTTATTCATGTTAAGTCTTGAAAAAAAACACTATATAATATTCACTATTTTGTATCCATAATGTTGAATGTGTTAAAAATTGCTGCAAAATATTGTTGATTTATTTAAGATGGAATGATTTATTTAAGATGGAATGATTTATTATGACATGTGTCTAATTTGTATTTAGATACATTGTATTTATTTTCAATTTTTCTAATTGAATTGTTCATAAGATCTATTATCATACATAATTAGGTTACAATAAAATGTTTATCTTATTTGAATACTACCTTATGAAAATTGATATGTAGTAGAGTGGGTGGGGATATCATAGATTGTGGTGGGGGCATGAGACTGAGACTCTTGCACCAACACTGTGTATGTGTGTCTGTGTATATATGCATGCATGTATTTTTTTTTTCAGAACTTTATTTATATATATAGTTTATTTTTTAAATTTTTTTCTCTGTTTCTTTCTCAGCAAATTTGTCGTTCCGGCACTCTGGCCACAGGAGTGGAAATGTTTGGACGCATTGGTATCGACTTCTTCCTCAGTAAGATTTTTGTGTTATTTATAAACCATCAGTATTTGATGAGACAGTTTGCTTGCCTAGAGACTGGGTTTCCCTCCATCCAGACAGCACCTTCCCATTGTGCTAAGTGGTAGTTAGATAAAGGGAAAGATAAACATGTTTTTGACACTTAGTGACATCAAAGAATGCCTTCAGTCAAATCTTTCAAGTGTGGTTAGACAACAATAAATATCTTGTTTCTTAGATATTCGACATAACATTTTTCAGAAGAAAACTGTAAACATTAATTTGCTTTACATATTTACACATATTTTTCCTATATACTTTGAAAGTTACCACCCATCATTAACTTACAAAAGCCTATCACACAGTCTATTATGAATCTTGACTATAGAAATAAAAAAAAAATGTGCTGCAGTAATCAAGGCTGAAGGAGGATATTTTGACAAGAGCAAAATTTAATCATAAAATGCTTCTTTATTTTTTTGTCATGATAAAATTTTTAATAAAAAATCATGTCTCACTTTTTTTTCTTTTTTTTTTAACTATGTATAATAATTTTCTCTTATTTAAAGTACAAAACAACTAGTTTTTGGGTCAATTTAAAAAATTACCAGGAGTGACCTCATTCTTTTGAACTGTAGTGTATATGTGGAAGTATGTGTATATCCATATGCATGCATACACCCACACAAGCATTGGGGCAAAAGTAATAAAGCAATTAATAACAACATGACAGAAAGTAAACATTTATTATAAAGAAACAAAAATAAGAAATGATTTGTTAAAATTAACCAAAAGCTTATCTCCTTATATAGCACTGAATTTATTTCTTTATTATATGGCAAGTAATAATTAATGCATTGCAATTGGTTCACATATTTTTACAATCTAGTAAATATAAAAATAAATAAAACCTTGTAAATAAAGAATATAATAAATACTGTTTAATATTGTTGTAACTTAGGGAAGGTTACTGAATAGAATAATGAAACGAAGGTTGGTAATGAACGGTAATACTTTGGACAAGAACAACATGCGTAGAAGAAGTCAACTGCTAGAAGTGATTCAAGTGAATTCCACAATGAATCTCCAACTGCCAACCAACATACAGTATTTACTACTGTATTTATGTGAATAGGGACATATCCATTATTGTCCGTAGGTATGCTACAACAAATATTTTTGTTGTCAATTCTCAGAAAAAAAAGAAAGTGCTTAAATTCAGTTTCATATTGAGTTTCATTAAAATTCTAAAAATAGCTTTATCATTCTGTATTTACATTTGATATCTCCTGCCAGTTCCATGTAGGCTTCAAAATAGCCTAATGTTTTTATCACGGATCCATCAAACTGATTTAATTGGATAAAGCTTTTCTTTAATCTTGGTTTTCCTAATTCCTTCCAGAAATTTCTGGATATCAATGTCATGTCACTTCCTGTATCTAGTTGCATGTCCAATAAAAAATCTTTGATTTGAATTTTTAATGAAAAGATGTCCATACTTATTTCCTCTTCATTTTGTTGGACTGTCTCTACATTTTTTTCTTTTTGGATTTACACATCTATTTAAAATGATTCATTTTGAAACACATTTCACATTTTTTTATATGCTGGACATTTTTGATTTTCTCTTTGATGTTAATATCCACAAAAAGTACACCTTATTCTATCTTTTTCTTTATTGTGTATGTGCCCATTTCCTCTTACCAGATCCGTAACTTTTGTTCTACTGAATTTTCCAATTCTTGTTGCTGAACAAATTCAACACACTGTTCTAGTGACAACTTTCCCAATTGTAAATGCATTAATCATTTGCTGATACTCCTCATTTTGAAGGCTGTTTACCAATTTCATTTGGATCAGATCCTCTTCAACTGACTGCTTTTCCGATCCTAGTTTTTCAAATTCACAATATTTAGTGGCTTGTTTCATTCACTTTTTGATAAATATTCATAAACTTAACACTCTCTGCATTTACTAGTTTTTTCTTGGATGTTGTGGTTTTCACGATTAGTTGACTTATATCGTCAAACATCATATCCCCCAACTGTCTTGGGTGTGCAATTGCTGATGATTTTATAATGGCCTCACAACCAGCAGTTGCCAAGAGGGAGATCAGTTACTTGGTTTTCTCTTCCAACTGATTTCAAATCCTTCAGCTTTTTTGTTCTAACTTTAGCTTCTAGTATCCTAAGCCAAACTTGTGCATACTCATAATTATCTAGTGTTCATTCAATTTGATAAATATTGGCAATGATATTATAGTGTAGTGTTACTGACTCACAGGAAGTAGTATGCACTCAACTACCTCATGGATAATAGCTGTAACTATTTATAGTCTTTGTGACTTCATATATAAATGTTTCATAAATGTAAAACCTCTTATTTCTGGTAATTTCAAAGTTAACGTATGTCAGAATTAAAGTGTAGGTGGTTTCATTAAGGACCAGCAGAATCTTTGATTATTTTTTCACCAACTGCCAGCTTGTTTTCAAAACCTCACAAACTTCAAATTTCACTTACATATTGACAGCATCTCCTGGCTGGACTGGACTCTTTGATCCTGTCCTCTACTTTGCATTTTCCACATGTAACTTTTATACTTAAACCCCTGAAAGTGGGTTAATCAGATAACTATTTGCATTTACTGGAGTACTGTGTGAGGAAAAGGGCAGACTATTTTTTATTTATTATTACTGGATGCTTGATTAAGTAATGCTGGATGTTTACTCATAAGGAAATAGTTAATATCACCATTAATCCTTCTTTTAAAAAAAAAAAATTCTGTCCCTATGAATTTTGCATCTAAGGCTACCACCCGTGACTCCATCTAAAATGGAACTGATTTTGTGTAAATCTATGGTGCTTGTTTAAGGCAGGAATATGAAATTAAAAAAAAAATGGTGAATAATAATTTTTTAAACTATTTTCTGTTTCTGAAGTTTCTATTTGCTTACTGAAAAAAAAATCATTTATTCATTTTCAATCATTTCACCAAGCCCAATATTTGCTGTAAAAAAATCTTTCTCTTCTATCAGGACAAATTGTCCTGACAATCAAACATTAACTCGTCAATTGTTCTTGTTTGACTTGTCCTCGTTTGATTTGCTTACATTTTGACAATTTCTTCCTGTAAGAAAGCTACATAATGGCCTGAATACTGAAATACACATTATAGCAAATATATTTTAACCTTATTAAAGATTTGGCTTTTCCTATTCCTGTAGAATCAGCGTATAATGGATGTCTAAAGAGCTGTGCACATTGTATTTAAATAAGTATGCATATTAGAATATAAATGTTTTTTTTTGTTTTTTTTTTTAGGTCCAGATTCTGGTTCCACAGCTTCCAATTCCTGTTTGGAACCTGGTAAAGACAATCCAAGGTAAGCTTCTATTTTTTTTTTTTTTTTTAATAACATAATCTTACTTTTAGGCAAAGAACATAAAAATCAATCCACTCTTTTGTCTTATCAACATTATCATGAACCTCCACCCCAAAAGAACTATCTTGTTTTATTTTATATACATGCTAAGAATATGATGAACAGAAATATGTGAGCAATAAAGTTTTAGAGAAAATTGAAACAAAAAGCACACATACTTAACATCAGAAAGACAGTTAAGATTTTTGGGTCACATAGTGAGGAAAGAGGGCATGGAAAATAATTTGACATTCACAGGACATAGTGAAGGCTAGAGGGACAGGGAAAAACAGCTCATAACCTGCCTAACAAGTTTGCGTAAATGGATGGCAGAACATGGTTTAGGAGATATAGCAAAAAGACAAAATTTAGTGAGAGCTACAAAGGACAGGAAATTGTGGAGAGCCATGATCGTCAACATCCTGAAGGAGCATGACATGTAGAAGAAGATTACTTATTCTAGCATGTGTATATGTTTGTGGCTACATCAATGTCTGCTGCTGAATAATGAAATTTATTTTATATAATAAATATTTACTTATGAACATAATTTCCCTCCTTTCTCAATACACTTAATCTATTGCTGAATATTAATCACATAGATCAAACATTATACAGTGAAAATTTCAGATGAAAATATATGCAAACTTATTTATTCATCTTTGTGGTGGGGACGGGCATGGGTCCATCCTGTGAAAACTTTGCTACAGAAAGTGCAGAAGCAACATCTAGCAAAGGGAGATTGTGATCTATACTCCACTGGTTAACATTCACTTAAGGTGTGTGTGTGTATATAGCTAGTATGTGTATGTATGTGCTTGAATGTAGATATCTAAGTGTATGTTAATATAGTCAGCTATGTGAGTAAATATTCTTAACGTGTGTAAATGCATGGTTATGTATATATATATATATATATATATATATATATATATATATCCAAATCTTTGAAAACGTTCCTCCAAACTTTGAGCTCTGATATATGCATGGGTTTAATACCAATAATTCCAAATTATCTCTCTTTCATTTTACTAAAGTTAACTCTTGATTGTTTTTTCATGTTTTTGTTAATTTCCATGAATTCCCGTTAAATTAAACTTTGGCTGTGGGACCATTAGGATGTAGGTCAGCTCATCAGTCTCCTCCTTCCTTCCCCCTATCCAGGCTCTCCTACCTCCATAATACAATTCCAGTAACAGTTCCGCCTTCTCTCCATACCTCCTAATAAGTCCATTATAACATCCTCTCTCCCTTTTTTTTCTCCAACTAAATAGTATCCCACTACAAACTGATACCATAAACAGTTTGAAAAATCCTGTGAATTTTAAAAATAAAACTCTTAGGGGGAAAATAGTCATTAACTAAAGATATTTTAATTCCAATTGGAACAAAAATTTGCTCTGTTTAATGAAAATAAGAATTGAGCACTCTTTTGTGAGTCAGTTTTAACATATTTCAAATTCTATGTTGTGTTAATAGGACTTGCCTGGATTATACCAATGGATTACTATCTATCTATATATATATAATTATTTATTTAAAAATATGATTCCATCGCTACATAAGACTTCTCATGTTTCAAAACAAGAGCCGAAAACTTCAATATAATTATTTGAATTAAATTGAAAAAAATTTTCCAAAATAATTTTGCTTGAAGATGGAACAGAGCTTGGTACTTTAATTCAATTCAATTTTATATATATATATATATATATATATATATATATATATGCAGCAAGAATTAATTTGTAGTATTTGTGATGAAAAATCTACATAAATTAATTTTTGGTAAAACAAACAATAAATTATACAGATTCAAATTATTGCAGACACATTAGAACATATTCTATTAATTAATCAATTTCATACACAATAAGTTTTTTTTTTTTTTTTTTTTGTTTTTGGTTTTTTTACAGAAGATTTATTAATAAAATATGATATCCCTACTGAATGGATATCAACTTAAAATAAAATTTAATTAATCTATAATTTATGAAGAAAGCATACCAAATTATTAATCTGCAAAGTGTCAGCTTTATGCACTTCTAGTTATTAGAAATTTTATATTCTTTCAAATAGTTTATATTTCCATTAAATATTTTCACTAAGCTATGTGTCTACTACTCAGTCCATACTTTTAGTATAACATATCAAGTAGTTAGTCTGAGTTAGGACTCTAGTCATGGAAAATTTTTTTATTCTCTAGTCTGTTTCTGGTCATATAAAAAATTTGTCTTCAAAAGAAGAAACTTGACTCAAAATGTTATTTGTAAAACATGTAAAAATTTCTGGGATATAAACTTTTGTATTTGGAATTTATCTATTTTTCTTTTTTCTTTGTGAATGAGTTGAATATTTTGACAAGTCCAAATCTATAGCCCCTCAGCATTCCACAATTTCAAAGTTTTGTTGAAATTAAATGACAATTTTATTTATTTTGTTTATTACATGTTTTTTTTCCAGGTTGCATCTTAGCTGATGCATATCTGAATCAAATTTATGAAGAAATTGTCTAAAGTGCATATTTTTATTCATTCTTTTAGTCATCTTTAGACATTTTCAGAAACATTACTGTTGGATGAAGCTAATAAAAACTAATTGTAACTGATAACATTAATATTCCTTGTGTGTGTGAGAGAGAACCTTGTATTGTTACGAGGATGCATTTCTATAATAAGGGATTCCACTGAGTTCTACTTGTTATTACAAAAAAGTTTTCATTCATGAAGTAGTTGTAAAATAGAGAAATTAGAAATAGAATGTTTGGAAGATTCTAGATCATTCTAGTATATTCGAGAAAAATCTAGATGATTCAAGAAACATCTAGAAATATGCAAATTAGGTGTTAGCCCCTATAAAAATGGGATTTTGGAAAAGGGTTGTCAGTTGGTGAAAAGAATTTCTGCTGTTATCAACTCCGGCTTTTGATTCAAGGACTATTATATCCAGCTGAAAGAATCTCTATAAAAAGTTTGTCACCAACAAAAACCCAAAAAGAGAATTTCATGGAACAAATTTGGTAAATAGAATTTTGACTAATTTTCATTGACCAAACTAAAAATTAATATTTATTTACACACCTTTGTGGATTTCCAAATATAGCACTTAGATTACTTCACTAGCCCTAAAGTGATAAAGATATTTGACTTCCTTTTCTTCTCCCTCATGACACTTCGCCAGTAACTCTGTGTTTTCTGTTTTGTAGGCCACAATTGTTTATCCTGTATATATTTTATGTTCTGTTTTAGTAAATTAAATATTTGTTTGTGATTTAGCTCTGTGTTGTGGTAAATCATTTTTTTTCCTTTGTTACAATTATCAACACGTATATACATAAGTACATCAATAAATCCATAGCCTAATGATGAAAAACCATTTATTTTAAAAAGAAAATGTTTATTTTTCAACATAATCTGCCTATTTCTTTTTGTCAATGCACTTAACTCAATGGTGAATATTAATCACATAAAGTTAAAATTTCAAATCAAAGTTCAGCTAATAATTATGTATTAGGCAAAAGGCTTATTGATCTACCTTTGTGTGTGTATATATCTCTTCTGACTGAGCTGAGACACTCTGGCATGATTTTAATTAATAGGTTTGTTTCTATTTATAGTGAATGGCCTAGTCATGACAAAATTCGAGGACATGATATCAAACTGCTCAAGTATCTAAACATTGATTATATCTGTGATCTCATGGTAGAAAAGAAGAAAGTAAAGTATTATATGAGGTTAGTACCTACCTTTTTTTCTCTTCCTCTTTTTTTTTTCTCTCCTTATCTTTGTTTCATCTGCAGAGGTCAATTAGAATGCATCTTCACAATTTATGCTGTTTTTTTTCTCTTTCTGGTCACTCAATGCATTCACTTTGACTCACTGATCAGACATGAAATCAGATATCATGTGACCTGACACAACAGGTTTACGATAAAAAGTAGTTGAGAGACATTAATGATTGGGATTGAGTGTTGAGCTAAAATGAAAAGAGAAAGTAAGCAAGTCAATTAGTTATTTCTTATTACTATAAATGTTATTTTTAGTAGGTAAACATGTTTGAATTGACATCCCTGTTATTTTAAACAATAAAATTAATGTCAACTAGCCTAGAAATCGAAAAGTACTTACTAATGATTTCTAGACTGGTTAACATTAATTTTGCTGTTTAAAATAACAGGGATGTCAACTTAAATATCAAGGCAGGTTGATTTTTCACTTTTTTTAGAAAATCAACATTGCACTCAGTGTGAAAGCTGAATTTTAATTTGATAAGTACTGACACCAAAAATTAGATTCATAGCTTTTACCAATTTTTGAACATCTAGTTTTAAAGATTATCTGAAAAAAATGTACAGAAATACCTAATTTCTGCAGGTTTTTTTTCTTATAAACTGACTTTGAAATTTTACTATTTTAAGAATAAATCCAAATAAAATTGATATCTTTTGTATTCGATAAATTGAATAGAAAATATATTCAACCAAGAATTCTAATTATGAATCATCACAAGCAAAATATGCAATTATTTTACTGTATTTGATAAGAAAACCTGTGTAAAAAAAAAAAAAAAAAAAAAAAAAAAATAAATAGTAAGATTACAAGAACAGCTTCTCAATGAATAAGATTTGTTAGATCATTTGTTGAATCATAATTAATAAAAACAAAAAGTAGATAAAGTATATATCACACCATAGTACTGCTGGGTATAAATTATTAGAGAAAATGTTTTAAATGTGCATTGTTTATTGAAAATTACACTAAAAATACACCACTGTATGGCATATTACATCATAATATAGATAAATTGTTCAGTATAATTTCCCTTTGAAGTAAATGAAGGTCTTATTTGATGGCACAATGAATTAGTAATAATGTGCTTGTGCCATGCATTTTGTCCATGTAAAATTTCTAAAGCTTAAGTAAATTATAAATTTTGTAAGGCTGTGCTATAAGTGTTCCAACACTACAATTATGAACTAAAATGTAATCTTTAAATTCATTTCCTCAAAAAATGGTAATGATGTGGAAAAAATATTTTGTGTCATTATTTATCATGTGAACCCCAACTTTCAAATTAAGTGCAATGCCATGGTTCCAAAATTGAGCTGCCTTACTCAAACATGTATACCCACTAAAAATAGTAAGAAATAATATCAAATTAAAAATCTATTTAAAAATGACTTCAATTAGTTATGCTGGGCTTTAAATGAGGTACTGAAATCTGAAAAAAAATATATTTAACTTCAGTATGTTATGGAAATTTATCATTCTCACGGTTCAGCATAGTGGAAGAAAATGACCATTATTTTGCAACTGATGTGCTATGCAATTATATTCATGGCTAAAACATCACTAAAGGAAGATATAGAATGAAGCAGAATACAAAATAAATGTGATACTATGATATACCATTATAACTTGACATTTTTTAATTAAAAATGTATGCAAAACGAATATCCAAAAACATAATACTGTTTTATTTCACACAGAAAAGAGCCAAAGATTCAATAGAGCTCAAATTTGCATCTCCTTGGAGAACTCTGCTAGTTGTCAAGCCAGCAGACTTTGCTTGATTAAAATAAAATGATTGGTCTGAAGTAATGGGTATGGCAAATATTGATTGGTTGATGGACAGCCAATCGACATGAGCTCTAACATATACACTTAACACCTTTACTGTCACATGATGCATATCTGCATCTTGTAACATGTTGCCTCTGATGCACATCTATCCATTCTACCATTTTATTTAATATAACTCAATAGACTCAGTTTCAGTTATGTGGCACTGAGTAAACAATGTGATTATTTTGTTGTACTGTATGGGTTCTGATCTGAATGAGTGAAATTTCAACAAACTTTTTACCATTGCAGTATTACTTATTTGTGATTAAAAGAATGTATTTTTCCATAAAGTTTTTGCCGTTTTCTGCTTTTCCAGCTGTAATTCCAGTCTTTAAGAAATCTGAACTTTCTAACCCCTTGAATTATTGCCCTATTAGTCTTTTACTGCTTTTCAGCAAAGTACTAGTGACTCTAACCAATCAGATTGGTTAAGAATCTCATGTCGCATGGATTTCTTTTGGATAAACAATATGACTTTCATTTTTCTATGTCTGCTGTTGATGTGTTAACAGTTATTGCTGAACTTGTCTATCAGTCTTTAGATAAGATTGTCAGGGCTCAAGCTGTGGCTTTAGATACTTTGAATGCATGTTGACCTTCTCCACAAGCTCGAGGGATATGGTGTCTCTGGACAAATATTTGGCTTAATCCAATTGTTCTTAACAAATTGTGTAATGAAGGTCATGTTGACTGGACACACTTCTAGATCATTTCACCTTAATGTGGGGCTTCCCTAGCCTTGGACCTATGCTGTTTCTTATCTTCATCTATGATCTTCTTGATGTCATCTGTTCCCAACTATGTATTTATGCTGATGACATAACTATTTACTTCTGTCTTTGCCGAACTTGCTACTAAGCAAAACTGGCAGCTGTTCTCCAATCAGTGGTTAATTGGGGCAAGGAATGGCTTGTAAATTTGAACGCCTCCAAAATAAAACTGCTTTCACTTAATCACTATAGAGAACCTTTTGTTTTCTATCAGCATGGCTGATGCTAAACTCCAGGAGAGCAACTTCTTGTGCCTTCTTGGAGTTATATTTTCCACTGGCATGAAGTGGAGTAACTATATTGAATCAATTGCTGGGTCTACTGCTAGGAAAATTGGTTTACCAGACAGTTTTTCTCATCAGAACCCATCTTGCACATTTATAAATCTACCATTCATTTGTGCATTAAATATTGCTGCCATATCTGGTATAGTGCTTTTACTATATATCTCTAGATTCTTGAGAAAATTCAAAGAAGGACTTGTAATATAATTGATCCTGACTTGGCATCTTGACTTCAGTCACTTTCCCACTGTGGTGATGTGGCTTTCCTAGTAATTGTTCTTATGAGCTTTCCACTTTGGTGCCTCAGCTGTATGAATTTAAGTGTACTACTAGATTGGCAACTAGGTCTCACTGCTTTACTGTTGAACTAGCTAGATGCAACTATGTTCTATTCTAATAGTTTCTTTTCTCACCTGTGGAACTCTGTTCTGGTTTCTTGCTTTCCTGTCACCTAAAATCTTCAAAGATTTAAATGCAATGCTAATTGCCAACTTCTGTTTTCCTGAATCCTGTTTCTTTATTGTCCTTACTGCACACTAAAGTTTTCTCATCTTTCACTCTATCTGACCCTTTCTGTCTTAGTAGCATTAGCACCTTACTTGGGGTGAAATGATTTAAAAAATAGTAATAAAAACTGCTGTTATATTTATTTATATACTTCTATTTCTATGGTTGTATTTTGTTTTCTGTTTTGTAGAAAACAAATGAAGCCAGCATTGGTTGAGAACACCCATTAACATCAGCCTTTATAGTTTAATAAATTTAAGTTATGAAAACAAAGTATAGTCTTATATAGCAATTTTTAATGGTAATTCTAACAAAAGCATTGATGAGATCTGTATGATTGTCATCATTGTTGTTATGAAGGTAAATAGATTTTAATGACAAGCAAAAGCAGAAGAGCTGCTCAGTTTTATATTCTTGTCTTGTGTTCAAACCAAAATTTGTGATACTGAAATTAAAATATTTGGAGACAAAAAAAAAGTTGTTACAAGGAAAAAGAAAATTAAAAAGCTTTAAAACTTTGAATCAAAAATAGAAACTATTTCATATATTTGATTTTTACCTAGAAGTGGCATTCTGACTTTTTTTCTTCCAGAGTGGCTTCTTCTGAAAAAGTTGACAAAGAAAATCGTTATTCTGATTTCTGTCTTTTGTCCCTTCCTTACCCAGGTAAGTAAAAACATTATAACATCACTTCACAACTATTTAAATATTAACCATTCCTAGGCTATTGATCATTATCTCAGTAGCCTGTTATATTTACTTTGACAATCAGAGAGAAATTTTATTTTAACAAAGTGCAGAATGTAGATAATTTTTATTTTGACCAGTGTTGGGGATGAGATCATTTTGGAATTCAATAAAAGTTTGCAATAATGACCTGATAAACTGAATAATTGCTACATTTTTGTTTGATCAAGTATGTCCATTTGTTGCATTTGTGTTTACCACTAAAAAAATAATTGGAGTAAAAAAAATGTTAATGTATTAACACTTTCTTGATATATATGAGCCTATTTAATTCCATATACAAGAACAATTGAAAAATTTAAGATGACATAAATGTTTGATATCTAAAATAGAATTCAGTATAGGAATGTGTGGCATTGTGTATTAAATAATAAAATAACAAAAATACTATTCAACAAATTGAAGAATGAAAAGAATCACTATGTAAGCATTTTTTTTCATGCATTGGTTTCTATCAAGATTTTCATTTGATATTACTATGGCCTGAATAAATAAACTAAGACATCTGGCTGGTCTTTCTACAACATCTCTTTCTTTTGTTTATCTTGATCATCTAAAGTAAAAAAAAAAAAATGGAACATGTCATCTTGAAAGGTGTTTTATTACTTTAAGTGTAACAGGAAAAAGAGAATATTTCCAGTTTGCATTTCTCTATTATAGGCATTAGTATCTCCATGATATACTAACAATTTAATACAATGGACAGAACACAATAGTTGAAAGAAAGGAATGACAGACATGCATTGTTCTCAAAGATTTTTTTCTACCGCTATGTCATACAAGAAATTATATGCAATAAACATATACCTGTTACTATTTGTCCCACAGAGAAATTCTTGCATATTAATACAACAAGCAGTGTGAAAGGGGCAAAAATTGAAAGGGTTATACTTGTAATACTTTTCAAATTCTTGTTGCAAATACTGCTAGTTAATTTTCTACTCATATTTTTTTGAGAAAGGCCCAAATCTTGTACTTGGTCCCTTTGGATGTCTTATCACTAGAACAATGCTGAGCAGGTCTCTTTTGTTGAAATCTATTTCTACAGTCATGTGTTAACTTTAAAAAGTGGTTTGAGGTCATAAGCAAATTACAGCTCTGTATTCGCCACCGAAGTCAATTTTGACAGATTTTTATAGCCTTTTCAAATAGGTTTATAGTGTGAATATCTAGTAGAAGTTGTTAAATTTTGAGATTTCTATTTTTTTTATTTATTTTTGCTTGCTTAAAGAGCAAATGAAATAGGAATTAATTGTTTATGAATATAGTAAAGATACTAAAGAAATAAGTGGTACTGGTTATATGCAATGAAGAACTGCAGTACATGGTGTTTGTATCTCATTGATATTTTGGATTTCAGGCTGTGAATTCTTCAGGGAATGGAAAGACAGAGCCTACTGTGGGCAAGAAGTTATGTATGACTGGAATCTTGTAAGTAAATTGCAAATTTCTTTTAATTTTTGTTCTGTGTAGATATAATGAAATATTCAGGAATTGCTTGAAGACTTGACTGTTTTTTTGTTGTTTTTTAATTCTTCAGATAAGAATTCACATTAAATTAAGTTGTTTCACCTTTGATTTTTAAACAATTGTTAGCTGTTCATCACCTACCAAACTTAGTTGTTTATTTAGCTTAGTCTGGTATTAGGCCAAATGTATGAGACACTCAATGAGGATTGAACTATTTGGCTGTAATGGTCAAGCAGACTAGTTTGCTAACCATTACGCACACCCTAAAGCACATATGGTTGTCATTGATACAAGCAAGTAGTAGACAAAACAAAGAAGTTAAAATACTTATAAAACTAGATTGTATGAGCAATGTACAATCTCGGTTGCATTTTAAATAATTCTTGTTTACAGCAATAGTCACCTCATGAAGGTTGGAGAGCTGACCAACTAAGGATGTTGTTTTGAAAGTAATGAAAATTCAAACAATTTATAATGAAATTTTTTTTTTACAAGGAATTATCATTATATAGTTTGCTATTCAAACCAGCATACTCATTTTAGTTGTTATACTTACAATGTTTTGGCCATTGAACCTTCTGTAATTCTTCTTAGGTGTCTATATATTTGAATAGAGAGTTTCATTCAAAATTCTAAGAAGGTTACTAAGTATAATGATGAACAATTGAAGAATGCTGAATGGCACAGCCAAGACATTGTGAACATAACAACCAAGATGAACATGCTGGTCTGAATAGCAACATATGTAAAAATGATGATATTCATGCTAAAGCCTCATCTCAAAACTAGACAATTATTACCAATTCCTACATTGTGAATCTTCATTTTGGCACTATTTGATCCATTTCTTCAGCATTTCTATTTCTTGCTTTTTTTTCTTTTCTTTATCATCCTTGTAGCCTTCAATAGATGCTGCTTTGGATATACCTAATGAGTTATATTCACTTGTAGATATTGATTGGGATTCTTATAAGGTAAGAAAGTTGTTTTATCTTTTAGTTTAACTTGGAGAATGAAATATTTCTGAATTTTTATTTCATTTTAAAATAAACCAATTTCTAGATTTGTTGAATACTTTGAGATGATACACAAAATCAAAAGGGTAATGTTTTATCTCTACTTAATATTGCTCATAAGTGTGAACAACATAAATTTATTAAACACCTGTTGTTGGTTTTCCTTATGAAAACTGATAAATTTTATCTAGTTCTATATTTATCATATTCCAGAAGAATACATTTATAGAAAAATATGTTTGTATGGGGGAAAAGCTCTTCATTTTAGAATGGTCCATAACATATTCCCAGTAGACTTTTAAGAAAATAAAATCAAGTTCAGTAACAGTACTTTGTAGAATTTTTGTTTTTTAAGTGAATCTTCTGGTGTTGTAAGATCCAAATTCAGTCCCAGTAAATTGTCTTAGTCTTACATTTGCTTCTCTGCTAATGTCTTATCTCCTTTGCATTTGAATAGTTGTACAGAGAGTAAGTTCTCTACCACTCCATAATGAGGTCTCAGTTGTTCACTGTATTCTGTAATTGACTGATAGCTATACTTTTTGTGTCCATGAACCTTGGTAACAATTATACCACTTCATCCATCTGTAGATCTGTGGCAACCCAATGTACCTTATAACAATTCACAGAATCCAGTCATGAAGAGTTGGACACCACCACCATATTCTTGTATACCTACATAGGTTTCCTATGGTGTGATATTGTTCCTGATGGCACTGTCCAGTGGTAGGACATTCTTTCAAAAAGTTGTGCATCTCGTAGCAAAATTGAATTCCATTGTAGGTCCATGGTAACTCTTTTCTCCAGGATTCAGAGGTCAGATGGAAATTACAGATGTTAGAGAAAACTCCAAAGAAATCACTAACACCATTGTCAAACTCAACTACAGGTTATTACAATGATATATGTATATGGATGAGTATGTAACATTAGCTTGTGGGTATTATTCTCTACTCAACTGAAGGGTGACCTGAGGCAGTGATATTACTTTGATACTATACTTCAAATAGTAGTTCTAGGTATAGAAAGAAGTTCTCTCTCTTTTCTGTAGGTCTTGTTGCTAAAAGGTCTTTGTGTGTTCATCAGAAGCTTAGTAGCAATGGTGTGGAATTGACTGCAGTCAACAAGAGGTTCACTTTTCAAAGCATTTTGGCTGTCTATTTTTATCAAGAACTCACATGTTTCCATCATCCATGGATCACTGATCCCTAGTTGGAAACCATCATCTATCTAATGACTCAGCTCAGACCAGACTGAAATGTCAGCCATTATTCTAGCTATGAAATAACATAATTTTTGCAGAATGGGATTAACCCAAATAAAATTTTCAAAACAATCCCAGATGGGTAAATTTTGAGAACACACAAACCTGTTATCAATTCATCTCTTTGGAGATGTATAAACCTGGGAACCTGTTTACTGCTTTTTAGTTAAATTCCCAGATTTCAATCCTCTCAGGACCTTCATTCATCTCATAGGTTTAAGTTCATATTTTTACCTCTTTCTTGTACTCAGTATATCAAAGGCCACTCCCTCATCTTCTATTCTCAACTAGATCCTATCTCAAATCACCATACAGTTGTCAAATGCACTAATAAATACCAATCCAGTGAATTTGCCCTATTATACAATGGCAAATACCTATCTGGGATTTTTGTGTGTCCTAATGGATAGCATAGCATAGCACTGAGTTTGGGGACACTGGGTACTGTAAGCTACAATCTGATCTATATTTTGATTTTTAAATGACCCACAAGGGTTTGGTGGGCTGTAAAAAAAAAACAAATCAAATCTATCAATTTTGTATACAAACTGAAGGTATATAAACATATGGTGTGAGTGAATTTCTATATTCATACTTTTAGTTTGTATACATGTAAAATGTTTGTCCAAATTTTTTTCAGTTACTCAAAGGTTATCAATGAAAGATCATAATTTTCTGCTAGTTCCAAAGTTGTCTACCTTTCTCTTTCTTCTGTGTATTTTGCTTTTTTGTCCATTGGTAGACAGATAATTTAATTATGTATAATACACACTTTTTTCCTGACTTTTAAGCCTAAAATATTTTATATTTTATTATAAAGGATTATAATAAAAACATGTTGAAATCACTACACAAAAGCTTTCATGTTTAAGTTCTCTATTTATTAATTTCCTGATTTTGTCAGCTTTAATTTTTGTGAAATTTTTCACCACCATAAGGCCATCATCTCTATATAACCTATATTATCAGTGTTTATATCTTGGTGGACACTAATATTATGTAAGATAAATAAACCAACAAGGTCAGAAAACTCAGTCTAACGATCTCATGGAAATATCGAATTGGTCAACAGAGTTGTTCTTAATCCACTGTTCTTTGTTATGGATTAGAACAGACCTTCTACAGTTCATAATAATGTTAAGCTCCTCGTTGGTAAATTCCAAAGCCAAAGTATGACGTCTGTGGTATTAATCCATTGTACAGGTTCAAGGTGCTTTCTAATCAGCTGGTTGACTCTATCAAGGATGATCTTTGCTAATTTTACCAATTTCTGGCTTGGTAGGGTTGATAATCTTGGTGGAAAGATTAACTTCAAAATCAGGTTTATGGTCCTTGATTGTGACATAGGATTCTTTAGTACAGAGTTTGCTAACTCTGTTGCTGATTTTTAGTTTGTCAGTTATATTTTTACTTGTTTCACTAATTTTGCCAACTAAATTAACAATATTACAGGATTATAATTGCACCCCACTGTATGCCCACAACCCACTGTCTAGAAATGTCTGTTTGCATCTCTGCTTGCATGCATCATCCATTGGTATACTAAGCTACTCCCCAAATCATCTTTTTTACAGTATGTCCTTTGCAAATGTTTGATTGTTCTTAATAAAGGAACTCCATCAATAAAAGCTTCTTGTGTGGTCGTTGCTTGGGGTTAAATTGTTTCAATGTTTTAGATATTCAGTAAATTTCCTATGCCTGTAATAACTTTCAAATAGTATGGCATTGTTCAAAAATCTAATAATGAAACAAAAACAGGGATGAAGCATCAGAGCTTGATACAACTGCAAGTGCATGAACATCCTACCCCTTTGTACATTTACTGTAACGCTGGGGTTAATAAGAGGTTCTTCGATAATTTTTTACCTTTTAATGCTTCAATAATCCTTCTCAAATAATCTTTGCATCAAAGGTTGTTCGAATGCCAATTTAGGATGGAATCATATAAGGAAACTATTGGCTAAATGATAAAAGCCGATTTTGGACCTAGTTTGTTGCAGATTTCATCCACTTAACTGAAATAATCTAAACCAAACATTTATGCAGGACAATTTGTGTGTCATATGTAATTTACATGTCAAATTTGGAAAGCATTGGATGAAAAACCAGGGAGTTATGGCTGAAAAATGGGCATTTGTTTAAAGTTTTTTGTAGCTTTTTCCATTATATACAGGAAAGGAAGCAGGACTAAAACCACACTATCTTATTTCTTGCATGATGACAAATGTTTTGTGACATATTTGAAGAAAATTGGATAAAAAATGAGGAAGTTATTCAAGTTTTAATTTTAAGTAGTATGAAAAACCCAATTTTTTTTTTGTTGTTGTTTTTTGGAATTTTTTGTGTGAAGCCAATGTCGCAAGAAAACTATCAAGCACTTTACATAAACCTCGTAACGTGAGCTATGTTTTGCATTAAAGTGCTCAGTAAAAATTTTGTAATTTTTGTTCACATGTAACTTTGCCTTGGCTTTTGCAAAAAGTTGTACCCACCTTCAGTTTTATCAATATTTCTTCCAAACTCTTGGGGCCTGGAGACTGAACAGTTGGTCTTGATCTACTTTTGTAAATTTGCAACATGTGTACAATTTCAACAAAATTGGTTGAGAAATGTGGATCTGCATAAATAGCACACATGCACATTATGTTATATATTAGTAAAGATAAAATAAATCCAGGGATATATAATCCGAGTGGATCCTAGTAATATAAAAATATTAAAACATCCACAAAAGAGAGCTTGATGTATTTTATTTATATGGAGCAATATAAATGAATAATCAAAAAAATCTTTTTACCTTGTGTGGGAAATAGACTATTTTGGCAGACAATGAAAGTGGTCATCTCTTTTCAACCCTGATGTGGAATGAAGTTCATGTCTGTAGAAGGAAGTAGGAGTTGACTGTAAGGAGGTGATATTAGAATCTAATGAGTCAACCTAAAATTTAACTTGCCAAAGATAACCTAATGTTCACACTTTTCATTGTTTAAGTTAGCTGATAGACACCAGACGGGGGTCAGGGCAGGTGGTAACTGTCTATCTTGACAGGGAGAAGGTTTATTAAATAAGTCAGAAAATAATAACCCTATAAAGGCAAATTGGGGACATTAGAAATAGGAAAGAATAAATTTAAAATAAAAAATAGATTTAAAATAATTCTAAAAATATATATAAGGTAATGAGGACATAAGGGATTAACAGAAGGAGAATTAGGGGAATATTCTAAATAGAGGAAAGTTTATAAATTATAATTAATATAGCATAAAAAGATTTTATTGGGAGTTGGGGAGGGACTCGAGGTAGCTAAAAAGGCAAACTCACACTATGGAAATTTGAATTTATGTTGACATTTGAAGATTTAGAAGGGATGAGAGTGATTTAGGGTTGCTAATTAAGGTGAAATTATATTATGAAAATTTGAATTTGTTTTTATGTCAACATTTGAACACTAATTCATTCCTCTGATTCAGTAGTTGGCTTTCATTATTGTAAAGAAGAAAAAATTAAAATAATAAAATGTAATACAATTTTAAACTGTTAAATTTGAATTTTATTTTTTTCATAATGTGTTTGGTTACATAGTTTAGCCAATTTTATTTAGTTTCTTTTTTGTTTGTCATTACATATCCCATATTGTGATAATAGATCTGACAAGGAAGGTTTTCACCTTGTTTTAAGAACATAAATTTACTGTGGATGATCTAGCAATTAAAGCACTTTCTATACACTCTCATCCTAATAAATTGCTTTGTCTTTTTAAGTATCATTTTTTAAATCAAAATTATAGTCAGACTCATATGTATCTGTTTTACACATGTATATGACATTATGAATTATATTTTCAGTTTTTATAAAACAAAATAAATTCTTTAATATAAATCAGACTTTACCATTCTTGGATATTTTTTTTTCTCAGTTTTATTACTTATATTTTTTTGCATGATGGATTGGGTATAGCTCGACTACTGTTTCTAGGATTGCTTAATGGTTTACATATTTTAATATATGATATTTTCTTTTTTGTTATCTAGGAATGGGACCTTCTCACACTCACAAAGAACTACTTTAAACTGCTGATTACGCTCATCAGAGATGGTAAGACTCTTCACTTTTTAAATCTTTCTTTTTCTTTCAATTTCACTATTTCTCTCTGTCTATATATACTACTTCTTAACCAGAGTGTATTTCCTATTTGTGTCATAAATTACAGAAATTTAAATGCTAATTTCTAAGGCAAGCAAATAAGCTGCCTTCATTTAGAAGAATAGTACAATAATTTTCTTCCCTTACTATTTTAGTATTTTATCAGAGTAATTTCATGGTAAAATGGTAAGATGTTTTCATAGTTACTTTTATCACTTAAATTCTAAATTTTCTGTTGAATGAGGTGTCTGTTGGACAATACACATAAATTTTATAAATTGGCTTTCAAGACGTATGGTGAGTTTTGAATGGTCAGTGAAAAAATTTGAAAATTATTTGATTTCAATCTCATACTGTAATTTTTATTCTGCTTCGTCCATATTTTTGGAACATGTTCAAAACTTTTTCTTGTTACTTTCTGTTAAGCCTGTCAATAAATATATATTTAGGCAAACATCTTTTCTTTATATATAGTATATTCTAATGCAATGGCTAGGCCTGGATGGATGGTCAGTGGTTACCAAAATACCTTGTGGGTGTGATATTCTGACAGTAATTGATTGCCTTTGTCTAAGTTTTGGATATAAGTCCAAAATCATACAAAGTCAGCAAAGGCACACAGGAATTTTGAGGCGTTGATATGCTTCCCAAACCCAGGTTTGAGAGATGGCTAAGACCACGTGCAGATGCACACTAATCCAACAAGGAGCATGCGTTCTCTTGAACTTCTTCCTCCCACTGCCTCCTAGAATTGATGCTGCCACATCAGTCCCTCTCCTCTAATAAAATGAGTAAAAATAAAAAAAAAAAAATCATTATTTGTTGATACAACCTATACAGTAGTGTTGGAATACAGTGACAACATGGAATGCAGCACTACTTATGATGTTCAACTCAAGAAGCAGCTCATCATGCAAATTACAAATTGGAGATACCAAAGTTGAGCAAGTACAACAATTTAAATATCTTGGAAATGTTTCAACAGAGGATGAAATGTGTTCATTGGGATAGCAAAAGATGTCTTCCAAAAGCTAAGTAATTAAGAAACACAAAAATTTTGTTAGAAACATAGAAAAGAGTACTGGACTGTTACATAATATCAGTTCTCTTATATGGCAGTGAATGCTGGACACTCTTCTCATACATGAAGAAGAGACTTTAAGCAACAGAAATATGGTTCTACAGAAGGATGCTGAGAGTACCATGGGCCAAACATGTAAACAATGATGATGTTTTAGAGAAAATGGAAATAAAAAGGACACTTATATTTAATATCAGGGAGAGACTTGAAATTTCTATGGCACATAATGAGGAAAGAGGGTTTGAAAAATTTGACACTCACAGGACAGAGAAACAGGAAAACCATGCTCAACCTACCTAGTGAGTTTGATTAAATGGATGGCAGGAAATGGTTTAGGAGAGATAACAAAAGGACTAATTTTATTAAGAGCTTACAAAAGACAGGAAATTGTAGGGAGCCATGATCACCAATGACCTGAAGGGCCATGACATAGAAGAAGCAGCAGCAATAGTAGAAATAATTTTCTTAAAGAGTTCAATGTATCCAATACTTTTCTGTATATGGGTGGCTGAACACACACACACACACATATCTTAACATCTTCCAAACAACTATGATTATAATGTAGCATTATATTTTTTTTATTTATTATTTTTTACAAAAAAAAAGAATAGCTATATAAATATAAAATTTAAAAAACATAATTTAATATTTTGGTAGCATCAAATATAAAATATATTGATTGGTTTAGAATTTTGCAGATTGTATAATTCAGATGATTATAATAATTTATGGTATTTTCTATGAGTCAGTTCCCACTCTACTTTTTACTTTAAAAATTATTTTTCAATGTGAGCCTAAAAATATCTTCATTTGCATTTTTATTTTAGGTTCTTCTGGATTATTAGTGCACTGCATTTCAGGATGGGACCGCACACCACTCTACATCTCCCTGATGCGACTCTCTCTGTGGGCTGATGGTGCCATTCACCAATCTCTCAAACCAGAGGAAATTCTTTACCTTACCATAGCTTATGATTGGTATCTTTTTGGGTGAGTCTGTTTTCTTTTTTTAAATAAATTTTAGAATTTCAACCCATCAGTTATAAATTTCCTAAACACCTGATGGCAACATATACTTGAAGAAAGTTCAAAGAAGAATATATTAGCTAAAATATTTTAATAACAAAAAAGATTAAGACAATAGTCTTGAAATTTTATGAAACACACACACACACACACACACACACACACACACACACACACAGTATTTTTAAAAAAATATGGTTTCATCATGACACAGAAATTACTATGTTTTGAAACTGACTCAAGTCCTAAAGTTTAATTTCAAAATTAAAATTAAAATTTAGAGTACAGTTTCATTCTCAAGTGATGTTTAGAATAACTATTAGTACTTGATAAATTTTGTGAGTTGTTTATAGTGAAGCACAGAAATGATGTCATATGCTTATCTTGAATTGGAGTACACACAAGCACCTAAATCTCTACATCAGTACTACTGTGCTGATGACTGCATTACCATTGACAATGTGAGACCTAAGTGCCTGAGATTGTATATAACGCTATGTTACTTTTTGCTGGGAAAGTTGGCTTACTGTCATACTAGACAGTTTTGCCCATCAGAATCTATCTTGCATATCTATATGTCTACCCTTCATCCATGCACCTGGTATGGTGCTTTTGCTATGTATTTAGAGATTCTTGATAAAATACAAAGAAGAATCTGCAATGTTATTGGTTCTGACCTGGTATCTCAGCTTTAGTTACTTTCCCATTGCAGTAACTTAGCTTCTCTGTGCCTTTTCTTAAAATACTTTCATGGTAATTGTTCTAATAAGCTTCCCTCTATGGTACCTTGACTTATTTATGAATTTAAGCACAGTACTAGATTCACGGCAAGTTATCATTATTTTACAGTTGAAATGGCTAGATGTAACTGTAAGTTCTATGCTAAGAGTTTCTTCTCATATTTCTCACTTGTGGACCTCTCTTCCAATTTCTTGCTTTCCAGTCAAGTTTAATTTTTTAAAATTATATGCAATCCCCCCCTCCCCCATACACCATCACCATTTTCTCACACTTGTGTCTAAGTGGCTTTATTGCATTGTTTGGGGTGAAATGATTGAAAAAAAATGAGTTTCCTGAGAACTGGGGTTCACTATTAAATATATATGGTTCCAATCTTGTTCTCTTTTTACCCATTTTGAATAAATTATTATTTTTTTGTAACATGTAATGAAAAATATTTGTAAATATTTTTAATGGATATTTAAAAAGAATGTTTATGGTGTTCCTACAGGCTGCATAAAATCATCAGATGTGTTGTATTTGGCCACTCCTGATCCAGTGGTTCAGACACTAAATAAATACTAATTTTTGTGTGAGTGAGCACTGAAAGGTCTTTTACCATGGACCTTCATTGTTTTATTCCAAACAAATTTTTTCAAGATGTCTGTTGAGGAGAACAAAAAGTTAGAACACATTAGATGATGGCGTTGCAGATTGTGGTGAAAAAATTTGAAAATTTATCACAGCTATGTATGTGTGAAGTTTATACGATTACAGACTGCTTCTCCATATTATAAAAGTTTTTTTTCTTGTATCACTGAAAACACCCCTTCTTAGCATGAACATTTCTGACTAGACTCGGTTGCTCTCACTCAGAACAGAGATGAGAAGAGCTTTGTTCCATTCTCTCCTCTTTTCCGTTTTCTCCGTTCTGTTTTCTCTTCTTCTCTTTTCGTTTTCTCTGTTCCATTCTCTCCTTGTCTCTGTTCTGTACTCTCGCCCTTTCTATTCAAATAAATACTCCATTGAAAAACTTTAGATAACACTCAGATGATTTCACAATATCATTTTCATCAATCATTTAATTATTTAAACCAATGCTTTATTCTTTACTGGGTTTTTATCATAATGTTTCAACTGATGTGGTTTTTTTTTTTTTTTTTTCCCCCCAGATGTATGCTGCATTGATAAACTGCATATGTTCATATATCTATAAAGCTTATGTTTACAATTATAATAAGATCTTTTTTTATTTAATATATAGAAAATTGGAGAGAATTTCAAATAAATAATTTCTTCTCAAGAAAATCTTATTTGTTAACAAGATCTTTGTGGATGCACAAATTTGGTCATTGTTAGAACATAAGAAAATTACAAAATGTAATTTTGAATGAACTTTGGAATTCAGGATGGTGAGTATGTCCATGTAGTTGGTTTGCTGAAGGAAATAAATCTCCCTAGCGTACAGAAATTCCATGTTTTTGCTACTATATCTTGGAGCAGAAAGAGAAAGGAAGGGTTTATATTCATTCCTTTAATAGTCCTGAGTGGACCAACACTGAAGAAAATTTATTACAAGTATAGTAGCAATGTTTTAAAATCATTGATATGAAAAAAAGTTTCTTACACTATAGAGTATTTGTATATATTTGTATACGATTGCTTGCTCATACATCTACCTACATATATATATATATATATATATATATATATATATATATATATATATATATATATATATAAGGCTCAAACACTAATATTCCATGGTTATAATTTATTACATTGGAATCATAATTACAATCAAATTCATCAGAAAGAAAACAGAAAATATAAGTCCGTGTGTAAAAAAAAAAAAAAAAAAAAAAAATCAGTGAGAGTATATGTATGGGAGTGAGAAACAAGGGTGAGAGGGAAATGTATGAAAGCTCTAGAGAGATGTGAAATAGAAGAACAGGAAAGGCTTTAATGTAAGGGTGGGGAATAAGATTTAAAAGAGAAGTTTTAAAGGGAGAAGTTAAATAACGGTTTGAATGAGTGAGATACAGATAAATATGAGTTATTCTCAGATGCATAAATCACTACCAATTTGTTGACCTAAAATGAAAAAACAGTCACCGGAAAAGTGTGGATATATTTGTGGTGACATTAGACACAATAAATGATTATACGATCCAAATTTAAATTCTAGCCAATTTACACTGCCGATGTATATATGAAAATTTGTTGTCTGGTTTGCATTTACTAACCTTATGTATGCATGAAAAGAGAAAATGAAAAAGAGGAAGAAAAGGCCAAACTAAACCAGGGGCATTTATAAGAGAAATGATGTATGATCAAGAACAATTTGAAAAAAGCATGTAATTTCCCCTACAGATTACAAATTTAACATAAACATATAAAAATATTTAATCAGTAAAAACCCTACTATTTATTACTACATAAACACATGCATATACACACATACACACCTACATATATATGCATACATATACATACACACACTCATATATATATATATATATATATATATATATATATATGTGTGTGTGTGTGTGGATATACTCATATATATATGTGTGTGTGTGTAGTACTTGTCACTTATTGAATTTTTTTTTTTTTTTTAACAGTCACTGTTTACCTGACAGAATAGAGAAAGGAGAAGAGGTAGGTATAAATATAATTATTTTTGTAATGACTTTGTTGTCCTATTATATAATTCATGAGTTTGATATTAGTTTTAATTTCTGTTATCAGTATTATTTCACTTCATATATACAACCCCAAGCTTTACTTCTTTTCTAGTTTCTTCTTACTGGGCAATGTATGTTCAAAAGTTCTCCTAGAAACAAGAAATATGGCCTGTACTATATAAAAATAATAAATATAACAGACAATGAATGTCTATCATGTCTGATCTTGAGTTGTTCTTTTGTTCAAATGTTTGCTTTAATATCTGGTGAAAATAAAGACAAAAATTGTCCAACATTTGGATATTTTTTTATTAAGTCGGTCCTAAGCTTTCAGCTCACATGAGCCATCCTCATATATATGAGGGTGGGATAGAAACTTGATAATAAAAGTGATAAAATCAAAACCATAAGGAAGCTGAATGAAATTGTCTCAACGACATGCCTAGAAACATTTGAAGAAAAAAAATTATTTAATAGTTTAAAATTTCAGCATTTCTGTCAGTGCTTAATTTGAAGTGATGCTTGTGTTTTTATATGCTCCCCCCCACCCCTTCCTACACATATATAATTTCAACAAAACATTACTTCAGTCCAATGAAGTGCTAAAAAACAAAATTTTTCCTACTTAGTCATTCATTTGCCACATACATGATCTTGTAGTTAAGAGGCTAAATGTTAACTTTCTACTTGGTTATTCAGCAAAAGTAAAGTTTTAGTGATGCTATTCTCTGAGCAAAATCCTCAAAGTATTCCATATAGATATTAGTGCTCATTTATAAAAGTCGTAATCTTATAGGCATGCTTTCTTATATATGTTTGGTGTGAGAAATGTTATTTGCTTCTATGGTTGATGAAAAGAATCATAACCACTTTTAATTTTCCAGATATTTCGGTTCTGCTTCCATTTTTTAAAGTTCATCACATCAGACGAATTCTCTGTTTATCCTGAGTAAGTATAACCAATAAACTGTTGTAAACTTCTACAAGTTCTATGTATATATGTTCTATATATATATATATATATATATATATATATATTTATTTATTTTAGGATAATATTTAACTCTCCTCTATTGAACCCACTTTTAAATTAAATGTTAGAGTGGAATTACATACTCCATTTGTTCTCATTTTACCTGGAGATATATATTTATTTTCTGCTTATGTTATTTTTTATGGATAGATTTAGTTAAGTAAATGCTCTGTTCTTTAATTAAACAGTATTAATTATATTTACCAGCCTGAATGTTTGAGAAATTTCATAGAAAATATGTGTTCTCTGGCAGGAATCAAACCTGCATCGTATATGGAACCACTATTAAGCCTGGCATGCTATAACCATTCATCCACAGAGAACTTCCAGTTAAGCAAAGCTCAAATTAATGATTTTAAATGCACACCTTCACTGATCTTTCTTGATCTATTTTATCTTCTCTGAGTTTGTATCCTAACATAAACAATGACAGTATATCATAGGATAATCAATTTAATATATTTTTTGTTTATAAGTTGTTTTTTTTTTAACATATTAACAGAAAACATGTTAAAATAATTGTAAGATTTAATTGATTTCCTATGATATATAAAGTGGACATTGAAGTCTACACTCAGAGTTGACATTGTTTCAAGCTACATGCATTGGGTTTTTTCTCAACTATATATATATATGGGTCAGTGATGCATTGTGGGTAGTTATTTTGGCAGGAGTCGTTTGTTAATTTGTTTATTATTTATTTATTTATTGATATTAATTTATTTTACTTGTTTTTATTTATTTTCATTTTATTAATTTTTATTTATTCTTTTCAGTTTTCAATTTTTAAGTAATGTAGTAAAAATTTGTTTTTGTGTTTGAATTTTGATAGGAGTTCTGATCGTTTATTTAGTAGTTTGTTTTGGTCTGGGAAGGTAATTATAGCTATTTTTTTTCCTCCAAGCAGAGTTTTCAGTTTTTGGAGTGATTGTTGTAGGCTGATGTTCTTTTCCTTATTTTCCATGATATTTTTGGTGTGATTTACTTTTTGTTTTTAATTTCCCAGATATACTTGGAAAGCATTGTGCTGTTTGCGTATTTACTATTTGTGAAAGATGTTTTGTTTCATTGTTTCCAAGGTCCTTCCAGTTACTCCTATGTATATTTTTCCTTCATTATCTGATGATTTTACCATGGCTTGGTATATTACATTGTTTTGTAAGCAATTGCTGTTTAAGGGACATTTGTTCTTTATTCTGCTATGTTACATGTGGGTTTAATTTGTTCGGGTAGTTTGTTGATAGTTTGTTGTTGTACTTTTTTATTATTTGTATCATGTTCTCAGTACAACTGTAGCTGATTTTTACTGTGTTTTTGTTGAATCTTTTGTGGAGAGTGCTTGATTTGGAGAAGTGTTTGTGTAAGAGTTTGAATATTTTTCCTACGCTTGTTTTTACATTTTTGCTATACAGTGGGTTGAACCATATGATGCTTCTCTTCCTGTTGGCTTTTTTTGTCCTCTGTGGTGTGTATGTGTAGATTTTAGGGCTGTTTCATAGTCTTTCTTAGCTTCATTGAATGTTTTCATTGGAAGAATTGTTGGAAAGCCTGCAGTTAATTGATTTTGGTATCTGCTTGATTATAGATGGCGGGTGATTGGAAGATGTGTACAGTGATTTATCATTGGGCTTTCTGTATGGTTCATATGTAATTTTTTCTTAGGTTGTAGGTGACATCTAGAAAATCTACTTCATTTAGGTTAATTTTTATGTTTGTTGAATCCCATATTTTTGATAATCTTACTTTTCTAGTTTTGTCTGTTATAGTTTCTTAAGATTATGAAACCATCGTCCCTGTAGAGGTCTGTATCATTTCTATCTATTATTTTACTTAGTTTGATACAATTTATTCGGTTATCTAGGTCAATAAGGAAACTAAAACGATTGCACTAAAATTAGACCTAGATGACTGAATAAATTGCATCACTCAGGTGCAAGCATTTATCACACTAAATGACCACAAAGAAAATTTCAAAACCACCCCAACATGCAGTGCAGACACATATTGTGAACTGATAGGTATATACTTACTACACAATCTAAGTAAAATAATAGATAAAAATTATATACATTAAATGACAATTGGAAAAACGTTTATGAAAGTATGTTTTGAAAAAATATCTGATAATGCATTTTGCCCATTTTGGGCTTCATCAGATCGAAGATGAAAAAGTGAATTGCATGTGTATGTATTTGTGTGTTTATTTAAAATAATGAGATCATATTTTTTTCCTAAGCTGATGTTGCTTGTGACTAGAAAAGAAAAAAAATGATTGATTTATTTGAAAAAGTTGTTTAACATTTTATTTTCTTTGTTTTAAGTGTCAGAGTTTAAAGATAAAAATCAATCTGAATGGGTAGAAAATAAATGAAAGATGTTTTTTTTTTTTTTTTTTTTTTTATATCCATGTGTTCTCCATGTCAACAATATGTTAAGAATTTGGGTAAATGATTCTGACAGTTATACATTAAATGACAACTGGAAAAAATCGTTTATGAATGTATGTTTTGAAAAAATATCTGATAATGTTAAACGACTTATATATATAGTATTCATCTATAGATATATATTATTTTTCCTTTTCATGTATGTGCATATACCATATAATTTTCTGCATAATTTTTCTAAAACACTATTCTACACATAAGATAAAAGTTTATCATTTAATGTAACTCATACCCACACACCCCTGTTTGCCAGAAATGTCTATTATCAACCTAATAATAAAACACTTTCATACCATAGGATGGAAAGTATGCTATCTATATATGTAATATATTTATATAATGTCCTTTATATTTACTTTACTGATTATCTAAGCCTTGAACTTTTGTCTTATTATTATTGTTACCAGTGTGAAGTTTGCATCTCACTTTCTGATTTATCTTCCAGTTCCAGACAAGATATCAAAGGACAGTGGAATTTGGCTAGAGGAAAATGCTATAAAGAAAAGGAAGATCCTGCTTCTTTTGAGAACAAGTCTCAAGACATGACTGCTGGTAGCTAAATTATTTTCTTGGAGATATATATTTTATTTTTTATTAATTTTTTAGGGTTTTTTGGCCTGTCTGAGAACATTTCAGCATCCCTTCATACATATATTAGTCTATAAATAGTCATGATAAATTTATTATCAGGATATATAATCATGTCTCTAAAAATCTTATAGATTGAATTCTTCAAAAGAAGTTTGATATATATATATTTTATTCAACAAAGAATATCAAAATAGATTCTTAAACAATATTATATATTCATTTTTACAAAGAATATAAAAAGTTACATCCATGTGATGGTTTTGGATAATGAAAGTGTCCAATACAAAATACATGTCCAACTTAGCATCATGTGAACAATGTAGAATTTTATTAGCAATATAGATTTAAAAAATATTTTAGAAAGTTACAATAAAAAGATTAATATATAAAGCTGTGTGTGTGTGTACTAGAAATTTCGCTTGAAAGGATAAAATTTGGCCTTGCCTGACTGACTGTTCTTCATGGTCAAGTCTATAAGGCATGCCAAGCTAAACAGTAGTTCCCTCTGCCCTGAGGGATGCTGGTTCAATTCCTACCAGAGAGTGCAAATTTTTCTTTGATGATAAGATTTCTCAAACATTGGGGAGGGTGAACGAAAATAGATAAATATGCTATTTAATAAATAAATGGAGCGCCTACTCAAATACAAGTATCCATGAAAGATGTTTAAAGTGATAAAAAAAAGTTTGTGAACCAAGTTCAGTTTCTGGCTGAGAAAATGTGTGTTCACTCCATACTGATCCTCTTGGGAAAGGCATAACTTTGTCTTCTCTCTTTCTTGGTTGGCAGTGTTGGAGAACAACTCTGAATTCAAATCCATGGAGAAAGCAAATGAAAATCACTCTACTATCTTTCCCCAAACAATCATGTTAATGCACAATTTTCAGATATTATAGAAAAGGAAACTGTAGAGGGCCATAATCACCTACATTTGAAGAGACAGGGCATTTAAGGAAAGGACTACATATTTATTTGTGAAGTTGTTTAATTTTAAACCCCAATTCTCCTTAAATGGGAGGAAACCATTTTTTTTTTTTTTTTTTTTAAGAATAGTTTAACATTTTATATGTTGGGTAAAGTTTTTTTCTTCCACAAGTTAATAATTCTATCTATCTATCTATCTATCTATCTATCTATCTATCTATCTATCTATCTATCTATCTATCTATCTATCTATCTATCTATCTATGTGTGTATGTGTCTATTCATTTGTAATGTACAAAACATGTCATGCTATGTTATTGTGTATATTTAAATTTAGGTCAGATACACCTTTCATAATTTAGATTCATAACCTTCAATATATGTTTAAATAAAGTGGTATAAAGAAAAATGTTTTTATATAATTAAAGCATGTTTTAAACTTCTCTGTACATGAGGAGGGTGGGAGGGCTATAAATTTCTATTGTTATTAATTCATTAATGCCTAGTTCCAAAAATGTCTTAGAGGGCATTAATAGAATATGTAGAAACCTATAATTAATGCAGATTTTATTTTTTTCATAATATATACTTGATTATATAGTGGGTTAAGTTAAAAAAAAAAAAACTCATCACGATTTCTTTCTTTTTATAAAATGTTCAAAAGTAACTAAATAAAAATTATCTGTAGGAGCTGACCTTGAAAATTAGTATATGTTGTTTATTAGAGTGTAATGTGATGAATATAAGAATACATATGACATGCAATACTCTAATAAACAACATGCACTAATAATTTTGATTCATACACAAATTTCAGATTCTAAAATGTACTTTGCTAACCACTGTATCATTTATGTCATTAAGTTGATTGTGTTTTATATATTGCTGTATATAAATATATATGAAACAGAACAATAAAATATGTCTTATTGTTCATTGTAGATAAACACCAAGACAAAAGTCTACAAGATGGAGATTCAGACTTACTCAGCTGCTCAGTGTCCCAACTGTCAGAATCTACAAGTCCCTCTGGAGCTCAAGTCTTTCTCAGTGAAGGGTAAGGAATGCAAATATCTGTCCATGGAGGATTAAAAGTTATTAATTCTTTTAAAAGTTTACTTTTGTTGAACACACACAGAGATTATGATTTTATAGTGCAGTTTACTTTAAATATAAAAACTACCATATTTCTTGGCTTCAAAAATGCATTGGCTTCCAATATGGTGTGGCTATGTGAGTAAAAGATTTTAATTAATTCTAAAGGCAAATTCTAGCATCTAAGGAATAAGACCAAGGCATCTTAAAACATTTCTTTGAGCACAGACAAAACAATCAACTATTATCTGAATGTCAGCCATTACTGTTTAGTGAAAAGTTTGATATCTACAGCCATATTTCGTCACATGACATAAATAAAGATGGACACATCACAACTCAACTGATGTGGGAAGCAGGACATATAGGGATGAGCCAGAAGGATGAATCTTTTGTATTTTGTTTCCAAGTATTCTATAAAATCTATGCAATAAAAAGCAATTCATTTCTTATTTACATTGTTCGGACTGTTGTCCTCATCTTTATTGCCATATTTGCAACATTTCAGCCGTTGTATGCTCCGACCTTCTTCAGGTGATTGAAATTTCGAACTGAACTCTTTATTTTGTCCACCATCCGAACAATGTACATAATATAAATAATTACAATACTTCAACTCATTTCTTGTTTGTCTACTTTCCCCTCCTTCATCAACTTTAATAAAATATAATAAATATTAAACAAAAAATGTCTTATTTAACAAGAGAAATTCTGACAGATGAACATTAACCAATATGTTTAAGACTAGAAGTATAAAGAAAAAAGAATCCTTTATTTTTATTACAATATTCTGATTTGAAGCCCCTTTTAACCTTTTTTATAGATTTACATCGATAGGCAGCCTGATGGCAGTTGTCAGTATATAAATATCAATGACTGTCTAGTTCAGGAGGAAGTGAATGAAAGATACTTTGAGAGATAAAAGGCAAGTGATGTTCTCATTGTTATGGATCTATGCCTTTATCAAATTATTAGATTGATGAAAGAAACTGATGGCTCAGGCTTGTGTGTGTGTGCATATATGTATAGTTATAAGGTAGGCTATATTTATAGGTCAAAGTACTCAATATCAGGGAATGAAGGACAATATAATATATATATATATATATATATATATATATATATATATATATATATATATATATATATATATAATTTTTCAAGGTTTATTAATAGGGTCCTTGTTCATGCAAAAATACAGTAAGTATTTTTTTTGTATGTTAGAAAAGTTTCATTGTATTTTATTCTGGAATCTGAATTTAATTTTATGTATTTATTTGCTATTCATTTTTTCATTATTCTATTTTTAAATTTTCACTTATATTTCTTTTGTTTTCCATATTTTTCATGCAAGTATCTTCATCTTTGTTGTTTTCAAAATAACATTTTGGCTGATGTATTCTTCGACCAGGGTGCATGTTGCTTCTGATAACCTTTTAAAAGTGGCTTTATTTTTCATTTCTTTAGGAACTGTAGTTTTCTAATGGTGGAAATTAAAAAAAAATGAGTACTAAGACTACCAGATGCAATATTCACCTGAGAAATGTTAAAGAATGTATTGGCTGAAACATGGTAAAAACCATAAAGATGAAGATATTAACCTGAAAAAATTGAGGAATAATGAAAAAAGATTTTGTTTTGTAAAATGGAAAGAGATTATGAATTTTTATTTTGCAAAATTAATAAGGATTTTGACTTTTTATCACAAATTTGCTGAATATTAATATTTTTTAATAAATAAATATTCTTGCAAGAGTATAAAATGTTATTACAACAATAAAAACAGACATTAAAAGAACATTCATTATAAAAAAGGAGTTTCAAAAAATATATATTACTGTAAATTGGTAATACCAAAATATAACAATTAAAAACAGCTAAGCCTATTTATTGGTCCTCATTGGAACAAAAATTGAGGACAAAGAAGAAAAGAAAATGTGTGCATTTTTTTGTAATGGTAATATATATATTTTTTATGGTTATTTTGTTGTTAATGCCTGTTTTTATTGCAGTAATAAAATTTATCATTACCTTGATAAATGATTCCATTTTTTTTATTTTTCTTGTCAGAATTTGTAAATGGTTCCCAAAAACTGTATTCTTTTTGTTTTCAGAGTATTTCAGTATATGATTGAAAACCTTTCAGAAACTATGACTTGGGAAAAGAATTAATAATTGTTTGAAATTTGGATAAAAAAGGATATAAAATAAAATCTTTCTACCATTTCATAAATTGTTTAGAATAATCTTCTCATCCTTATTTATATCAGTTCAGACACCTTATAGAATAATGATAATTAGTCATGGTTAAAAAATATTTCATATTTGGTATGAGAATAAGACATCAAGTTAGGTAAACAAAGTGATAAATATTAGATTGTCAAGAAATGATTGTCACTTTAGGACACTATATAAATTGGAATGATTAAGAACACTTTCATAACATGCACATACTTCTGTTGCCAGTGTGTAACAATGATATCTGTGCCAAAAATCAGAATTTCTCTGATCAGTGAACTCCTTGAAGACTAGTTAAGAAAACATTTCTTTAAACTTTTCGAAAATGAATTTATTTCTAAAATTTTAGGTAACTCAAATTTATTGTATGAGCAATCTACATAGGTTAACCCATCTATACCAGATCTATTCTTATAGGATTATACTCAGACTGCATGTTAAAGGCATTTTTACTCTTGAATATCTGGTTTCAGTCTTTACTATGGAAACTGAATGCAACAAAATGTGCTTAGCCAACCAGTCTGGAAAAAGTTTTAAAAAATTGTAGAAGTGTTAGATAATCAGTATTGAGAAAAGTCCTGGAAATATGGTGGTTGAGACAAAAAAACATTGATTCTAAGCTCATTCAAGTTCTGGAATAAATTGCACATCATTCAGTTTTTACTTGATAATTTTAAAAATGGCATTTCTTTCTGAACAATATGATAGTTATTGATAATTATACAAAAATGTCACTGTTAATAAAAGAAAAGCATCTTTGTCAAATATTTGGACATTATTTATTTTCAATATATGTTGAAAAACTTGATTTTTATCTTGGATTTATCTTTCTTTATCTTTCTATGTCCCACTTTCCCACTCCTTCTCTTCCTTTTGTTCCTTTTTTTTACCTTCTACTTCTCCTCTCTGCCTGCCATGTTTTGTTTCTCCTGGACCTTTCTTTTTACTCACCTCTATCTCTTGCTCCCTTCTTTTTACCTTTCTCCCTCCCACTTCTCTTCTCTTCTCTGCCTGTCTTTCTTCCTTTTTTCTTTTCTCTTCATTACTTTTTTCTTTCCAGCTTTCATTTCCTCTTTTGTTCTTGCTACTCTTTATTTTTTTCTCATAACTCCCTCTTAACACTTTTTCTTCTTGTCACCTTCCTTCTCTTGTTCTACTCTTTTATTTTCCTCCTGTTTTTCTCTTTTGCCTTTCCCTTTCTTAGCACTTACCTATTTTTCCTTTTCCCTCCCTTTTAAATCTTTTTTCCTCTCTGACTTCTCTTGTTCTCTCCATTCCCTCTTAACTCCTATCCTATTCCTTTCTTATCTTATTTTCTGCTGAACTTTTATTTTCTCTTCCTTCTTCACCTGCAGAACACAAAGTGCAACCTATGTGCCTCACAAGTCATCCACCTGTACAAGTGATGACAACAGAAATGCACAGATGTGCAGATCACACCAGATGCAATCTTCTGCCTCCTCCTCTTCTTCTTCTTCAGTTGTTGACACCAGTGCCACTGCTACAACCTCTTCACCATTAAGGTGCCAATCATCGCAGATGCTTCTTACCTGTGGAAGCTGTTATCCTGATGAAACTTGCTCACACAGTTTCCCCACTTCATCTGCCTCTCATTATACACCTTCCTGGTTCTCATCACCAGCACACACAGCTCATATCTCATCTCCTGCCACACTAACCCATTCACTGTGAGTCTTCAATCTATGACTGTGACCACATTCTTTTTTTTTCTTTATTAACAGCATTGTCTCTTATATGCACAGATTAGTGTTCCCCAAATTATCTCACCTCACTTCCATAATTTTATTCCCAATGTTCCTACGTTGTTAATGAAACATTCAGAGGATTCTTTTTGCAGATTATAGAGAAATAAAATTTATAAGATAATAATTACACATATTGTTTGAAATACCATTATAATGGATGTGTTTTAACTTAACTTTCACTAAGGAATCTTTCATACTGTTATTCACTCCCATAAGAGTTTAAAAGAAAACAAAATTGAATAATAGTGTAAAAGTGTCTTGAATGCATTTTTGTTTTAAAAGAATATTTAGATTAGTTTGTCAACATAATAAACATTCTTAGAATGAAATGTTTTATTGTGATTTACAAGAAACGAAGTTAATAAATTTACTTTTATCAGATGATTGAAGTTTTCAGGGTGTGATCATCATTCAGCAGCAAATAGGTCACATTTTGATATTGCTTCGCTGTAAAAATTAAGCAACATTATGCCTAATATATACTGAAATAGGTGACAATTTAAGAACTTGAAAAGATTTATTAAAGAAAAAGTAGCTCTATTTTAAATTGTCTAATATAGTAAAAATTAAAGTAATATTTTACAAATCTTTGTGTTGTGTGTCCATAATGGTAGCAAAAAGGAAAAAAGAAATCCCTGTGGTAGTGCATAATTAACCCCTGCAGCAGGCATCAATTTTTTTATCTTTCTCTTGGCATGCAACTGAGTAAACATATTATAAAGTGATGATTATCATTGCACTTAAATGAATTAACTTATCAAGTTTATAGTCAGTAAAAAGTAATAAAATTAGATTCTTGAATTCATCAGAGAACTTGATATTCATTTCTAGTTAGCATAAAGGATTCAAGAATTAAAATTTAATCAAGAGAATAAATGGTATTCTGGTCAACTGTTTTTGTAAAGCCTTCCAAATGGTTGTTTATGTTTTGGGAATCATAATTATAGACTGTACATATTGCACTCTTAGACTTGAAGGAGACACTGCTTCTTCCTGTGTACTTTATTCTAAAGTAGCCTGCTTATAGGTTTGTCATTTTTTTTTTTTTTTCATCAAATACAATTAATGTTGTAAATTGCTCACTTCTTGTAGAATTTTCCCTTTATTTTCTGGTTTGTATAGTTGATACTTTTAGAAATATGTATATTTCTTTCACTTTTGTACTTTTCCCGTGTGTAAGTGTACAAGGTAAAAGATGCTTTCTCTATTTTCTGCAGTTTGTGAATATCATTATTGTCATCATCATCTTGATTAACCTTTGAAAACTTTCATGATGTAATGAAATAATTATGCCACTTTGCATTTTGTTGTTAGATTTGTGAACAAAGATCTAAGATTTTTCACATTTTTTTCTGAAGAAAGATGAAGATGTATTTCTAGTTAAATTCTTGGTTTTATAGCTCTGTACATTCTCAAAACTAGTTCTGCTGTATTTTTCAAACAAGGTAGATAACCTATTATCTGTAATGGAACATTAACATTCCAAATATTGTTTGGTCAGCTGACTTCATTCTTCATGTACTTGATGTTAACACAATGTTTTAGCGGATTCAGCCTTCATCAGGTGTGTATTCTGAGAGGTGTGGCAGTATGCTAATATACCAATCTTAATATATCCAACACTTAAATTCCTAGGTGATTTCAAACTATGCATAGCCAGGTTTCTTAACACCTCCTTTCTTAAGAAAAAAAATTGAAAACCATGCTAATCCAACTTATAGATAAAGCTGATAAATCATTATATGCCATTACCTTTAAATTTCTCCCTCCCAATGATATTCTCTGTTAATTCTCAACTTCTTCCTAGAAAGACTAATCTGTACTCTTCTCTTTCCAAATAAGATCTGGCACAGCAAATTTCCCCACTTCTCCTTTGTGTCATATTCATTAAATCTGACTTTAAGTGGACAGCTGATTTTTTTCTATTATACACCTTTGACATACATATGGGATGTTATAAATGCAGTTTTAAATGAAGAATGGATTCGATTATCTGAACAATATTTGAAGGGAGATAACTTGCTACTATGTTCTGTTAACAGCTTGTACTGGCCACTTGAGTTTGTTGATGATACAGACAAGTTGTTCTTGCACCTATTCTGTTTGACTAACCTGTAAATACTAACAAATAGTAAAGAATTTTGTTAGATGAAAGGTTTCCATCTTTATTATATTATCTGAACAGTGGAGAGGTATCCTGTTAGGCATGGCTTTTATAGTTGTGACAATCTTAAGGATTTGGGTGTTAATAATGAATTAGCTTGCTGAGAATGGTATCAAGTTTTGAACTTCACTCTGATTTCATTTCTGGTTGTAACTTTTATTTCAATGGTTCAGTTAATATACTGCAATTTATGTGTGTGTGTGTGTGTGTGTCTCTCTCTCTCTCTCTCTCTATATCTATATATATATATATATATATATATATATATATATATATATATATATGGTGGACTCTCCTGTAGTATTTGATATATGAAGGTCAAGCAGCTCAGTTCCTAGGAATCAACAGCCACACACCAGCACATTTGACTTGATTATTATGCAACTCTGAGTTTCATGCATGTAGCAGTCATTACACACAAAATGAAAAACAAACATTGTAATTTTAATATTTATAGCTCCAAAAAAATAAATAAAGTGTTAAACAAATATAAATGAATATATATATATATATATATATATATATATATATATATAAATAAAATGAATATATATACAGTAGTTGTCAACTCGTGTCCAAGTACGGCTATTACTACATATCTTTTTGAAGAACATCTTCTGATGTGCTGAATGAATGTGGCTCTTTAGCCCAGCAAGGGACCTGCATACTCTGGCACAAACAGGTCACTTAAGAGGTGCAACAGCAGGTGTTACATTATTATGCAATTTAAAATGTCGCATGAAACCACATCTGGACCCGCATGTCTTACCACAAATATCACATTTCAGTTGCTGGATGTCTACAACTTTATAGTCAGTTGCCACCCTCCATTGGTGTGCTCTAAAGTGACTCCTTAGACCAGCCATTGACAAACACACTTTACCACAATCTGTACATGTCAAATCAAGCTGCCTGCAGGTGTCTTCAGGAAGTTCAATGGAGACACCTTTATGCACATCTCTTTTAATCCTTGCATGCCTCCTCTCTTCCTCAAAGTGACATCTTCTACTCTGAGGAGCCTCATTCCAATTATTGCGATCAGATGCACATTCTTCCCAGTGCTTATATATACACATTCTAAATTTGTAGGTTTTGGTATGATATACTATTGTCTAAATGACTGACTTAAATTCTACAAGCACTTAATTTCTCAACAACTTTTTGCAATGCTGAGATTGTCAATCTGCATTGTATAAATTTCTTTAGATTCCAGAAAAGGATATTTTCAATTTTTTTTCCAAGGTTTAAATCTATTGAGACATTTATATGTGCATATATGTGCACAGATTCACAGCTGCTCTGACAATCTTCATTGGCCAGAAGCTGTGGTGATATAACACTTAATACACCCTTAACTCACACACACACACACACATATGGATTGGAATCTGACAGAATGATAGATTAAAGAACAAATTGGAAATCTTTATCAATCTAACATATTTCACTTTTATTAAAGCTTCATCATAGAATGAGATATAGAGAAAAAGAAGAAAGAAATTCTGGAATTTTATTTTTGTGTTGTTTCATTTTCATTGGTTAAGCTGACTTCATGCACATTTGACTTGTTAAGCCACATTCGGTAACTAGCCCCCCCCCCTCACGAGGGTTGCATGTGGCACAAGGCCGAGTTTAACGTGGGTTTCCTGAGCCTATAGGCTCGGCCAAAAATATACCCTTTGAACCCGCCTAGACGGGTTCAGGGCCTGTCTACCTCCCTGGACGAAACCCTGCCCTTCAGCAAATTGTTAAGCCACATTCATCTGTATAATTTATGGAATTTCTTATACACACAAATGCTGCTTAACAAGTCAAATGTATGTGAAGCCTGCTTAACCAATGAAAATCAAGTAACACAAAAATAAAAATACCAGAATTTCTTTTACTCCATATCTCATTCTATGATGAAGCTTTGATAAAAGTGAAACATGTTAGATCGATAAATGTTTCCTATCTGTTCTTTATCCTATCCTATCATGTATGTATCTGTGTGTGTTTTCCCAGCAGTTTTTTCTCTCAAAGATAGATAACTTCATTTTTAATTTTTATTTCCTGTTGTTGCCTATTTCCAGGTCTGAAGAAAACGTACCATCTCGTGCCAGTCGACTTGCCTGTGTTCGCAACATGTTCTTCCATGCTTATAGTATTGCAGAGACTAGCAGAAATGGGCATAACTCAATGCTGGAAACATTAAGCGATGGTCTTCGTTGGGGCACAAGCAGAATGGACGATAGGTGAGAATGGCACCTCCTAGAATGTAAATTCTTCTCACAACTGAAAATGGTGGCCTGACTACTTCCTATTCCTCTAATTTCCAGAATTTCCTCTGAAAAAAAAAAAACAAAAAAAAACAACAAACTGGGCATTGGTATTTCACATGTACCTCATCTTTCTATTCCTGATGTTGACTGAACAAACTGACAAGATTACAAGAGTTAAGGGAAAAAAAGTTATCTATTACTTTCACTCATCCAGGCAACAAATAAATAATCAGCCATCAATCAAAACTGGATATTTTGAACTGTGTAAACTTTAGTAATCACTTTTCCCATTGTTCCAGAGGTGACCTTCTTTTTCTTTTCTATTTTGTTTTATATTTGTATCTCTCTCTCTTCCATGTTTTTTTGTCTTCCTACTAAGTGAATCCTATATTCTTATCATGGGGGCAGAGAGAAAAAGAAAAAAAAATCTAACTATATGATTGGTACAAAACCTGCTGAAAGAGTTCTCTCCCTTATTTATCAAACAGAGATGTGCCTCAAATCATATTTAAATTAACATTCTTAAATGCATCTGTAAAGAAATGTTTTTTTTTTTCTTTACAGTTCTATCCATTAAATGTCATATTTTATTACTGCATATTGTGTCCCTAGCCCTTTCTCTGAATTAATTTCTGAGTTATTATTTTAGGTTAAGTTTTATGATTATTTCCTAAATCATTACTAAATAAAATCAACTCAACAAAAATGTATGTCACAAACAGATTAATGAAAGAGATGAACTGGGTTAACTGGTATGTTGAGATAAATAACTTCTTGGATTATTGTCTTCAACTTTTCTGCCGATACATTCTTTAGCATTCATCAGGTGTATATTGCATCTGGTTGTCTTTGAAAATTGATTTATATTTGAATAGAAACAATCTGACATCAACATGGACCTGAGAACAGATAAAACTGGAGGTGTTCCATTTATTCATATCAAGTAACCAGCCATTTTTGTTATAGGATTTCCAGTTTTACAAATAGCCTTGCATTGAATCCTGGTAAAGAAAAATTTAACTGCTAAAAAGTTTTTATATTATTTCCTTATGCATATTCTGGATACTCGAATGTGTATCAGTTTTTACCTTACAAATTTTCAATCACATTTTCATATCAATTATTTTGACCTTATCAAGTGGAGAAGGTAGTATGTTCTTCTTTCCACACATGTTCTGCTTCAAGTCTTCAGGAAGCAGTTTAAATACAGGGGACATTATATATACAGTTTTTGATTACAATTTTTTTTTTTTGTCTGAATATATTGACCAAACAGTGTTAGAAATTATAAAAATAAAGACAACAGTATATATATATATATATATATATATATATATATATATATATATATATATATAGTTTTAGGTGTGCTATATTTATGGGTGAAAGTGCTCAATCTCAGAAATAGACCATATGTAAATATAAAGTGAACATTGAGGTCAACACCAAGTGGTAACAGTCTGTTTCATCCTTCAATGCAATCTTCAATCACATGGACTAAAGATGATGTTGAAGCATGAAAGACTGTTGTTGCTTGGTGTTGACTGCAGTGTCCACTTATGTATTTTAATATCAGGATTTTATTAAACAAGTATCCTTGTTTCTTAATTATGTGGGTTGATATTTTAACTTTTTAAATCATCATTAGTCTAAAATTTAAGAAAATAAAGAAAATTTGGCAAAATCTTATTTTTAGCAGAAATTTCAAGTACTTATGTTAATTGCAGAAGGTAATTAAATACAGAATTTGTGATAATTTCAAAGTTGATTTTAGGCATGTCTCAAGTGTAATCAATTAAATTTTATTACAATCTATTTAAAAAAAAAATCTCAAACTACATTTCTCTGTCATTTCTATTGCCTTTCTCTATTATGTATCTCCCTCATTCGTATGCTTTTTCTATTCATTTTCTCTCTCTTGCTCCTTTTCTTGATCTTTTCTTTCACTTTTTTATTCTCCCTGACTCTTTATGTATTCAGCATAAAAAAAAGTTTCTTTTGATATTTCTCACATTCAAATTCTCAAGACAGCTGCAGATATGTTAAAAATGTTTATTTTAAATGTAACCAGTAAAAATTATATTATGACTATATGTTGACCAAAGTTTGTATTGGATTTTGTCTTGTTATTATTACTTTCTGAGTATTACTACTTATAAGTTGAAATTACAGTGTTCAGGACCACTGGAGAGAGTATTTGGTTCACATATGCTATTTCCATTTTTGGTTGGTAAGATATATGCATTTGTATTTTCCTCAATCATTTCTACAGAATATAAAGAAAATGTATTTTATAGCATTCTTAAAAGACTTATTATGAATCAAGGTTTTGTTTTTGTTTAAACCAGCATATCTTTAAACAGATTTTTTTGTTTTAATATACTGTGAAAATACAGTATCAAGGTTGGTGGTAAGAGGACAGATCCCTGAGTTTAAGTAAATGAGCTGATGTATAACCTTGAAGAAATCAAAAAAACTACTTAAAAATCTCAAAAAGTAAAATTACCCACCATGAAATGGTCAGTGGCCCAAATTAAATAAGAATAAAAAATTGGGAAAATCAATCTTCTTGATCCACATTTTGCTGTAAGAAATTACAAGTTAACAATTTTCTTTTAAAATTGGAATATCTCCTGTCCCTATCCCATTTATTGTTTGTAGTAAAGTGAACCAAAACCTTTTTTCTTTAAAACAAATGCCAAGCTTTGCTGGAAAAGCTAATGTCTTCTTGCTCTGATTAAATTTAATTTTATTTAAACTAATTATTTTCTATGCACCTTTCATTAAAAAGAAAAATTTATAAATTTTTTGTATGTATATTTATATTTTTTTCAGCTTGTTTAAATAGACAAACCAAAAGGAAATAAGTCTCCAATTTTTCAATTTTTTCCAAGTTACTTTTTATGATTAATTATTCCTGTGATTATATAGTGCTTCTTGAACTATTTCCTGCCTATGAGTTTTTAACTTAAACACAAAAGTTGGATAAAACATGTTGTAAATTTTTTATTGTTGTTAATATATTGAATTTTTTTTTTTTTTTTTTAATGATTTTTGATTTGGAAAAAAAAAAAATGGCTAAATAATTTTATATTTAATATATGCAGGGTGGGGAAGCATTCATGCCTTCATTCATTGCCAATGTTTTTTTTAAATTTCTTTTCTTCTGATGAGGGTACACCACCAAAAATAGAACAGAAATATCCAAAACAATAAATAGCAATATTGGAAAGCAAATATTAATCACAGCGGTTTGCAGAAGACAAAATGAGGACAATGTGCGAATTTCAAAAGGAGATGTTATATGATAGATGTCATTTAGCATTTAACAGATAAAATAAAGAAAACATTAATTAATATAGTTTGGTGCTGAAAGTGTTAATTGTTGAAATAACTGAGACTTCAACAGAAATTGGACATTGGTTGAATTCTGTAAACTGAGAAAATGACAATTCTAATTTGAAAAAGAAAAAAAAACAAAAAGAATTTATATTTCCAGAGATCGTATATTCCCCCATAAACCTCTCCTATGCCATTCGTGTGACTTCCAATAAAATCAATTCCTGATGATTCTTTTGATAAAATTGTGGTTGTGTTCATTAGATTTGTACTTATTTTTCCAGTAGATTTTATTTAATTTCTTTTATCAACTTTGGGACCAAAAGCAACGAGAGAAAAATATTTACAAAATGAAATATACTAGCAAAAAATATGCACTGAGAATTTTTCCATATTATATATATATATATATATATATATATATATATATATATATATATATATACTACCACTTTTGGAAATTAAATGATAAACAAATATTAATTCAAACAATAATGAAAATATTTTTGGTGGCAGTGAACCATTCATACAAACATTTGGATGGATTGGTCTTCAGCAAGAGTTTACAAAGATTTCAGGCATATCTTCATTGGTGAAAATATTACAGATAAAATCTACTGGAATATGGACCATTGCTTTTATTTATTTTTTTAATTTTTTTTACATCTCTCCAGAAAAACTTTGCAAGCCATCTTTCAGCAAGATGGTATGTCTTCACATTACTGACATGGTGTCTGTTTTGGGATGGAAACTTACCAAACCTATAGTTTTAGGAGAGCAGGACCACTATTTGAGCCACAAGGTCCCTTGATATTAATCTCTAGATTTTTGAGGAGGGGGGAGTATATCAAGAATGTGGTTACAACAGAAAATCCAAAGCACATCAAAATTTAAAAGAATTTATTTGAAAAAGAGGCAAGTTTGATAACACTTTGATAAGTTTTCATAGAAGATTGCAAATTAGCTCATGTATTGAGAAATATTCATTTTAATTATTGTTTGAGTTGTTGATAAAGATTTTATATATGCTTTTACATTCAGAGTAATATACTTATCTTGGTTGTTATACTCAGATTTTGGCCATTGTCTCCTTCTTTGGAAATAATGGATTATGGCTCAGATTGATAAGTTGGAGAGCTGAGTTCAAATTTCAATTGAGTTCATTACATTCACTTATGTTCTATTACACTTGGGAAAGGTATGAATCCATCTCTTCTCTCTCCAGCTATGAATAAACAGCAAAATGGGTCCTATAACCTTGGGTGGTAACCAGTCTAGAAGGAAAAAAATGAATTCAAAACCAGCCTGGTGGGGGTTGGGCTTCATCAGGCTAGCTTGCCTAGGAAATGCCCTTGCTATTGCTGCAGCAGTACATATGGTGCCCCTGATGGATTATGGGTTTAAAAAAACATCCTTTAACTGTCTGTCATTCCTTCTTGGAATCTTATTCAGTCAACATGAGGTAGTTTATTCTCATACCACTTTCCATACTTAGAGGATATCTCATATCAGTTAATATTCTTCAATCTATTCACCTTTGTCACTTGTCTGTTTCTTCCACTGAATCAGAATATGACTTTTCTGTACTACCTGAACCAGATATATTTTAACAAACATTTTAATCTATTAGGCAATGTGTCTCTTGGATAGAGTGGTGCTGAAATTTTGAATTCTAAAACCTAATGAGTATCCTTTCTTTCTAGGAGGCTCTAAAATGGTTTTTATCTTTATGGTAGGTCTACTGATTAGATTATTAGAACCTAACATATGTATTGATTCTTTCAGTCATTTTATCCCTTAGTGTTCTGTTTATGTATTCTCTTAACTTCATTCCACAAGGGTTGATGACCACACTCCTCCCCTACCATACACGATTAGCCTTGTTTGATTTCAATGTCTCTCCCCACAACACAGCCTCTTGATGTTCTTCCACCCTTACTTTTAGGGGGCGATTTGTTCCACATTTGTATTCCTTGCCACAACAGCATGGGATGGAACAGTTCTCCAAGAGGAAGCAAATGTGAACATTGTCAGTGAATACTATTTTGATGTTGTATGGACCACAAATTCTTGGAATTTCTTTTTCAGATGTTCCTTTTATATATGACACTGTAGCAAATTTTTTGATAATGTTGTTGACTCTTCTGTTTTTAATCATGGAAGCTGATATTATGTTTACAGAGTTATGTTAAAAGTTGTTTCTAATGCTGATGATCCGTTGGCATGTGTGTTGGTTACCACTTTTGAGTTTGGTCTGATTTTGTAGATAGGAGACTATTCTTTTCTTGATGCTGGAAATTGAAATTCAGGTTTTGTCCAGTGAATGTTGGTTTATGATATACAGATATCTTGAATCCATTCTATGCATAAGTTATTATTATTTCCAGAATGGTCAGTTGATCTTTTTCCATTATGAATTTTATGAATAGTCTTGTTGAGTTTATATGCTTCAGTAGTTCTTGCATATCTTGCATATATGAAGGCATCAACTACAGATATAAGCCACATGGTTGACTTTAGTGGTACTTTTCCTATTGCAATAACCAAGAAAAAAAAGTACTGTAATGTAATATCAGTCCTATATGGCTGTGACAATCTCCTCTGAGATGAAGAGACTTGAAGCAAAAAAAATGTGGTTCTGCAGAAGGATCCTGAATGTACCATGGACTGGACATGTGAGTAATGAGAAAATTTTAGAGAAAATGGAAACACAAAGGATGCTAATCCTTCTTAAAGTAAAATAATGCTTACAACATCTTTTCAAGAACATTGCAGATTAGATATTAATGGTAGGAAGTTTGTGAGTTAATGGGAATCTATGTATCATTTGGATTTAGTAAGATAATAAAAAAGCTGAAGATTGTTACTCATATGAATTTTATGAGTGACCAAATAACTGAATCCAGGCAGCTGAAAATTACTTTATAAAAATAACTTGACTAAGATGGTGGGGACCTCTGTCTGAAGTCATTAGAAGCCAACTTAAAGTCAAAACGATTTCCAGCCAGTCCAAAAAAGAACATCTTTTCACATAACTCATAAACTTGAACAATTATACATCTCATTTTGAATATGTATTTGATGACACATAATTTTCATAAAATAAAAATCATTTATATGTGAAGATAAGGCCATTGAGTAAACCTCCATTTTAAAGTTTACTGTCCAAGAATATTTTTTCCATATTCATAATTTTTAGTGACATTCTCTGCTGAAATATGGAGAGGGGTGACCAGAAGAGATCTTATATCCTTATGTATTTTAAATACCATTAAATATGGTATATTTAATCAGACCAATGTATGAGTGTGTGGAAGCTTCAAGGGTTGAAAATTTGGCCTTGTAAAACTATTCAACTTGTCTGCAAAAGAAAGTAAAGAAAAAGAAAGCAAATAAAATGTAAACACAAAATTTTTATAATCTAGAAATAGTTAAGGGGATTTACAAAAATATTTTTTTTAAGTTCCTCTTATGAAAACAGTTTATGAACAACAGGAAATAGACTAGATGCAGCAAGGTTTTTGTTTTTTTAATGACTCCTCTTACTATTTCAACTCAGCCTTTTACATGGACTACTACTTGTTACATTGTTTTTTATTTATACATACCATGTGTATATATATATATATATATATATATATATATATATATATATATATATATAGGATATGGCTGTTGGGAAGACTGTTGCACAAGTCAACCAAATTTAAAAAAGACCTGTCTTGAAAATCAACATTTAAGTCTTGTTTTTTACCTAAACTTAAAAATGAACCAATCCAATATATGAAATTGACTCTGCTATCAACTAACCATACACTACACACACACACACACACACACACACACACACAGAGAAAAGTATTTATGTATATTTGTGATAATGTGTGTATGTATGATTGGTGAGAACTTGTAAGAAATGTGGTAGTTTAACACAAACATTATCTCTTGTTTTATAAACTCAAAAACTGAAAAAAATACAATACTTTGACTTTTAATAACATATATGTAGAGATGCTTGTTGCTGGCATCACAATCACTCAATTCACTGGAAACATCATGAGTGCTGAATAGAGACAATCTTCGAACTGTTCAGTTTCCTATATTTTGAGTAAAAATGAAACAAAAAAAATACTTGGAGCATAAACAAGTGGAATAGAAAAGTTTATCCATTTTCACTGCATGGGTGAACCATACAATAAAAATGAATAAACTTTTCTATGTTCTGAATCGAGTGTAACATTCTTAATTTTATATCCTGAATGTCCTTTTAAAAATTAAACTAGGGGAGGTAACTCTGTTTTTTGGAGTATTGAAGTCATTCATTTTATTATATCGTATTCACAACGTTTCGTCCCATCCATTCTACCACCTTTTTCAGATGGTTCTTTTTCCCTGCTAGGTCAATGCACACAAAAACTCAAGGAACAATAGAACAGAAAGGAAATCAATTGTCTAAATAGTCAATCAGTTAAGTCGCTTAAGTGTCATGTGATACATGCTTGGGCGATCATGTCTCTTTCGATACATGACTAGCCAGAAGATTTTCCTGCACTAGGTTGCCATTTCTTTCTGTGGTAGACTGGTTGCCAATCAAGGATATAGAACCCAGTCTGTCCTGCTATTCAACCCATATCTAGAGGGAGAAGAGATGGATTCATACCCTTTCTCATGGGTATTTGTGCATAAGTGAATGTAACTCAACTGGAATTCAAATTCGACCCTCTGGTTTCTCATTCTGAGCTGATATCCGTTACCACTACACCACAATGCACGTAAAATAATGCTTGCCAAAATTATGCAGATAATCACTTTTTGACATTAATGAAAAATGATTGGATAAACTATTTTTCAATGATCAGATTATTGGATTTAATTTGAAATTATTTTTAAATATTTTAATTTTATAAAACAAGAACAAGACTTGTGACATTTTTAAGTGGCTTAGTTACAAAAAAACCCCTCTTAAATGATGCAGTCATTTCTTTTTTATCTTGACATTTGTCACAAAAACTGAATGCAAATTCCATAAGTATTAAAAATTGTAAGATGCATTTATAATAGAAAACAAGATTTAAAAAATACCCACTATAAGAACCTCAGTAAATAACTAAATATTACTAAAACTAGAACCCCTACCCCTTTTTCCCAAATTCATTGTAGAAGTGCTTTATGGTGAAAATTCAGCTAGATTTTTGTAACTGTACCTGTAGAGAAAAACTTTTATTTGATTCTAACTTTCCTCCTTAATTGTGCTAAGTTTGGAAATAGTGTCAGATAATATTTCAAATCATTTAATTTAAATTTCTGCAGTAAGAGTAAAAATAGCTTGTGTAGTGTGGTGGGAGATGGCAAGTAGGTACAGCGTTTTTTGTGTATCGAAAAAGATTACAATTCATTTGTAAATAAATACACTGGTTATTTTTTATTCTGTCCATTTTTTTGCTGCTAATCAACTTATTGGTCTACCAAGAATCAATAATTAACCATGATAGGTGATCATAATCGAAAGTTTTAATGACAATTATTAATTCACTTTGTCATTATTAACCATATATCTAATAAATAATATAAATTTAGCCCAACTTTTTGAGCTGCCTAGTCTGATATTAATCAGAATTTTCTGAAAATGCACAAATAAAAAGAAAATCTGACATCAAGAATATTAAAATTTGACAATAATATATAAATCATATGAAACTTTTATTAAAATTTGTCTTGGTATTTTCAAAAAACATACTCTACATTTGGATGATTAATAATCTTCCTAACTCCCATTTGTCCAGTGGTGGGGGGTACTTTTACTTTAATTTTTAAACACATCAGTTGTATTTATCAGAGTTTCAAAGTTCTGCACTGGCACCAAACCCATTTAACCAAACACAGTGAAGATGTTTCACTTTTGAAAAAAATAAATGATTAATTAAATATCAATATGTGCAGATGGTGTAATAGTTAGCGGCTTAGAATGAGAAATCTGAGAACTGAATTCAAATCCTGATTAAGTTTGTTTCATTCACTTTTGCATAAATACCCTTGGGAAAGGTATGAATCCATCTCTTCTTCCCCAGCTGTGGGTTAAATAATGGAGCAGACTGGGCTCTTTGACTGTGGTTGGTAACCAGTCTAGGAAAAGGACATCTCAATTTAAAACAATATGTAACCCTGGCAAAGCACATACTATACAACCAAGAAAAGGATCATAGATGTGGGGCTGTGAACTCTGATCTCAACTATGGTTGATGAGGTAGGCATGTAGGTATTACTCATTACAGTCATTAACAATTTGGCAATTTAAAAAAAAAAATCAAACAATTTTACTTTCTTTTATTCTTTGGTTGAAAATTTAATTTATTTTTTAAATGAAGTTATCTGTATAATCAATTTCATTTCTTTTAATTCTTTTTCTTTTTCTTTTTAGACTGTTACCAACAAGATTTTGGTTAAGAGCAGCTAAAAATTATCCTCCAGCACATGTTTAAAAAGGAAAATTGAAAAAAAGACTATAGAAGTGGAAATCATAGGAATCAAATTAGAAAACAGACTAAAACTGGACATTGTTAGACATATAAGTGGACATGTAACATTAGACAATAAGCTGGACATTGTTATAAAGTTGAATTTTAATTAAAAGTAGATATCAAATAATCTTGTTAGCAGCATTCAGTAAAATGAAGAAAAGATTTTTTTTTTTAGAAAGTATTAATTTTCTTTTTGTAATTTGAACATTGATAAGTGAATACCTTTTTTAAATTATTAATTGTAAATTTCTGTAATTAACTAATACACACAATGAATAAAAAAATTAGCAGTTTGGTTATAACTTAACATTAGTTTACTATCATAATTGTGACAACTTTCTCTTGTAAATATTTTATGATTTTTCTAGAGTAATACAAGTTAAATCATGACCAATCAGGATGTTGGTTGCCGATTCAGCTACACTGATCATGGCATATTGCTGTTTTAGTTGTTAAATGTCACATCTCACTGGCCGTGTAGGCAGATTGTTGCACCAGTTCTGTTCTTTGTAGGTTTTGAATTCAGAGATATTCTTTACCTAGACTAGTTGGCAACCAAGGCTAGAGAACCTAGTCTGTCCTGCTATTTAACCCATAAGTGATCTATAATAAAAAAAACCCTTTTGAAATTGTTGATTCCTTTCTACAGCAGATCTTATTGGCAATGAATTTCTTGAAATTCAAGCATTTTTAATGCAAATCATCCGTAGTGCATTTCTACAGTGAAATATTTTGCAGTCAATTCCTTTTTAAAACATTTATCATGTTTTTATTTTTATATATACAAAGAACCAAAAAATATTGTAAAAATGTCCTTTTTATAAACATCCAATATTTGTATAACTTCAAAAAGCAAGTTCTTGCTAATATCAATTTATACAGGGTGTGGCAGAAATACCTCCCACATAATTTTAAGACATTAGCTAGATGAAGACACTATTGCCACTATGTGGAAGATATTTCTGCTCTAGCCTGTATGATTAAATAGAATTAAATATATATGAAAGAGCATTGTTTTAAATAAATTTTAAAATGTCATGTTCATATAATTATATATAAATTATATACATAAAATTATGATATATCATTACACTCCTGTTTGATAGCAATACATTTCCACTACTCCATCTGGAATTTTTTTAACAAGATCAAAATGATCTGGTAGTTTTTGTTTTGTTTTTAATATATTATTGTTCACCCAATAGAAGGCCCAAAAGACAATCAAAGTAGAGGGATAATGAATGAGATTGTTTTATGGATGTTAGTGTTGATTATGAGCATATGTAGAGTAGATAACAGTTGACTTTTAGACTTGAAGAGGTTAAAATTGTAGTGATCAAGAAAGCATCCTCTCAGTTCCACAGAGCATCAGGTTGACGTACATATGTTAAAACACTGGTTCTCATTTGATTACCAAAGTTAATGTTGAGCCAGGTCAGTATATAGATTGATGACTGCTTGGGAATACCAGGTGCTGTATGCTTGGATGTGCAAGTGGTGTAATGGATAACAGCTTAGAATTGGAAATTAGAGAGCTGAGTTCTCATTCCAATCAGGTTCATTATAGTCACTTACATACAAATAGCCTTGGGAAATGTATAAATCCACCTCTTCTCTCCCCAGCTATGTGTTAGTTAGTAGGACTTGTATCAGTAAATCATTATCTCCAAAATATTCTTACAGTCTAAATATTTTCTGCTTTAAATAATCTGCAAAAAGTTGATAAGCATTAAAAAGAAAACAAATTAATCATTCACAGAGCAGCAGCTCTTGTGAAGAAGCTGTTTGAATGGAACCTTCTTCTTAGCCAATGCGTTATGAAGGGAGTAAAGATAATTACTTACGTTTTTCTTTCAGTAGCTTAGTACTCATCTACAGTTCGCCATTCCTATAGAGAGTAGCAGTGTCATATTTACTGATAGTTTTCCTGGACCATGTTCACTGACATACTTATGCTCTGCAAGGGTGATGCAAAAGCCAAATACATGTAAAGCCATCCTGCATTACAATGGCAGTTGATTTAAATAGTTTACTCCTGGTCTCATTAAAGTTTTCCTTCTCAAAGATGGACTGCCTTCACTATAGCTATGGAGTTCCAACTACTCCTGATGCAGGGCTGTGATGGTTGGCGTGATAGACTCAATGTTTGAGCTAGCTTGACCAAATAATAAGGATAATTCAACCCTGCGTAAATGGCATGGCAAGACTTGTCTGTAAAGGTTTGAACTAGTGAAACATAGGAATGTAGCTTGTCAGAACATTTTCCATAGAAATAGCAAGAGAATAGTGAGAGGCTTGTGATATTTTGTCTGTGGGAAAGTAATTACAAGGTGGAAAATATTTCATCACCCACAAGTCCATGAAGGAGACACTTTTGGACTCTGTCAAGATTTGAAAGAGAGGATTAGGCAACTCCATCCCAGATATGACAGCAATACTCTGTTTTTGGTCTGTATAAAACCAATTTTATGCTTTCATTGTTCACCTATTTAATTCTGTTTTATCCATTTTTTTAAAACTTGTAATTCTTATCTAATTCACAGAGAAAGCTAATGCAGGAGCAAGCCTCATTTTAGATACAGTATTTTTTAATATATAAGACACACACTAACAAAATTTAAAATTCATCTGTATTTTTTATACAAAAAAAAATCTCATGTTTTATACAGCAAAATTATTACTCATTTCTCACCAGGCTGGGTTTCTTTTGGAAAATGAGGTGGGAGTGGGGGGTTATGCAGTAAGATTGTAAAAATAAATAAATGATAAAAATCTCTGAGTTTCAAAAATGATGTGATATTAGTTAATTAAATTATTATTTTAATTATTATTTAATTTAAATTATAAGAATTAAAGACAAACTTCCAAGTAGATTAAAAAGATATATATTAATGTTGTTTTTAATTCTGTATTTGTGTGAAAGAGAGAAAGGAGGTGAACAGACAGACATAGGATGGAATAGATGGAGAAAGGGTGAAGACATTTTTAAGGAATCATTTAAATCATTAATCTCATATGATTCAAGAAATTTTCCCAGAAAATAATGTGAAAATAAATACATAATTTGTATTAAAATTTTAAAATCAGTTTCAAATGTCTGTTTTTTTTTTATTTTGATTTGCAGTAAAAAAAATTTTCATCAAAAACCTTTTGTGTGCATGCATGCATATGTATTTATGTATGCATGTATGTGCATACATGTAAATCAATAAAATTTTCTAATGATGATCATGAAGATTATCACAGCTTTTTTCCTCATTCTCATTTCTGCCTGATGTTAAACACCTTGGTACAGGGATTCTGTCTCTCAATATCTCCCTACTGGACAAAAGGATATTCCCACATATTTCCAGAATACTATGCTGAGCACATTATGAAATGTTACATTAAAAAAGCCCAGTGTGACAACAGTATGTGACATTATTTTTTTTTTCTTTTAATAATCCTCTGTTTCTCAACTTTTATTTGGATAATGTTTCTCTTCAAAGATCTCTGTTCTGAAATTGAGACAATATTATAGTGTTGTGTGTACAAAAATTAAAGTTTATTTTCATCATAATCTTTTTCTAATTGTAAAATTTCTTTATAAAATTTTTGAAGGTTACTTGGTGTTGAAAATGTTAAGGAGTTAAGATTTTTTATTTTATTAGAATGTCAGTGGTCACCATTTTTAAATTTTTAAGCTTTTTTGAAAGAAAACTATATTAGACATGATTTCAAGGATTGAAATTGATGCTTGTATTTTTAAGTTTTTAATAATGCATAGAAAATATTTTGTCTATTACATTTTACACAGAAAACAAGCAAATAGATTTAGATAACAAAATATTTAAAAAGAAATAATGTGACAGATTGTTTCCACACTGGGCCTCTTGAGAAAGCCTGTCAAAGATAATACACATCAAAATTAAAATTTACTTTAAAATAGCTTCATAGAAAAAAATTAATATGTAGTGATTTGATAAATATACAAGGTGTGATGGACAAATTGTTGTCTAAATTACACAATATTGAACATAACACTGAAATCTCATTTCCACAGAAATATTTACCAAAATATCTTAAAATACTAAAAAGTAAATTTATTTAATAAAATCGCCATTGGCTTCAACCATGACCTCCAGAGGACTTCAGAACCTTCTGCAACTCGTCTGGACAGTCTCCTTGTTTAAGTTAGTGAATGCTGCCATAATCCTTGCCTTCAGTTCATCTTTGGTGTTACAAGGAGTTTTGTTGGTTTTCTCACTCAGCTACATCCCGCACATAATAATCAAGGAGGTTGTAGGAACATGAGGTCTAATTTAACCGTGTGGAGATCAGGTTCAACTTCTGGAAAGTTTGATCGTAAACCCCTTGCATTTGTGTAGGAGATGCTGAACTTGGGACCTACTTTTTGTTTTTGTGGGGTTGGGTTTGTATCTTCTATTTGTTTTTGTTGTGGACATGACTTCATATAGAGATTTTGGAACAGGTGAAGACTACATAGTGAAGTAGCCACACCCTCAAAAATAGTCTGTAAGTACAGCTGTAGTTGTACACTTCTCCATGGCATTGAAAGGGCCTACCAGAAACTACCGCATGGTCCAGATTCTATTCACAAAATGGCAATAAAATTGACCCAATATTACACACCTGCTGATGGTGTTACTGATGGATCTCTCTGAGATTCACCTGACAAATAAGTTGTTTCCTCCATGAAAAATGATTTTGTGGAAATTCTAATGTGTCTCTAACTTCTTTGACCATTCTGCCAATTGGACAAATTGCAGGCTTTTATCAAATTGTGATGATTACATTGTCAAGAAAAAGAAAAATATTTTTCATCATTGTTCGTTTGTGGTGATAGAGAAAAAAATAAACGACAAGAAGAAATACATTTGCACAATTAGCTTGCAATCTAAAAATAGCTAAATCCATTCTTGCAACATTGAAAACAAACACCTTTCTTCACCACATGGCCAAGTGGCTACATTTGGGGACAAACATACATACATACATACATATATATATATATATATATAGAGAGAGAGAGAGAGTATTCAAGAGGAACACACATGTGTTTCTCTTGGATACTCTCCCTATCGCCTTTATGTGTCAGCACTTCTACTTGAATCCTTGAAACTTCAGCTTCCACCTTATACTTCTTCATAAGTATGTAAAAAAAAAAAAAAAAAAAAAAATACCTAAGGTTTAAAATGCATTTTAAAAATAAAAAAATCTTTCTTGAAGTGTTCATTTTAGTTTTAATTCCAAGCTAATAGATTAAATTTAATATTTCCATTGAGTAAAATACTACCCAGTAATCTTTAAAATTTAGGAAAATATTCTAAGTAATCTAATATTTTATTGAATTTTAAGTATTTTAGGTTTATATTTACAAAGATGGTTGTTGAGGAAATGTTAGAATATTACCAATAAAATTAAATTTACTATTGTTACCGCTCTTATTTTCTGATAATGTCATGTATAGACATCCATATTTACAAAAATCAGCACATTTATATGCACATAAAAAATCAAAATTATCTTTTAAAATACTTGGAGTTGCTAAATTGTAGTAAACGTTTTCATTTATGATTAGTCAATAGTTTTACTTAATAAAAATATCACCTAACTGTGACATTAATACAGAATTTTAAAAAAATTTAAACAATAAATTATATTTAATTGTTGTTTTCATTTTTTTAAAAAATGAAAACAATTCTTGTAAAAATTAATTATTCATTGAAAAAAAGTTGTTTTTTTTTTTGTTTGTTTTTTTTAATGTTCCTAATTATATGTTTTTCATAAAAGTAATGAAAAGCTTTTCTAATTAAATAATCTCATAGTTGTATTGCATTTTTTAATTTTATGATTCAGACCAGATTTTCTGTAACTGGGGGCCTGTTTGACAAAAATAAATAAATAAAATAAAATAAAAAATGATTTTAAATTCTCCAAGGACTTGTGCTTATAAGTAATAAACATTATTAAGCTCTGCAAAAATGAATTTCTCAAAATTGCATAAAATTAAATAAGCAAGGAGTAAAAGATGTAAAAAAAAAAAATACCTATATTTATACTAAAATTTTCTAAAGGGGAAACATTTCTAAACTAATTTCATTCATTTGTGAATAAGTCCTGAAAGTTTCATTAAAATCCAACTATTATCTGATTTTTGCAAGAATCTCAAAACCAATGTGTTTTTCAGTGCAACCCCCCCCCAAAAAAAAACACTCAAATTTATGGTCACTCACTGACACAAGAAAAACAAAATTTTTAACCAAGATTTCGAAGGTTCTAAAAAGGATTAAAAAATGTAATTTAATAATAAAAATCGTTTGGTCTTTTCTCTTAGTCTTTTAATTTAACACACAAAAAAGAGTTTTATTAATTTTTTTAGCTCCTTTTTTGGGGGGGGGGTACTTTTTCATCATGTCACATATGTACTCATTTTTTAGCGAAACTTTGCGGGTTCCTATTGTTTGTGTATATAAAGATTCATTTTTTATTTATTTTTATCAATACTCTGTGTATTTTCTTTCTTTTTTTTTAATCATTATACAAGAAGTCAAGACCAGTATAAACAGAAAAATCAATTATATACTGGTGATGGGTATGGTCATTGTCGTAAGAAGGTGCTCTTGTGTCTGCTCTGCATTATGCAAATGGTTGTGTGGCCAACAAGACAGAAGGAGTTTTATAGAGGTGAGAAATTTTCCTCTTCTCAACTGGTCTCTTTCTTTAAGCATCAGCTTAAAGTTAAGATCAGGGCAGAAAGTGTGCGTCTCTCCTCGTTGAAATTTGGCAAAAGGTGGGTGAAAGTTTCACGCTTGGTGCAAGTGAGAGGTGCTGACCTGGAGTAGTTGTTGGATGCGACTAAGGAAAGAGGATTTTGGGCCTCGAACCAAAATTTCAGTCTTCCCAGCTCTTTTAATGTAAGATAGGACATTTTCATTTTCAGTCTTGGCCTCCTCAGGGTAAAATACTTTCCTTTTAAACATAACTAATGTATGCAAGTACATAGGTCCCCACTTTTTGTCCTCCATTTTTGTTTCTTGTTTCCACCTCATCCCGTTTTTAAGTGACAGATGTCTTTGTTCTCTGGCAAATTTAGAAATTTCTCTTTTTTTTTTTTCAATCCAGTTAACCGAGATTTCTGTCACACTTTTCTGCTTTACTAATATTGTTTTTTTGTTTAGTTTCTTGTATAAACATCTTTTTCAATCATTAAACATTGGGTTTTGATTTTTTCCCCATACTTCGATAATTGTAAAATAAAACTACGTGCTAGGGATTTCATAGAGAAAATGAGGTATTTTAGTGACCGTGGTGAGACAGCTAAGAGTAAAAATGCGTTGTTATGGTGAACTGAAAGGAAAATTGTAAATACGAACGGGTCAATGAGTGAGACTAGCTAGTTTTGGAGGTAAGACTAGTAGAGAGAAGCTCTGTCTTTTCCTCATGCCCACTTTTTAGTCCTTGTGGCACATTTTGTATATTTCCTCTTACAAATAAATATTAAGAAAAAAACAAGTAATCTATGACAAATAGCCTAGTCCTAAAAAAAACCTTACATTTCAACAGGAGCCAAACGATCGGTAAGAAGAAAAAGACAAAGGAATCAGTGGGCAATAAAAATCTGGCTTAATATAATTCACATTCAGATATTTAACAACACTTCCTCCCTCTCCCAATAATACGTGTTTCTAGAAAAATAATACAAATTTGAAATAATTAATTAATAAGAAACTTTCCTGGCCTCGATTCAGAACTTTGTCTTAGGTAGCCTAAGTGGGTGGATATTTTCCCATTACCTAAAGAAAAAAAAAAAAAAAAAAAACTTGAATTTTTTTACTATGCAGGAAAATGCCAATTTTTAAAAAATTATTTCACAACAAAGTTTTAACTTTTAAAACATTTTTCTGCGAGCCTTTCTCCCCGACACCCAATGTTTATTTGATTATTCACTACCAAGTTAAGACTTACTTAACTTTCTTTAAAAAAAGAAAAGAAAGAAAAAAACTTAAATGGGAGCATACATTTTTTTGCGCGTCTTTTTTTTTTTTTTTTTTTTTTTTTAAATTTACATTACAATCTGAAATAGTTGCTTAGAGTTGAGAAAACGAATGAAAATATTTTCCGTTGTAATGAATAAGAAGAATCGAGTAGTTTTTAATTTTAAGTTTATTTCTCTCGTTCCAACTCTTCTCAAGCTACTAAAAGGGACAATAAAATCATTATGTTAGTTAATAGATATAAAAAGTAGCGGGGGGCAGAATTATACAACTTTGTACTCTAGTCAATACAATGAGTACACGGTATAACTCACCACCTCCCAAATCGTTATAAAGTTTTCTCGTAATCTTTTGTCAACAATATTGGAAGGTCCCCTGCCTCACTTCTCATCTAGTGTCAATAGATTCTCACCTTTTCAGAACTTTTTTTTTTTTTTTTTTTTTTAATTCTTGAAACAGATTTTGTCACCTCAGATATCCATAAAGTTAACTTTTTCTAGACACTTTTTCTTATCAGAAACTTCCTTGGATCCCTCCCAAGATATCGTACCGTTACCGTATGGACGAGTTCATTCTTTCTGGGGAATCACTTAGGTTCACTGCCTTGTTATAGAACAAAGGTCCCCTGTCCTCAAAGAGTTGTTATTGTTGCCATGGTAGCAAACAACATGGCTTCTTGGTGACAAGTGTCCTGTCGAGGTTTCTGGGATGTTAGCAGGAGCTTATTCGTATCCTTTTTTTATTTTATTTGTCAAACATTTCCCTCTCACCTAAACAATATAGGTATCGTGACACACAACACATCCAGGTAGATGTTCATACGGCTATACGACAAATTTACCTTTTGAATAATTTATTGACGCTTCTTGTGTTGTTGAAAACGGATTTTTGTCTCCTTCGCGTTTTTTTTAAATTTTTATTTTTGTTTGTGTGAGAGATAAAATGATTTTATAAAAGATTTTTGTGTGTAATACTTAAAAATAACGACTAATAGACGTTTGAAAATAGCACAAAAAATTATCATACGTTATTCAATGAATATTCATTTATTTTTTCAGTATTTACCACTTCTTAAGTAAACAAAAAAAAAAAAAAAATCCCACGGTAGATACCGAGTACTTTATAAACTAGTATTTGCTAGTTCATTAGAATATTACTTGTTTTATTACTATAAATTAAATTTAACATTTTTATTAATAAGCGAAAATATTATTTAAAAAATATTAACTATTTTTTCTGAAATTTTTTTTAAATACCCACAAGCCAAAGAAACAACTTCCTTGTACACTACACAATCATTACTTTGTAGCGACAAAAATGGTTAGACATGTGCTTTTTTGACAATATTGTGGCACATTTCACAATGGTTAGTGGTTAATCGTAATAATTCCAAGCAGTAAACTAAAAAAAAAAAAAACAGTTTTTTTATACTATTTGTAATTCCTCATTTTCACTTACTTTAAGGACAATCACAATGGTAAAAAAAATGGAATAGCACACCTTTTCTTGTAGTATTTTTGAAAACTGAGGACACCAGATACCAAGCATGAAAACCCAGGAAAAATAGGTATTTATTGCAATCATTATTCAAAGGACACTGAAAATGGTGAAAAAGTGATGAAGATATTGATTGAGAGTAAAAGTGTAAAATTTAAAAGAAAGAAATATATTACAATATACGTTTATGAGTTTTTTTTTTTGTTTTTTTTTGATTATCCGATCCCCAATACAGTGAACGCATTTAACTGCAATATGATATGTGTTATTTATCTGTAATTTGTTGAAAGAAAAATGATGAAATCTATCATTATTTTCGAGCTTTGTATAGTCAATGGATAGCCGAAGCCTGTTCATTCTTTCTTACTATCTCAATCTGTTCATATCTGTCTCTTTCAGCCTGTTCATATTTATTTTTATCTATTATTATACATTCTTGTGTACCAAATTTGGCTTAGTAAATCGATATTTAAGCCATGGTCTATCAGTGTTTCTATTGTTGATAGCCCAGAAACCACTCTTCAATCTCATCTCGTTCCTCTACTCTTTCCTCAACAGCTTTTCACCTGAATTGTACTTTATGGAGCATAGTGTGGAAGCAAAACTTGCACAATTGTTGTGATATTCAAAACTTGTTTATTATGCATAAATAGGCCTATAAATACAAAAGAATGGTAATAAAATCCATAGCTTAATACCAAAGCAAGTTATTCAATGTAGCTTCCATTATTTTCAATTACAACCTCAACACTACCTAAAAAAGCTGCACTACTCTTAAACACTAAGTCCTTGAACATTTTGGTCTGCTCCTTCTTGATGGCAGCATTGAGAATATTGATGATGGGGTGGAAGGTCCAAAGTATCCACTGGCCATAATCTAGGAGATTCGGACATGGGCTGGACAAAGGTTAGACGTTCATTTGCTAGGAATTAGTTCATTTTGTAGAAATGTTGCATCACTTAGGCTGCGTGGCAAGGAGCACCATTCTGGGTCCATATATAGTTGCCTTCTGGGTAAGTGGTCTTAAGACATGGCAAAACATGATGTCTCAGAACTTTTTCTCTAAACTTGTAGAAGAATGAACATCTTTTTCCTATTAGGGGCTGTAAAACCCCAAAATGACATGGTTAAGATATTTGGCCCAGGCAATGCATATAACTTAAAAAAAAAAAAAAAACTTTAAATGCATTATTTGGACTACTATGTTTATTTTTGTTTTTATCTTAACCTTCCTTGTGGTCATCTGGTTTGATACTTTTTTTTTCTTAACTCTTCAACAAGAAAAGGAAAATCACTGTTTAATAAACACAAAGAATTAAGTGTAAAAAATGAAAAAAATCCTTAGGAACTTGTAAAAACCACCAGATATAAGAAATACCTGACAAAAACTGAAGAACATCCCAGCCAATATGTTGTGATTAAAAACTATAGAGGTGTAGTCTGGAAAATGTGTGGATAATGAAAATGCTTGATTGTGGAACTTTAGATGGCAGTTAATGTAGTTTAAGAATAATATAGCTCCAATATGACATCACACAAACACTAGCCTGAATATCTCAAAAGCACCCACTGTCTTTAGTGTGTTTATATACACATGTATAGATGTTTATAATTTGTTAAAAGATATATATCAATATTTTCATTTGGAAGTGTTCAATATAAGGTCCTTGTCTTGTTTTCATTTTTATAATGAGATTATATCACAACAATTTGATTGATCTTTATTTAATAAAGTGTACTGTTCGAGCTGGAAGGACATGGATTTCTGTTTATATGACTGTAGTGTTTATCTTAATGTGTATTAGTGCATCAGTTCATCCCACTAGCAGTTGGGCAGAGGGACAGGCAATTGGAAAGGAGACCAATTTAAATTGTAAACAAACACTTGGGGGCTTGTGTTGATTACTTTCTCTTCTTACTCTAATATAAGCCATTAATAAGTTTTATATTGTAAGACAAAAGGCAGATATTGATGACTTGCCTGCTTTTGATATCTGTTAAATTTATAAGGTTATCACCAGATATCTAATATAGATTACATTAGAAACTGCTTCATATTGATTCCCTTTGCATCATTATTGCACTTCTATTATTTAGCCCAGCAATAACTCAACCTACTTCTAGTGTCTTCTGCTTATCTAATGAGAAAATCAATCAATAATCTTATGCTATTATTAAGTGAGCTGTATGTACTGAGTGTAACAGCAAAATTGACCATTTGTTAGATTAAGCTTTGAGCCATAACCATTGTATCTTAGAAATGATTAAAGATACCTTACTGGAATTCTCCAAGGTTTTTATAACACTATTGGACTCTACTTTGAGCAATAAGAATGTATAAATACTCTCCAAGCTTAACAAGAATTGTGATGAGATCAATCATAAACAAAAATGATATATTCATCATTAATTAATCATAGCTAAGGATGGATCAGAAGCACATGAAGGATTGAAATTAAGTTCAAATATATATATATATATATATATATATATATATATATATATATATATATATTTAGTTTATTCAAAACTAGGTAATCCATATGGGTAGACCCAAGGAGGATGATAGATCCAGATTTATTACTAAATAGACACAATGAACTAATTTTTAAATGCCAACATAAGAACAACCTAAACCTAACAAAATACATTGAGAAATAATGATATAGGAAGAATAATATTGAATGACCTTTGTTCTTTTTGCTTTTATTTTTGGAAATGTTGCTATGCACACATGAACGCGAACACATGACTGTATATAACTATGATATTGTACTTGAACACTTTTTTTTTTTATATATGTGAGTGTGGGTGTGCAAAATTAGATGGGTACTTGTATGTCTTGCCATAGATATGGGATGGCGGGTAATATATGTATATGTATGTATAATTATAGGATTTTGTGTATTCGTATATATAATAATGTAATTACGTATGGATATTGATATGTTCTTTGAATGCATGCATATGTGGGTGTGTATGTATAGATGTGCATGTATAGGCATTTGTATGTGTAGATATATATATACATATAATTATATATGTGTGTATGTATGGGTATATACATATAGTTTTGTGTGTATGTGTATATATGGATTTATATGTATATAGGGATATGTATGTGGATATAGATGGGTGTTCGGATATGTGTAGAGGTGTGTTTGTGTATGGATGTATGGAATATAAAAGAAGGACCTAATTTTCTATTAGTAATGTTTTATCCAAATTTCTCCTCTAATATTCTCCAATTGGAAATAAGTTTAAATAATATGGAGGTAAATTTTAAATTGATAATTTAATTTAAATTGAAATATATTACCCTTTAATAATCATTATTGATGATAAAATTATTTAAATTGGAATATCTAAAAACAGTCACGGGTTTAATTTATGAACAAAAGTCAAACGGATAGATGTCAACTTAATAATCAACAAGAAAAAAGTTTAAGCAAATAAAAAAGATTACTAGATGTAAAAGGAATTTATTCTTTCAATGCACTTTCTATGAATTTTTTCCAATCGACTATTTCATAGAAAATACCCAAAACTCCAACAAACATCAAATTAAATTCTTCGTAGATTGTTTAGACATTTAGATTAATATCCAACTTTAACCCCCAAATATACCCTTTAAAGTAATGTGAAATAACAGTGTCTAAGAAATTGAGTGAAACATTGTCTCATGATTTATTTTATTGTATCTTTTTCCTTTTATGTGGATTTCTTCTTCACCCCTTACCCATCTATATCTAGAGATAACATACGTTAAGTTAAGCGTCGTCTGGTCCACACTTAAGGATAAAGAATTGAAATGGTACATCTAACTCACTCATGCCTTCTCTCCCCCCTCACTTCATTAATTTACATATGCTTAATACGGCCTGTCAAAAATGTGTAAATTTCTTTTCATTTTTCATTTCAATCTTTGGAAGTAAAGTTTGATGATCCAGAGCCCTTTAAAAGGGCTGTGGTGAAATAATTTATTACATGGAACCTTAAAGTGGTCTGTTTTTATTCAAATATATATATTATGCCAGGATCATTTTCCAACTTATGATTTCATTTTCAAGTCTTTTTTTTTTTTTACTGGTCATTAGACTGTCATAGCTGAAGCTCCTCTCTCACATGCCAAATGTCTTATGGATTGAGTTGGATCTATTTAATTGATCTCTTTAGGTCTAAGTTGAAATGATAATCTTGCTTCTTGTTGTGGCCCTTGAGCCAGTTTTCCTCTCTACTGTCCCCTTTTTTTAAACTTATTCACCATTCTCTTGATGTTTCTTGAGTGGATTTTGAAGATGGAAGACAGAGTATGAATATTGGTACCATTACTGAAGGCCTGAATGATTTTTTTCCTCTCACTGTTGGGAAGACAGTGGGGCTGACACAAAATGATTTTAACCTGTTCTATTTTTAGCTGAATGACTCAAAGGGTTTTTCAGTTTTTCAGTGATTCTTACAACAAATGATGTCAAGATGGCTAAATGTCTTAGCTGAAAACCTGGAAAAAATTATTTAGTGGTTTTTTTTTTCCTCTAGATATTAAACATTTTGTGGGATGGACAATTATGCTGTTACACTTGGTATGTGTAATTGTGACACACATTCATGATAGAAACAATTAAAAGCAATTAGCTGAAAATAAAGAGAAAAGGAAAACAATCACATTCATAGTTCTGCCTGTACTAAGATATATATATATATTTAGTAAGCTAAGTTTAATATATTAGAAGGGGTATGGTTTTAAGATCATTTGATTCTAAATAGGAAGAATCTGTCATCTTGTCTGCTGTGAAAACTAACAGTTAAAATCTTGTTTTTTACCTGAGTTTAGACACTAACCACTGATGCCAGTGGAAAATATACAACTATCAAGTCCCTTTATATATAGGATGTGAACAAATATATATAAATTAAAAACAAAGATATTCTATAGAAGAGGTTAATCAATAAAATTGCCCTCAGCCATGGTGATGATCTCAATGTAGTTTCATGCACAACTGCATGACTAGATCAGTTGGTTTTCATTTATGCTAACCATCACATCCAAAATGGCAGGCTTCAACATGTCTTTGATGACACAACCAGACATAGCAGTCCAGGCAATTAGTCTATCAATTCATTCCACTAGCAGCAGAGGAGCAACTCTGTAATGGTTAGCAAGCTTGTCTCGCTAGAGCAATTACAACTGAGTAGTGAGTTTGATCCTCACTGGGTGCCCATACTTTTGGCCTTGTGCCACATCTAAGCTATGCTTGGAAGATCACCATTCCCTTAGCAGGAGAGCTACAAACTTAGATGTTGGGGGTGACATGATCATCAAAATTCTTGGCCAGTCACACCTGAGTCACATAAGCTATGTGAAAGGTATCATAATTTCACTAGAATGCATATGTCCATTGTCCACCTCCACAATCCAGGTCTTGACCATTGTATCCATCTCTTTGATGTAGAGAGTGACATTGACCTGGAAGCCCTGTAGAAAGAAATAGGATGGAATGGCATAGCCTTCATTGCTCATGAATTCCAAGACCATTATATAGATAATACAAGTTCCATGTAGAATTCCCTGTTATTTGTCCTGTTGACCTGGCCACTTTCAAGAAGCTTGTGCATGTGTGTACTGAGTTATATCTAGTTATATATCTGTCTTAAGTAAGGCATTTTAATGAATGATAATCCTTATTTTAATAAAGGATTGAAAGTACAATCACAACTACTTCAATGACTTCAAACCATATTTCCTTTAAGTTACTGAAGTAACAGTAAAAATAGAGTGATAGTAGGAGGCTATCGGTGGACACAATGTAATATGAATGATGGTAGAAAACTTGAAGACATTTCTTTTGTAAATGAATACAATTGATTTTTATCTTTTTGTTTTTTCAAATCATCATCCTCATCTACAAAGTAAAGGCTTCATTGTATGCATGATAATGGAATTTGTTTGTGAATTAGACCCAATAGATTGGTTTTATTTATAAAATAAATACTGGTCATTTTTCCTTCTGTTTTTGATCTATCAAGAATCAATAATTGATCACAATAACCAATCATAATTAAAAGCTTTCATAACAATCAATTATTGATTTACATTGTTATTGTTATTCATATAATATCTGCTGAATAAAATATAAATGTAGACAAAGTTTTTTTTTTTTTTTTTTTTTTTTTTTGAGATAATTAAGCTGATGCTTGTGAATAGCATCAGAAAAAGATAAATAAAAGAAATTAGCATCAACAAGATTAAGGTCTAAATAACTCTACCTTTTGCTGCCAGAGAGGTGTCTGCTGGGGCAATTCATTATTGCCCCTGTTGTTTAACATGGTCATGGATGAAGTATTGTCCATTGTTAAACTTGACCTTACTTACTGGATGAGTTCCATAGAGATGGGGTCATTGACCCATACTGATGATCTCACTTTCTTTATAGAAACTACTGAAAGTATGTATGTGTAGTGGTACACATTTTTCAGGCCTCTGGTATAAAGGTTAACTTCAAAGACTTACAGTCAATTATGATCCAGGCCTCTAAGAGGGCTAAACATGTTGGACTTGATGTTGTTGAGTTGGATACTGTTGGTAAGCCATTGATTCTTTGGGTGTCCTTGATATTGTAATGAGAGCAAGGGAAATATTTTATTCTCCCAATTACTTTTTTCTCATTGTGGACATTATTATATTCATGATATAACAACACTGATATTTCACAGAGAGGACAAAACGGAATGGCTGAAAGGGAAAAGAACAACAAACATGCTTTGTTCTCAGAAGGAGACTTTTATATGAACTATGACATACACAAAACCATATACATATATACACATGACCCATGTGGAGAACTATATATAATATATGTCTACATAGCAAAGTAAAGTATAAGGAGGAACAAAAGGAAAGGTCTTAGATATAATTTGAAGATATTCCTGACCTGGAGAAGACATTTTTAGGACTCCAGATTTAAATGGGTCAGATCTATGTCCCAAAGGGAAATGGCATCATGTGCTACAAGCACATGATGCCATTTCTTGCAGAATTAGCCTCATGCTGGGCCAAATGTCCAGGCTAGCAGAAAGCAATCTTCTCATTTGGTTTCTATTCACAAACTGAAAATTGATTCCCGCTTTGGGTCACTGTATGGAATAATGTTAGGAAGCAGTTGTCATGTGACCACAGGACTTATCTTCCACCCGAGGGAGATGTGCCTTTTGTATCCCTACAATACTTTTGACCTTCAAGTAGAAGGAGATTGTCCCTTAGCTACACTGATGTCTCATCCCTAGATGGTCTATGCAGTACTCATGAAGTTATATCAATGAATTGATATTGTGCAATTGCTTTGTATCCCCTGCTCCATTGACTTGTTCAGGACAACAGCCCTTATAGTTGCCAATCCACAAATTATTATCACGGTTTTCTTTTTTGTTGTCAGAAACAAATTCACTAGGCACAATAGTTATATTGAACTTAATTTGAGATCATGCTTGTTGTCATCCTCAAAAGGAAAATTCAAGTTCTGTTGTTCATGATTTGCTTCATCAGATTTTTGTTTTTCTCAGCTTAGAGAAGATATTATGTGATCAATCAGACTTATTTTGCTCACAATTGATAAGTAAACATTTGTTACTGTTTGATAATGGTTAATGAAAATTATTCATTTATTTATGCCTTTTTTATACTCACATATGATTACATTTCCCAAGCAGGGAATTGAGCACAGGTCTCCTGTGTAAAAAGTGAGTATATTTATCATGGACTCAGCCATTTAACTTTGTTATTATATCAATTATTATTGTTATTTGGGTACTTGAAACAGCTTCTCTATATGTTTGTATGCATTTTCCCTCAAATCCAATTATTTTAATAGTGAATTTGTAGATTTTGTTCCTTAAATTAATCATCAGAAATCGGTTCCGTTTTCTGCAAGAGCAGCAAATTCATAAATTAAAGATCTTAAATGCAGCTGCTGGAGATTCTGAACTGGAAAATGACATTCATCCAGGCAACAAAATTGGCAAGTCACGTCAGTTGTCATTGGAGACAAATAAAAGACGCAAGTAAGTTTTTACAAATTCTTTTAAGATTAAAATTGAGTTGCTTAATCAGTAACAAAAGTTTAATTCTTGTAATTTTACTATCTTAAAGTTAAAAATAACAGTAACAAGTAATTTATGAGAACCTGACTCAATTTCAGTCACAAATTTGTATATAGTGTTCTCTATTCATTTCAAGCCAAATAGCCTAATTGTCAATATTTTGTATGATCTTTGCTTTTGATTACTGCTTGGATGCAGTGGAGCATGCTGGGAATGAAGTTGTTACAGCAGTCAACTAAGATTTCTTCTGTCCAGACTTCCTTAATAGATAGTGTTTCATGAATGTTTATCTGCAACTTTTCTTTTGACAATTTCTTATAAATTTTCAATTGGGTTCAGATCTGGACTGTTTCTTGGCCAGTTCAGTGTTGTCATATTGTTCCTGTTCAAATATTCGGAACAATCTTTGATCAGTTGCATGGAACACCATCATGCATAAATATTGTGGACTAATAAATGTGTATATGTAATTCCAGATTATGCAGTAGTTCTACATACCTTGTACCATTCATTGTTGTTCCTGGAGGCAAGAAGTATAGTCCAGCTGTTCCAGATTTGGACATGGCTCCCAAAATCATCCAGCTTGGTGGGTGCTTCATAATCTGAATTGTATACAGATAAATTGTTGCAAAGTAGAATCATCTGAAAATATAACTTGGATTTTATAGTTGCAATTAGCTGTCATTTACAATCTCAGATCAAACTCAAATATCAGATGATGTGAAATCATCATAAATTGACATTTGCACCATTTTGAAGCAGAACAGCACATATCTTTTTACAAGAACTTGTTGGAGATTATGTAGCAGCGCACTTCATCAAATGGTCATCTATAACACTTGTTTCCCTTAGATGTCCACTTCTCCCCTTGTTGCTAAATGTCTTTAAATTTTTGGGAATCCATGATAGCAGTGTGCCTAGCTGTTTTGTTACAACCTATTTTTGCACTAATTTAATGTTTAGAATAACCTTTATCATATAGAACCACAATTTGAGCTCTTTGTGTAGGTTAAAATGAGGATTTTTTTCTATTCTAAGTGTAATTCCTTACACAATGACTGCTAATTTGGTAATGACAAAAATATTTACCATAAATCATGTGTGCATAATGGCTGATACAATAACAAAAAGCTATTGCAACATGCAATCTCATATGATACAAGATAATACAAAACCAAAAAAAATGAAAATAACCTTGTTACAGTTAAAGGGATCTTAAACACCCCTTAAATACTGTTGATACTGATATGAGGAAAATTATTGAATGCAGCATCTAGTAATAAGTGAAATTAAAGACAAGGCATTGAGATTTGCTCAATAGGATTCATTTCAAATTCAGGATGCTTTTGGCATATAACTAATTGCGCATATACATCTATCTCTCTCTCATATATATATATATATATATATATATATATATATATATATATAGGGTGCGATGAGTAAATTGTCGGCATTCTATATTTTTAATTTTGTGCATGTGTTTTGTTTGTTTTTGATTTTGTTGACTGCACAGTATAGTAGGGTTGGTTGGGCACCATCTATGAGAAAAAGAACACCATGCCACAATTCACTCCACCAGAAATTTGGAAACGGCATGCTGTACTGCTTGGCATTCGCACTGGAAGCTCCAATATGAACATTTCAGAGTATTTGAATATCAATCTGAGGACAGTGCAGAAGAGTCAGAAAGAGTGGGGGGGTCTAATGGTGATTATAAAGGTATGGCAACTCAGAAAACTCACTCTGATCATACTGATAAGAAAAGAACACCCAAATTTTTTGGTGAGGGCCTCAGACTCAATACAGAAGCCTACATCTAGTGCCTTAAGGAGGTAGTGCTGCCTCAATCAAGAGGGTGGTTACTGGAAGACCCTATGTCTAGCAACAGGACTCTGCACCATGCCACACAAGCAGAAGAACCCAGTCATGGCTGTCAGACAATTTCTGCAACCACATCATCCCTTAGATTTGGCCACCTAACTCCCCAAACTGCAACCCTTTTGATTATTATGTGTGGAGTGCAGTTGAGTGAGAGACCAACAAAACTCGTTGTAACATCAAAAATGAACTAAAGGCAAGGATTATGGCAGCATTCATCAAGTTAATCCAGAAGAGTTGCAGGAGATTCCAAAGTTGTCTGGAGACAGGTTGAAGCCAATGGCAATTTTATTGAATAAATTTACTCTTTAGTATTTCAAGATATTTTTGTGTAATTTTGGTAAATATATCTGCTAAAATATGATGTTAGTGTTATTTTTATTTTTGTGTAATTTAGATGACAGTTTATCCATCGCACCCTGTATGATATCCACTTTGTGTGTATGTGTGTTTATGATATATATATATATATATGCAAAACTCTACCAAGAGGTACTGAATTGTGGACATAAAAATCAACACTGCATGGTGACTGGTGACTGTCAGTTTTGTGCTTCAATTTAAAGAATGGTGGAAGAAGAAATTGGTTCTTTTTTAGGCTAATGTGAAAGGCTGTTTATGGTCATGTCCTCTAGATTTTGTTTATTTATGTTAGTTGGGTGATTGGAGTAAGTGTATATATAAATAGGTTTGGGTTATTTACGCTCATGACCTCTGGATTGCTGCACTGTGTCATATAGTAACATCTCACATGGAATAGTTTATAGTTACTTCATGATGGTGACTCTTTCTTTTTTCCTGCTTTAGTAATGCAAACTCTACTACAATCATTGCATGCATATTAGTTCTTGAAGAAATTAAAATAAAAACTAGCATGCCCAGCCACATTGTCCAGAAAAATTCTAAGCAATTGCTCAATATAATGAATAAATAAGTAACTTCTTCTTCTTGCTTTATTATTTCCATTACTTTCTATTGTATACTCATTTCCTTCCGGGTCCCAACCAGAGAGCTAAAGTCAGAAATGGCATCATGACATTTTCCACTGAGCATTTTTGTAAAAAAAAAAGTAAGTAAAAAGGACAACCTAATATCCCAAACCTTTTACTTTTTTTACAGTAAAGTTCAGAATTTACAAGGCCTGGGGGTGCAATCAAGTAAAAGGGTTACTTTAGTAGGCCATTTTTGTGTATAGGAGTGGAAGATAAAGGTTAACCCTAGCCTTCAACAGGTTAAAATTGTAGTGATTGGGGAAACATCCTGTTGGAGTAGGTTCTACTGGGCAGTGTTTCGCGTGACAAAGCTGCTCGAATGGAACGTACTTCTCACCAATAGAATACGGATGGAATATGGGTGGTTTGCTACTATGTAAATGGCATAGTGTGTTCTTGCTGTGAAGGTTTGATTTGGCATGACCAGGAAATGTAGTTTATAGGATACAAATCCTATATTCCAACAAATGACTAAAAAAACACAAAGTAGATTTGCACACCCGCAAAATCGGATCAAAACGACTAAAAAACAGATTTCACAATAAGGTGTGAAATTAATTTTTGACCAATGAAAGGAGGCGATTTGCTAAACCAAAAAAGTTAACGAGCCAGTGTGAAAAAAAAGTCAACAATAAATACAGAGTTTTCAAGTCAGTCGCCAGTCAGTCAGTCAGAGAAGGGCGCAAAAGATCACAGAAGATTGACAGTAAATTTCATCACTGACTCAAACTTACACAAAGAGCCGAAAAGTGGAGTAGGAAGGAACAACAACAACAACAACAACAACAAATTTACAACTGACTCCAAAACAATTCATAAGTACATTTTCCTTTTATCCCTCATTCACACTCTCTTTTTCAACTTAAATTGCTCGCCCCTTTTTCATTTTACAACTATACAAAACAAAAGAAACAGACATTATTCTGCTACTCTGTTAAAAGACAGCGAACACAGACATTTTTATCAAAATCACATTTTTGCTTAAACGAACTAAAACATTAATCTTTTTTACCCTATTCACAAGATAATAAATATACAATGTTCTATTTTTTATAAACGTTCCTTATCGTGTTGTTTCTTCTTGAAATTTGCGTTGTATTTTGTGGGCAGGGTATCCAGTATTAAATTCTCCTTTAATCCGGGTACGCTGAACCCCACAAGTTCGACCGAGCACTTACCATGGAAGTAGAGGTAGAGCAACAAGAGGCTTGCCACATCCCACCTGGGGGAGAGAGGTTGAAGGGTGGAGACATTTTTGAATTCTATCAAGGCTGGAGAGTGAGGTCTGGGCAGCTCCCACCAAAACATGACAACAGTGAATGTGACAAGGTGTGTAAAAAGTTTGGTGGGTTGAAGTATCACCCATGAATCCACAATGACAATGTTCTTGTTGCCAGACGTAAGCATATCTGCAACATTTTATGCATGTAAGTTTCTGGCTGGGCTCAAGTCACATTTTTATCCTACACTGGTGAAATTGGATATCAAGTGATGACTATATTCAGAAAGCTTTAAGTATAAAACTGGTCAGATTTTTAACAAATAAGCAAAATGTACAAAGAATTAAAAAATAAAAATGTTTTCTAACAGGCATGAATGTGAACTAATACTCTTTGAAAATCTTTGCAGTTAGTGTTGCTTTCATTGTAGAGTGCAAGAAATGCGCCGGAAAATGGTTGCCATGAAGGAGGAGAAACGTCAGCAGGAAATTTTATTGCAGAGACGACAGTTGCAGCAGGAAGCAACTGAACGGTTCCAGCGAGCACCACTACGGAACAAAAACAAGACAAGTAGGTGGTCATTGTTCACTTAAAGTGACTTTGAAAACATGTCTTTTTGCTAAAATATACTTTCAATAACATCATTTTGCTTCTCATATTCTTAGATCTGAGTGAATAATGAAATTGGTAAGAGAAATGTGTGCAACATTGACTAGGGAATATATTTTATTTTTGACATCTGGCTTTGATCCTGTGAAGTTTACAAGAAAATTCTTTATTTTATAGTTGAACATTTTCATCTAATTATTGAAAAACAAAGTTGGTGATTTAAAAAAATAAGATACAATCAATTCATATATAAATTTAACAAAGTGTGGATGAATGATTTGTTAATATTTCAATATTTATTCCTATCATCCTCTAAGCATTTTGACTAGAAGTGACATTGTATCTAAAAGAATTTCCCAAAAGTAAAATCCAAAGATACAGAATAAAATAAGTGAATTTCATGTTTTATGTTTGATGAGTAGGGATTTTTATAAATCAATGTGGAAACCTTGTAGTATTTGTTTTAATTTGTCTGATAGTGAGGATATTACAATCTACTTCCTATTGTGTTGTTGACAATGAACTCAGAAGAACAAGCCCTATGAAAAGTAGAATGTTTTAAGGAAAAAAATATTTGCGGTTCATCTCTACTTCAACTTCTGTTGTTGAAAAAATACCAGATGAAAGAAAAATCAGAAAAAATATTGTTCAATAATTCATTCAGATTAACATCCTCATGTTCGTTGTTTTATTACCATATTCCAGCCATTATACTCTCCAGTCTTCTTCAGGTACCCATTATTCTTGAATCCTTATTTCTTTTGAAGAGTGGGATTACACTGATCTCATTCTTTGCTTTTTGTCACATGGTATTCTTCCTTTGGATTGTTTACCTCTTAACAGCCACCATTTTGTTTTTGCTATACTCTTCCACTAAAATCTTGTACTATTACATTGCCTAGATTGAAATCAGATGGAACACAGAACTTTCAAGTAATGAAATGAACTTTGCAGCAGAAACCAGCTTGTGGGTCTACTTTGGTGGTGAAAGTTTGAAGCTTTAAACTTTGTATCTCTTTCGGTAGTCAAGGGTTGCATATGGCATAAACTTACACAGCTTGGAGCCTTAAATCAGTGGTGTGACTCAAGGTCTGTGCAATGGTTCACATGAACCATTTGCTAAAATTTACACAACTTTGCAGAAATTGTTTATTTACTTCTTTGTTTGTCAATGACAAAATAATTTAGGGATACAAAAAAAAAAGAGAACTGTTTCCTAATTTTATAAACAAAAAAGTTGAGATGTAAAAGAAAAGAGAACTAGTTTATAAAAAATTTGAATCCTACTGCTGCCTTAAACCTTGTGTCTTATTTTGAAATCAAGGATTACATAGTATATGCCTGTATATTGAATGTTCTGAGCAGAGCATATGCACTAATTATTGCAAGTGTTGAATATTTTCCAAAATCTGCAGTCCAGTTTTATTTGGTACATTTATAAAAACTCATTTCAATATAATGTTTTTCAGTTACACTTGGCATCACCTTTTCTAAAATTTTTGTAGAAACAGATAGGAAGCTAGTCTTCATTAATTTTGGAAATATGGATGTTAAAAATGATTTCTGAAAATATTCTTGCAACAAAACAATATTTGATTAATAAACAACAAGAACTACTATAAAAGAACTGCTAATCTTGTAAAGCTTTTCTTATTTATTCACATCCTCAAATGATGTGAATAAACATTTGCACTTTTTCTTTTAGCATTTGATAATAAGTAGTTGCAATGGAAGAATGTTGATACTAAAGCAAATTAATAACTGAAGTTTGAGTAATATAATAAATAATATAATGCCATACAAATTTAATACCTCAAACTAACTGGTTAGTCATTAGAATGAAGTATTATAAGCCATTAAGGCACTCAGAAAGTTGATTAATAAATACATTTTTTAACAGAATGAGCTAAATAAACACTCTAAATTTTTAAACTGATCTAAGCAGAGCCATTTGATTTGTCTGTAGGTATTTTTCTAATTTTTGACTAACAGGAAAATTTGTAGAAATGAACTTGCATGTGGTCTATGTGTGTCCTAATTTTTTTAATTACATCAGAAATATTAGTACCAATATAGCTATAATACCAGCAAGTTTTCCAAGAAGGCGCTATAGGAGAAGATTAATTACAGAAAGAGTTCCAGTTGAATTAATAGTTTCTCTGAGAGTTAGATGTTTATGGAACCCAACTACACAGGTGAGTAATTGATGACTTAATGCCACTGTATATTTGACAACCTGAGCAAGCTTTTTGGATAAAGCCGTGGTGTCTTCATGTGAGATTTAATTTCATCTTATTCAATGCTCTTGTGGTATTTTTAACCCTCTGTTAGTGTCGTGATGTGTTTGAACACCCCATAAAATGATTTTCCTTAATATTTAGCAAGTGGTAAACAAATTTTCATGATACAAAGAGTTTATGGCTTTTGTCATAAAATGTGTGTGAATTATAGATGGTTCTATTTACTTACTGAATATAAAATGAAACTTATTTTTGCATATTTGAACTTTTAAAACTTACATATTCATTTTTTTAATTGACTTTTTAAATCAATTTTTCAAAATAAAACCCTTTTTTATTTTTAATTATTCTACAAAAATCAGAAAGAACACTCCAGACAATATAGAACAAAGAGAAATTAAGAATTAAATGATATATCTATAATATTTTAAATGTGTTTGAAAACCCCATGGTTACTGATGCCGTGACAATGCCCCACAGAACTCATAGAGAGTTTTAAAAACATTCTGAATTTCATTATAAAGTCAGTTTTTCTTCTTGTCCCAAATGATTCTTTCTTGTCTCTCTTACTCTTTGATCTATTTCTGTTTGATTAGTTTCAATTAATATCTACATTTTTTGAAGGACTTCTGTCGTACTGTGTGAGGAATTTGTGTATATTTTACTTTGAGAGTTTCTTTACAGTTTTTGTGTTCTTAACAATCAAACAAAATTCCATTGCTTCTCAATTGAGCCTTGAAGAAGTGAATTAAATTTCTGGGCTAATTTCATTGCTTTCAAAATATTTCTCCTTTCTTTTATTTTTGATAGAAGGGACCAGCTTGGAAGACATTCTATGCATCATTCGAGGGGGAACAAACTTGGTTAACACAGTAACACTAACAAAGCAACGTTCCAGCTCGGCCCGAGTGTTTTCAAAAGACAGGGACAAAAGAGCCAACAGTCCATTGCATAGTGGGAATAAATTACTGACCAATCGACCCTCTTCCCAACCAGGCCATGCAGTTGCAAATGCTCATCTTCATGACCAAAGTCTTAGAAACTTGACAAATAGTCGTAACCTGTTTGAGCAGCATCTGAGACGAAAATTACAGCAGCAAGAGAAGACAAAGGAATGTGAGCAAATAACTGTAGCTCTAAAGGAAGAGGACACTGACTCAGAGGATGATTTGTATAGTGTTGACAGTGTGGAGGATACAAAACAAGATCAAGTAGTAGCAGAAGAGAATCATTTCATTGTATCAACAGAAGGAAACAGACAGAAACAAAATCAAACAAAATATTCCAATTATGCCCAGGATTTTGACTTTAAGGGTGAGTTAAGTAGTTTAATCATATCTGCTATCTTAAATTGAATGCATACCCTCTTTCTGGCTTGATTTCAGCTTATTTCCTTTGCATTACATGTCATATTTTAGAAGGATGTAATTCATTTTAGGGACAAAAATGGTATCAGTAGACTCAAAACCTTAAACAAAAGGAAGGCAAAAAGTCAAATATTATCATTTCATTCATTCATTCATTTATTCTTTTTGTACTGCTGTAGTCACCACTTCCCATGTTGTAATTGTGGTTTATGATAATATTCAAGGCAAAATAGTGCAATAGCTTGCCGGTTCCTTTTGCACTGGAGATGTTGAGGTTACCTCCTCTCAGAAGTGCCTCCACCTACTGCTCCTATGTCCAGGTTGACTACTGGTTGATGATCACTTGACATAGGTGGGTTGGGGAGAGGCTTTTAAAAGAAGTTAGAAGTTATTAAAATTCTAAACAAGAACTTTATAAATACAGAGTGCGATGGGTAAATTTACATTTTTAATTTTGCGCATGTGTATTGTTTGTTTTTTATTTTATCAACTGCACAGTATAGTAGAGTCAGTTGGGCACCATCTGCAACAAAAAGAGCACAATGAGGCAAATCACTCTACCAGAAATCTGGAAACAGCATGCTGTATTGCTTGGCATTCGTGCTGGACCTCCAATACAAACATTTCAGAGTGTTTGGATGTAAGTCTGAGGACAGTGCAGAGGATGCTGTATCCCCAAAAGATGTACTAAAAGTGATGAAAAACAAATATCCAGTCAACATCATGGTGTTTGGAGTGATCACTAGTGATGGCTATGTTATGCCTCCATTCATCTTCCTACTGGGCCTCAGACTCAACACAGAAGCCTACATCAAGTGCTTTGAGGTGATAGTGCTGACCTGGTCAAGAGGGTGACTTCTGGAAGGCTCTATGTCTAGCAACAGGTCTTTGCACCATACCACACATGCAGAAGATCCCAGTCATGACTGTCAGACAATTTCTGTGACCACATCACTCCCTCTTGATTAGTATGTGAGACGCAGTTGAGCAAGAGACCAACAAAACTTCTTGTAACATCAAAGATGAACTGAAGGAATGGAATATGGCAGCAATCACCAACTTAAACATGGGTGAAACCAATGGCAATTTTATTGAATAAATTCACACTTTCAAGATATTTTTGTGTAATTTTGGTAAATATGTCTGTTAAAATTAGATGTCAGTGTTATTTTCATTTTTGTGTAATTTAGACAATTTATCCATGGCACTCTGTATATAAACTGCTATGAAGTATAAAACATGTAAATATATCAAATCTTTATTGTAGAATTTATTTAAAAAAAAAATTAAATTTAAGAAAATTAGCATAGCAGTTTCGAACAGCCAAAATGTGGATCTATTTGGTGAAGTTGCATCCTGTATAAATATTCCTGTCTATACAGCAGATATTGATTGTATAATATTTTTTATAAAATATGATACATATAAAGGTAGGCCAATGATATTTTGTTAGTGTGTCTAAGGTATTATTTTCTGCAATGTCTGCAGAGTCAAGTGAGTTTAAATGATCAATCAAAGCTTACTGTTATTATGCAAGAAATAAATCATCTCTTGTGAAATGTTTATCTCTTTTAGCAAACTGCAAACAAATTAGTGGCCACTCAAGTCTTGCTCAAAGAGAAAACACCAGTAGCCAAGAACAGCATCATCCAATTAGACAGGTAAACAATATCCAACAACAACAACAGCAAAATCCTTCTCAACAAAAGAATCCTGCCATCATAACCCTGGCCAGTGGAGATAACAAAAATTCACCCTGGGTTTCACAGGAAAATGAGAGTCCATCATTTCGAAAAACAGCTTGGATTCAACCATCCCCAGCCCTGGATAAGGAACCTGGTGGCTTCCACCAGCTGATGGAAGCTGGGGTAAATCTGAATAAAGCAGACACACACTTTGACATTTGTCAAATCAACCCTAAAGAATTGGATAAAGATCAAAACTGCAGTCAACAACAAACAAACAGAATGCTATCAAAAGACAATCAGCCCATCTGTGGAGCACCAACCAGGAAGACTATATTCCAACCAAAGTATGATTTCTATGAACAACAACTTTCAACAACTTTCCATCCAGTCACAAATGGTTTTTCCCAACAACATTTGGTTTGGGTACCTGAAATAGCACAACAATCCAAAATTTTTACAAACCACCTCCAGATTGAACAGTATCCACAGCAGATAAGTCCCCAGGTTAATTCAGATGTTGCCAGTTGCACTAACAGTGAGACTGGTCATCATTTAAAGAGCAAGGACAATCTTGTTGTACATGAAAAAAAGAAGCCAGAAATTATAAGAACAGAAGAAACTAAATTAAAATGCCCACAAGGGAGACCCATCAAAATATCGCAACCTTCAGACAGAAATTGTGATAATGAACTGAAATCAGATGAAAAATCTGCGACTAACAATAATGCAGTCATCTCTGAGAACCTCACTGGTGACCAGCCAGTAATAACAAAACAAACCCAACAGAATTCTAAACTCCTAACAAAATCCAAGAATGCAGTGACCAAAAAGAATAATGCCTGGCAAGAATCCAATCAGAAGATTGTTACAAGGAAGCTGTCCACTGGAAATACAAAACCTATTCGCGGTATTCTTAAAATAGCCTCAGTTGAAAATGGTTCCTGTCGAGGGTTGAATATAACACAAGCACGTGACCTCCGTGATAGCTTGGAAATCACGCGACAGCAATTTAATAATGCTGGAAGGGAGATAACTGAAGCAAACACACAATCAAAGGTAAGTAAATCTGTCATCAGTGCCTCATTTGCTCAATTACAGTGTGGTCTCGATATACGAATCTGTTCCCAGAAACGTTTGAACAAAGATGTTATTTAGTCTTTCATTACTGTTTAAGAAAAAAGAAAAAGAAAGCTTTGGTTTTAGTTCCTTTTTAGTTTATACCCTCCCACGTTTTTACTTAATTAGTGACTTCGGTCGCAATCTTTTATTCTTTGGTTTGACTAGTTTAATACTTTTGTATTTCTTTTTCATTTAATTTATTTCTTTAGCGACTTCGGCCACAAACCTTTATTTTTAATTTGGTATGACTAGTTTCAAACCAGACTTTTTTATTTCTTTTCTTTTTTTTTGTATATTATATTTGAATTTATTTGTTGAACAAAAGAAAGGAGTCTCTTTAATTGTTTTTTCTTTCATTCTCGGCAGCCTTTGGGCACCATTTTGATTTAAAAAAAAATCCTACCTGACTATTTAATTTATTCTTTCTTTTCAGTTGATCTAGTTTGATTTTTTTTTTTTATTTATTTCTAATATGGGTTAACTTTTAGTTTGCCCAGTTTATTTAATAGCCCTTGTTTAAAAGTTTATTGTTTTTTGTATTTTTTAATTTCCTGGTGTATCCAGGCTTTTCTTTATTTGTTTAACTTCTAATTTTTAGATTATTGTTTTTCCCTTATTCCAACTCCTTTCCCCATTGTTGGACAAAAATATATATAGACCCGCAGGTGGAAGTCTCCACGTATTTTCAAAATGGCCGACGAAGCAATTTGGTAAGGTGTGAAAAAGGACCTTTTTGGGGTGGCTGCTAAGGCCGACCCACCAGATAAAATGAAATCATCAAAGAAACGCGCAAATGCTGCCCCTAATATAGAAGACCAAGCTAGTGCAAAGGATGCTAGTAGCCCTAAGAAGGGAGAGACCAGGCAGGTCTCAAGCCAAATTTCAACTGACGAGGTGCTGAAGGAGGCACAAGCTAAGAAGACAGCTGAGGAATCGCCCTCTTGCTGGAAGTCCTCCCAAGTTGCATAATGAACATAGCGGATTTCTTGGAAAAGGCTAATCTCATCTTGTAAATAAAGTTGGGCTCCTTGAAGACGTCCATGAGCCCAAGGTGTTCTCAAAGAGAATGGTGTCGGTTTTCGTGGTGGACAAGCGATCACGCAAAATTTGTCGCTCCACGAAAGACAGAGTGATTAAATCACTTTTGTCCCTGGGGATAAAACCCCAAAGAGTTATTAAAGGTGCTGGGTTTTTCATGTGGGACATACTGCTGCCTACACCTGAAGATTGCCTAACAATGGCAAAAAAAGAACTAATCACGAAAGACCTTATTCTAAGGACTGAATATGAGGGTCGGCAAAGGACCAGGGTGACTGTATTTGAGGTCCCTCCTCAGGTATCAGGAGAGCATCTGGCTGCATTTTTTATGCAGCACGGCCAGATTTTAGGGGCTCTCTCCGACAACTTGAACGGGGAATGGACTTTCGATATTATGTTGGATCAGAAAGCCTTCAAGTCCATCCCAACTATTTGGATTTAGGCGGACGGAAAATGCCGGTCATTGTGACCGGTAGGAAATCTACTTGCTGGAGGTGTGGAGAGACTGGTCACCTTTCCTTCTCCTGACCAGGGAAGAAGGCCCCTGGAGTTCTGGCCGTTGGCGACCAAAATCCCCCTTTGGCCGAGACTGTCAAAACCACAAGGCGCCTGTAGTGGGCCTAACTTCTGAAGAAGCGGACAGGTGGGGGAAAATCCTCGGTTGGGTCTTTACCCACATTACCCCAAAACCAACACCTGCCACAAGTGTGGATAAGGAGAAGGAAGAGGGGAGAGGGGGAATGGCGTCTTGTAGTTAGGGCCAAAGGGAAGATCCGGACAGCAGGGCCTCTGTCCCATCATGACCCCGGGGATAAAAACACCTACAGCCCCATTCCCTCTACCAGCTCTGAGGGTGATGCCTTGGCGTCGTATGAAGAAAATGCCACATCCACACAAAAATTGAATGAGCCTAGCTGGCAGAAAATTCTAGACATCAAAAAGTTGAAGGAGAAACTGGACGCAAAGCAGGCTAAAAATCAAAAATCGCTGGGGGGCACCAGGCCCCTTATCCTCTGCCCCGTCTTCCCCTTCATCATCCAAAAAAACTTTCACAAAACCACCTCCGCCCAAATCATTGACAAACTCACCGTCAAAATCCCATCCATCAACAAAACCTTCCCCTGTTAAGACACTTTCTGGCATGACACCCTCTACCACTCCCAGAGATACACCTGTTTAAACACCTAGTCAATCTCCTCAAAAGAAAAGAAATAGAAGCCCCGATTCACAGGCAGCTATTGACAAGAAAAACAAAAAATTAAGCCACCATATCTCCCAGGGGAAGACGTCTGCCGAATATCCCGAGTACAGGTGGAGAAGGTTTTCGGGCAGAATAGGAACCCGAAAGCCTTAAAAGTTTTATGGAACTTTAAAGAGATCAACGGATTGGATGTCGAAGTGCCTGAAAATTTCCCTTCTGCCAAAAGAATACTGATCGTTATAAGAACTGGCCCGGGTACGCGGGAGATTTGGGGCATGATAGAGGAGGCCCAGTCATCTCTAAAAATGGTGCCCCCAGCTGCCTACCTACTCGACCCAGAGATGGACGAATCAAACCAAAAGTTCAAAGGGAGGGTCCCCGTTTTTGTTCACCCATCCCTTTATAGGGCTCTTAAATTAACGTATCCTTCAGACATTGGCTGCTTGTCTCAAGATGATACTGTTGAAAGTGAGATGGCATCTGGATCTATGGGACGAGTTGTCGGTGTCCTCACCCCAGTCATATTCTATCCTAATCGATTTGACAATGTCTCTCTGGTTGGCAAGTGTGAATGCCCGAGGCCTGAGGTCCGAGTCTCAGAGGGTGAGGCTCACTGGCAACCTTCAGCGCTTAGGGGTGAATATATGCTGTGTGTAAGAGACACGTTTTTCTTCTCGCGATTATGAAGGCATTCTGTCTAAGGGGTTTACTCTTTATTCAGCATGTTTTGATGGACGCTTGAGGGGTGTCTCTTGGCTGGTGAGCAAGTCTTTGAAGGCTGTGTGTGTTCTTGTCTTCGCAGATCTGGCGGGCAGACTTTGTGTGCTAGATGTTACCATAAAGGATAAGGCTTCACGTCTCATTGGGGTTTATGGGCCCAATATCCAGACTGAGCTGCCTGCTTTGTTTCGGCAGATTGGGATGTTTATGACGACATCACATCGGGTAGTTTTAGCGGGTGATTGGAATGCCATTCTTGACCCAGACATAGATTGTTATAGGGTCAAATTCATATTCGGGTACTAACATCTGGGTCATGAAACCATTTCGCAACTCTGTTGGCGGGTTCAATCTCGTCGACAAATACTGGAATGAGTACCCTCAGCGGGTAGTTTGGACTTGGACTAATAGTGGCAGCTTGGCTGTAGGTATGCGTGCTAGCTACCTCGACCGAGTTTTAGTTAGGAGAGTCAATATAGGGCTCTTAGGGTGTCCAAATTTCCATTATATAGTTTATTCGGATCATAGTCCGTGTAAACTTAGATAAGCCTAAGGTTAGGATGGCTGGTTACTGGAAATTCAACTGCTCGTTATTTGGCGAGCAGGAATTCCGGGACCAGCTGCTACTAATGTTACAAAGGGAACTGACGGGGGCTGTGGTGGGAAATGCCTGGTGGGACAAATTAAAATCTAAAATTCGAACGTTTGCTGCTGATTTTAGCCGTCGACTCAATCTAGATAGATTAGTGGCGCAAACGGCTTTAGAGCAAAGAGTGTATCAGGCAGTTAAATCCCGTGATAGTGGGGAAGTAGCCTTAACTAAGGCAGAGTTGGCCTCCTTGCTTATCAAGAAGGATCAAGCTCTGGTAGTTAGGGCTAGGTTAAAAAGAATGTCCCCTGAGGTGACGAACATGGCCGCAGAATTGCATGCAGAGGAGAGTAGGAATGCATCACGGCGGCATATCGTGTGCGTCACATTGCCGGATAAGCGGACCATGACTACAAACTCGGGCATATGTGAGGCTTTTTGGGATTTTTTTACCAGGGAGCCCCGTCTGAGCACTGCTCAGTTCGACACCTATTTAGCCGACTTTCCCTGCCTTGAGGCAGCTGAAGCGGCTAGGTGTGAGGGTCCCATCACAGAGTCGGAAATTTGGGAAGCGTTAAAACAGGTTGGCCTGGATAAATCTCCAGGATTAGATGGTCTTCCCTACGAAGTCTACTTGAGGCAGTCGCCCGTTTTTGTTTCTTTGCTGGAACTGATTTTCAACAACTGGATGAAGCAGGGGTCTATACCTCAACGCTTCACCAGGGGTGTGATCAAGTTGCTGTGTAAGGACAAAAATGGTGGGGATGGGATAGGTAATTTTCACCCTTTAACTATGTTAAATACAGAGTTAAAGATTTTGGCAAAGATCTTAGCTAACCGTTTGCAGCTTGTCCTGTGTCGTCTGATTGGCTCCGAACAGACTTGTGCTGTGAAGGGCAGGACTATTCAGGACAACCTTCATATGGTCCACTTGATCATCGAGAAAGCCGACAGTGAAGCCACGCTGATCAATTTGGATCAGTCCAAGGCCTTTGATAGGGTTGACCATCGATTTCTGGAGGCTGTTCTTTTGGCTGCCGGTTTCGGGCCGTACTTTCGCTCCTGGATACGTCTTCTATATGCGACTCCCGGTGCGCTGGTGGAAGTGAACAGGGTAAGATCGGAACCTTTCATATTGTTTCGATCTATTCGTCAGAGTTGTCCGCTTTCGCCTATGCTTTACGTTCTTGCGTTGGAACCTTTCCTTTGCAAGTTAAAGGCGAATCCGGTCCTGCGCGGAATTTCTCTACCTGGTGCTTCCACCTCGGCCAGGTATTTTGCCTATGCTGACGACGTTTTGGTTCTTGTGTCGAGCAGAGCCGAGATTAACAAAGTCAGCAAAGAAATCAGTGGTTATGAGATGGTGACAGGGGCCAAGATCAACCGCGATAAGTCTGTTGGCTTGTGGTTGGGTGCGTGGAAGGGAGTTTCTCTTCCCGGACCTTTCCACTGGACGGATGGACCAGTCAAGATACTCGGCGTCTGGTTCGGTCCAGGTATCCAGTTGGGAATGAATTGGTCAGAGGTGCAAGGGAAGGCCGAGATCACAATTAATTTGTGGTCTTAGTGGAATCTTTCCTTAAAGGGGAGGGTGGAGGTATGTGTTTCACATATCTACCCAATTCTCCTTTACCGACTCTCTGTACTTCCACTTCCGTCTGACACTTTGCTGGCGTTAGTGAAACTCTTGTTCTCCTTGTTGGGAGGCAAGGCTGCCAGAGTCTTTCGGGAGATCTGTTGCCTTCATCCTTCTGAAGGCGGTCTAGGTATGCTTAGCATTGAGATCTGTCTCTGTATGCTTCACATCGGGTTCCTAGATCGTTTGCGTCACGGACCGGATGAGAAGGGCGCCTTCTGGAAGGAAGACGCTCGTCAAAATTTCCCATCCTTGAGAAGTGTGCACTCATGTGAGGAGGAGGTCCACCATTTACCCCGAGCTGAGTGCTCCTTCTATCGTGAATGTCGTCTTGCTCTGAAACGCCTCTTACGGGCGTCGGATGGCCTCTCCAATGTCCAGGCGTTGTCTCGTAGGGCATTATATCAAGTATTAGTTAGGGGGGCCGTTCATGATGATCTGATTGATGAACTCGGTCTTACAAAGCAGGAAGCTCGCTCGGTCTGGCCTTGGGCTCCCGGGTTGAAATGTCTCAATAACGATGAGGCATCCCTCACCTGGCTGGTGATGCATGGAGCCCTCTGGGTCGCCAAAAAGCTTTGCGCAGTGGGCTTGGAGAAATATCCAAACTGCCGACGTTGTAGTGGGGAAGTCGAGACCCTAGGTCACGTCTTCTTTCATTGCAAGTTGGTAGCTCCGTTGTGTAAGTTTGTTGAAGGCCTCATGGTTCGCATGTTGCACGGAAAGTTCTTTGTCCTTGAGGCCTCTTCTGCTTGTAGCAATGTGGCACCGCCATTGATGAAGGCTGAACTTTGTGTTCCACTGCTTGCTAGGAGTTATGAGAGTCGTGATTTGGTTGACACGTCAGAAGGGATTCTATGGAGGTGAGAAGTTTACCTCTTCCCAACTGATCTTGTACTTTAGGCATCTGCTTAAAGTCAAGATTAGGACGGAAAGGCAGCGTCTCTCTTCATCAGAATTCAGCAAAAGGTGGGTAAATCTTGCGCGAATGTGTAGAGTAAAAGGGGCTGACCTGGAGTGGCACTTGGATGTCGGTTAGGTACAGGATTTTGTCCTATCAGGGTTGAACAAAGGCAACCCACCCCGATATTAGGCTAGTTCAGGCTTTTTAGTTTGAATCTTTAGTTTCCCATTTTCTGGTTAACTTAGCTAGAGTATGCATGCTCATTGGCCCCCTTTTATTTCTGTCCCTATTTTTCTTTTGTTTAATTCCCCATCCCCTCCCCCGTTAGGTGGTCAGTGATGTCAGTTCTCTGGTTGTTGCGGGATGACTTTCGTTTCGTGTGTGTGTTTTCGTAGTTGTTATTGTGTCTAAATGAGTGCGTGTTTCTGGGCGTGCTTGGTTTTTCATAATGTTATAATCCCGCAATTATTTCATCCAGTTAACTGATGTTTCTGCCACATTCAGGGATTGTGTGGGGTTTTATTACTAACCCTATTTTGTTTTGTTTTATGTAAATAGTATTAAATCATATTGTAAATAATCATTAGGGTTTTTAAATTGTTATTTTCCCCTCCCCGCACAGACTTTGAAATGTACATATGGGGACTAGTTAGGTTTTCATAGAGAATTTGAGGTATTATGGTGGACATAGTAAGAAAGGTAGGAGTGAATGTGTTGTTTTGGTGATAGGAATATTGTTGAAATGTTTGGGTACGTGTTTGTGACTAGCTAAGTTTAGAATTAAGACAGAAGAAGACCGTCCTTCCCCAATCCCCTTTTTGGCCTTGTGCCACATTTGTACAAACGTACGAATAAATAACATTATTTAGTCTTTCATCAGCTTGTGGCTTGGCACTGAAGTCTCTTCTGTTATGTATTCTAAAAGAAGCCCGGTTTTGTTGCAGTTGAACACCTGAAGCCACCCTCCTCAATAATGTTTAAAAAGACATCATGCTGCTTTATGATCTACACTAGCAGCCTCACCATGTACCAAAACACTATGTAATTCATTTAGTTTTTGAATCTGATAAACCAGTAAGAAACTCTGGTACTGTAGTGTCACTTCAACTGGTAGCATTAGCTCTAAGGTTACCAAGGTTGGCTTTATGAATCAATAATTTATGCAATCACCAACAACTTCTGTTTCTTTAATCCACACAAAAAGTAAATTTTCCATCTGTTCAAAAAAACTCTACATAATTTACTAAGTGTGGTTGTTCCCTTAGCCACTTGAATATTTTTTAATTCACGCATGATTTTGAGTACAGTGCAGACTGTTGATTTCACCATTCAATAGTTTGCACTAAGTTTAAACACTTGTTCCACTTTCATGGTTAAAAATTATTTCCTTCTTAATTTCTATTATTAATTTTCTCACTTGGTCCATGTTTGTGTTTTTAGAAAAATATATGAAAAAAATTATTTTCAATATAAAACCAAAAAATTTTCAGCTGAGGTTACAGCTTAGAACAAAAAATGAGTACAATATGGAGACTGGGACAGCACTGAGGACACTCACAGCCACTTATACATATGTATAGTCTGCTTGTGATTTATTGGTCAAATTTAATTTTCTTCCAAGAAAAAGTTCATTTGTTCATTTAGTAAACTATTCATATATGAGTATTAAGCTAATTTCACCAGAAATAATAAAAATTAAATTTAATGTTTTATTTTTTTTTTAATTCTTTATTTTAAAAAAAAATTTCACAGTCAATTTTATTAAACAACTTTCATATTATTTTTTTATCATCAATATAATCCAAAACAACATATCAATTGTATTTGAAGAGATGGAAAGCATACCATAGAACACTAGTTAGTTTTGCAGGCCATTATGGCTGTAATGAGATTGATCTTCATTGAATTCTCTCTCCTTGAGGCTTTGTACCAGATATAAGTAAATATAAGTAATAATTTGGTAGGAAAATAAAATTCTTTCACTCTGTCCTGTAGTCAGATTTTGTTGGCTTTGAGAAATTGCATTAGATAAACAGTGAAGATGGAGGCCAAGACAATGCATTCACCACTTCTTGGCACAGAATCAGAACTGTTCTTTTCTATTTGAATAACAACAAAAATGAGGACAAACAGTAGTCGGCATGTAAATAATGTTTGTTTTTTACTTAATATGGTCAAATTTTACAATTTTATTTTGTCCAACCAAGTATGTCTGTTGTAAAGTACCTGTCTGAAAAAGAAATATAAACAAATATTTACATTATGCATTTGTAGGGTAGACCATAAGACTGTTTGCCACTGGATCTGGGGTTACTTTCTCAGTTCTAAGTCATTGTATAGTCACTGACACAAACTTAACTTTAATTTTAAACCTGGAAAACCCTTTTCAATAGTGGATACTCAAATTCATAACAAGTTTTTAATAATGGCTTCACTTATGATCATGAAAGAAAAAAAAATGACATGTTCTTAGCATCTAGTCTTCACAGTCTTTGAAGGGTATTCATAAAAATCTGTTTAGTTCATGTTTTTCCAGGTTTTCTGAATTTTGAGATATCTCATGTAAATAATTATTGAAGATAACTGTTTTCTGAGTTTGTAAGTACGACAGAAAAGCCTTGTTTGTTTTAGTGATGAAAATGAATGTAATTTTGTGTTTGCTTAGTACTTGAAAATGAAATGAGCGTTTTCTGTTTACAGCCCACCAAAAAACATGTCCATTTTGCAGCTGAGGACCAATTCTATGAACTTGATGATGTACTTATTACAGACCATACAGAGTTAAAATATGAACCAACATCAAATGGAGCTGAAGAGACAGTTGAAAATTCCTCTTCTGATAATAACAGTAACAATCACGACCCTCTGCAGCAACATAATGGTAAGCTGCAACCATTATATGAGGTGGAGATTTGTTTTGTCTTCCTTTTTATCTCTTGAGAAACTTGGTAGCAATCAAAGAGAATGTAAATAATAATGGTGGTTAATTGCATATTTCTCACTGTCAGTGTTCAAGCCCAGGTATTTCAAATACTGATTTTGAAAGTATGTAAGCCCTATCCACTTGAAAAGCATAATTTTTCTGTTTCCATTTGGCTTTGCACGGAAAGTCTAATAAATATTGATAATGAAGAAGTTTCAAATAAATCTATACAAACCAGTTCCTTCCTGATTCATACCATAATCCTGTTGTGTATGAACAGCCATCATATTAATCAGCTCTGCCAAAGAATTGATTCATTTTGTTATTTTTTTGTTAAAGTTATTGAATCATGGAAAAAATGATGTGATTGTAAAATATTCTTATCAGCAAATTCAACATGATATTTTTAACAAAATTGTTCCTCTGTAATAAAATAATTCTTATTAAACAAACATATTTAATCTGTGCAGGAAATGGGCATCAGAAAACAAACAGCAATAACAAGGAATCTGATAACAAAGAGCCTTTCTGCAATAAACCCTCACAAAAGCCGCAAGTAAACTGTGTACAGCCGAGCGGGAGACCACAAGCAAAAGCTCACATCATCAAACAAACTTCACAGGTAGCAGCAGCAGATCCATCACCTCCTAATAGCACTTGGATAGACAAGAAAAACATCAATGAAAAACCCTTAAGCAAAAACAATGTTCAGTATATTAACATGGGGACACTTAAAAAGTTGGTGGCACCAAATAACCAAGGCCTGCCAAATCCAAAGAATTCTTATTTGCAGAAGGAGATAGAAACAGCGATAACAAAGGAACAGGCACCATTTACTAAGTTTGGTTTCTCTGTTGATAAGACACCAACTGATGAGGAAATTAACTGGCTTTGGGATAAGGTCCAGCTATGTCTGCAGCAGAAATCTACTTCGAAACCTGTAGCACAGACTGTAAACCGAACAAAGCCAATAGTATCCCATATGTATTTTGATGGTGGCATCCTGGGTAATAAAAGCAATATATTGTGTGTTGGCAAAACAAGTTCTTCTTTATGGTACCCTCCTCCTTGCAATGGAGGGCTTACACTGGATGGGAAGCCAAGTGCCAATTCTACCAAGAGATTTTCTCTTCTCCACCAAAGACAAAATCCGTCTGCACCTCGAGTGCCAATGATAGCTACTCCAGAAAAAGTTCCTTCATTCCTATTAGAATCGGACATTCCTCCCAGTTCAGAGAACAGATTTCCTGCTACATCTTCAAAAGAAGGTAAGTGCCAGATTATGTAAGCTTATAAACATATATGTGGTTTATCCAGAGAATGGATGTGTACAGCATAGTGGTTATTGGTGTGGCAAATGGGATTGGCCTGCTCAGTTAAAATTTTGGCAGAGATCATTGTGTTCACTTTTGCAGAAATACCCTTGGGAAACATATGAATCCATTTTTTGTTCCTCCAGTTATAGATTAAATAACAGGTCTAACTGGGCTTTCTAGCAACCAGTCTAGAAGGATAACTCTAAATTCAAAAACAGTTTGGTGTAGCAACTCCAATCCATAAAAAGCCTGCTTGCTGTTAAAATTATAGCATGGTGAGGTTTTGGCTCAATATTCTATATGGAATTAGAAAAACTTGATAACTGACTGTGCAGCCTTGATGTAACTTAACCTACAAGAGGGAATCTTACTGTGCATGTGGTTACAAATGGGGTTACTCAGTTAGCAATGAGCTTGTATGTTATGTAACCATCATATTCAAATGATTAAGAAGTCTCTCAGGGATGATTTGATAAGATTTTTGTATTGTTAATTTAAACTTTGTCATGAATCTGTTGAAAGCAATTCATTTTCTGGATGACCTTCAATAAGCAGAGAAACCAAAATTGTTGAATATGTGCTGACTGCATTCAAAGGAAATTGGTGACTGACAATGCTCATTTTCCATGTCTCATGCAGGGTTTTTGACATCCCTCTATTCTGTCAACACCCCACCCTCTCATCTTCTGATTTTTCCCAAAGCTAAAATTGCTTTTGAAAGAGAGATTTCAGACTAAGGAGAAGGCAGCTGATGGTGAACCCTGAAGTGGAATTTGCAGACTATTTTGAAATGTAGAAGTGATGTGTGGGAGGTTCCAAAAGAAGTACTTTGAAATGCCTGAGGTAGGCTATTTTTTTTTCATTCATATGAAATAGCTGGATATTATCTTGACAGATCTCGAACATTTAGCATGTAAACCTATATAGCCAATCTAATATTAATTTCTTTCTCTTATCCGTGTTCTAGGTCTGCTTGAAATATAAAATACCATTATGATGCAATTATTGTGTACATAATCCAATCCAATTTAATTTTGAAGGTCATTTAAAGAACTATGAATGAATGAAAGTCAACATAGTAACATTAGTGCTTAAAAGTGAAATTTGATGATTTAGTCACTGAATTTTGCCATTTTATACCTGAAATTTGTTTGATCAAGTTTCAGCACTTCATCTGTATTATGGGCAGTGAAAAATCACATTTTTTGTATGTTAATGACTCTTCTCAAAGTTGGGTCATTTTGTCTTTTTTTTCTCCAAAGCCTTTCAGTAATGACAACAGTTGGAAACAAAATCTGGGACCAATAACCTGTCAGTGCTCTAAATGCTCAGCATTGATCCATTTGCAAAGAATGATGGTTTTCACTATAGAATTAAATAGTGAAGAAAAATTGTTAGTGAATGAAAATTTTTATTTTCTTAATTTTGTACCTGACAAAAATTTGCAAAAACCTTTTAACCTGTCTATCACACAACAGAGTCCATTTTCCATTTCTCTTGACAGTGACAAGTAGTCTGGCTGGTTTTTTAAAAGCTGAGGAGTTATCTCAAATAACCAATGTTACTGAAAGTCAAGCACTTGTGGCTATGAGGGAAGCTGAAGTAGGAATACCACACCATGGTGGTGTCCTTCCCAAGTACAAAGGTAAGAGTGGGTACATACTGACCGATAATTCTAGTGTAGAGTCAGCTTGTGTACTTTTGAAAACCAGATTTTATTTGTTCACTAAATCAATGTAAACTAAATATAGGTGTTGGTGAACTGATTTTTTTTTATTGAACATTGTTTCATTCCACAATGTTATTTAGTCTGGCACGGGACCATAATTTTTGACTGTCCAATTAAAACTGAAATAAAAAAGTTTGTAACTGTGTGTATTTGAATATGATTTAGCATAAACTTGATCAATCATGTGAAATAATTTATTTAGAATATACCCCTATCATACAGCTAAACTACAAGATTATTTTAAGATTTTTAATATCATTAATGAAAACAATGTTGTTAGCAATTATATCAAAATTTTATGAAGTTTCAAGTCTCTTAAACCTGATATATTCTGATTTAAAAAAAAAAAAAAAAAAGGGAAAAATTTTTTTCCCCTGCTAATGTCAAATTTTTACAACTCTTTATTTTCAGTAACAAGAAATGCTTTTTTTATTTTCTTTGATCAGGGCAAAAATGCCAATATTGGCATCCAAGTGTGTGTGTGTGTGTGTATATATACACACACACGCACGCACATACTTGGCTTGCTTGGGAATGTCATACAGTGCTCATAAGTGACAAAAAGTATCAAATACAGGTATGTTGCAGTGCCAAGAAAGCAACAAGAAACAGGCTGTCACTCATTGTTGCTTGTTGGCTTCCAAGTGTGTGGGTTAACCTTCACCAGATAGGAAAGGTGTACAAATGGGTAAGTCTGACTGTTGCATCAGAAATCTGCAAGTGTTCAGCAAGCTCACCACAGGTTTGGCTGTTGTCCTCCTTGATGGCTGCCTTTAGGGTCTTATCATCCAAGATGGCCACTGCAGGGTTTATCACAAAGGGACAGATCTCCCAACCCGAACTTCATGAACAGTGCATTCACTCACAGCATTATCCCTAAAAGCTTGATGTATTCAGTGACTTGATGCAGCTGCAGACATGTCTACATTAGTCATAAAGCAGACAACTCCCAAATGAGCTACTTCCACACTGCTTGACCTGTGTGTACACGTTTGTGTATCAGTGGTCACTTCTACCCACACAACAAAAAAAACAGCAAGGACTATTTTTGGTTACTTTATATATGAACAACTTCACAGCATTTAGATATTTGCTAAGGTTGGCTTTGTTGAACAAAAAGCCAAATATACAGAATACATTATCTAATGAGAAGAGCTTGTTAAAATCTATTTTGTCTTCTTCCCAAACACATATTCCCATATTGAATAAATTGGTTACATTAGCCATTTTTTCTTTCTTTTTGTAGGCCCTTCCATTTTATCTTTGGAAGAAAAACGCTTAATGGAATCTCTGGAAAGAATCAATAACAAATTAAAAGGTGTGTAAGTTCCTAATCAACAGTGCTGGACTTAGCTATAGCTTAGGCCCACACACCCTTATCTCTCATTTTTAAAAAAAAAAAAAAAAAAGTTTTTATTTTATCATTACTTTTTATTCTTTAATGCTAAATTATCAAATTATATAATCATTAATAAATAAGATCATGTATAATTATTAAATATTTTTTACCTGAATTTTTTTTTTTTAGAGAAGGGCATTGAATTTTATATAGCTTAGGGCCTCAGCAGGTGATAGTCCAATGCTGATAATCGAAACTTAAAAACAGAAGTGGAGTAACCAAAAAAAAAAAAAAAAAAAAATTGCAGAAAAACAATTCTGATATGCTTACTTAAAAGGAAGACAAAGTAATAAATATTTTGCCAGATGTTTTCTTTCATTGAACTGCTCAGTTTGGTAGTCATTAGGTGTTGTGTTCTTTTTTTTATCTGGTTCAAAAATCTCATATAGGAAACTAATTTTATCTTAGCTGAATGGAACATTATATTAATTCTAGTAACTAAAAAAGTTTGTGCTAAGTTGGAGATGCTTGTTACCATTTACACAGAAAAATAAAAATTCCATTTTTGTCAATGTTACATTGATTATAGATTTAAGCAACTACATATACTGATTGTTAGTGTTTTTATGCTTCCATGTAGAAATAATTCTAAAAAAGTAACTTGTGCAAAATATAGATTTGCTATGTTCACCCACACCTTTGCTTACAATTCATTAGTCTATTGTGGAAGAGAGGTTGTATGATTAAGACATTCTCCTATTTGTAAAAAAAAAAAAAAAAACATTGCACAGCTCATTAAAGCCCACTGCCCTGACAATGAGCATTAATGGGCTAGTCAGAAACCTATAAATTAAGACTTTTTTTTTTTTTTTTTAAGAAGCTTATAACAAATTTTACAGTGGCATAAAGGAGATCTATACAAAAGTTGTTTTTTTAGACAAGAGAAAAAGGGTAATTTGCTTGATGTTAGCTACTCATCAAAAAGATAGATGTGAAACGTTTGAGAAAATGATTTGTAGGTGTAATTCACTTTGGTTTCAATTTTTGTAATCTCGTATATTTGACTTATTCACTTAACAGGTTGCACTCCTGATTACAACCCAACTGCATTGAATGGTGTCTCAAGACATCTCTTCCTAACGGACCAGGTAAAACAAATCTAATCTGAAGCCATTTACAAAATTTTTGAATTATGTAACCAAATTGCATTAGATTACATTTTAATAGAAAAAGCATAATACAGGTGTCAGCAATGTTAGTTTATTTCTAGAATTTAAATACATCCCATAATTCACTCCAAAACCTTTTTTCAATTTTGTATTGTAATGAATTGTATAAATTTAAATTATAGCATTTTGAGGAATATACAATATTGTGTTGCCTTTGCAATGGATTTAAACAAGCCATTTAATTATTGGCATCTTTGTTCAAGTTGTGGCTGCAACTGCTTTGCTATTTGATGACAACTTTCAGTTTTGCAGGTAAAAGAACCTGTGCAAACAAAACTGAAATTAACACCAAGATTAACTTTAAAATATAGGAATCTAAAAATTGGTGCATTGAATTTATGGGATTAATTTGTTCATGCAATAAATTTCAGCATTTCCCTGTTCTATATTTTTATCAGCTGCAAGGAATGAAAATGCCACTGATGAAGTATCAGGTTTCTCAGCCAAGTCCACCACATCAGACCACACCAAGGGGCTGGTTAAAGGGACCCGAGTTCTAACCAGCCACAACCAACACCTCATGTGCCAAGTGATGTTTAAATAATATAACCAAACACTTTAAACAAAGAATGAACATTACTGTGATATATTTATCTGATAATAAAACTAGTGTGGATAATGATCTTTGCATTGAGGGATTAAAAAAAAAAAATTATAGTAAGATGCCACAGAATGATCATTGTAATTAAGTTAAAATGGAATGATCTCATGTGATAAAAGTTCTGTAAAGAAATATATTTCAATATTTGTAATATCAAGTTTTTAATTACAATAATCACTTAAATTAAAATTTTTTAATTCTAGAAATATTTTTATGAACATATCTAAACTTTTCAATGCAAAATATTAGACAGATCAAAATGGCAAAAATGAAGATTCCTAAATCTATTTTGAAAGCAAGGTATTTGCTGTCAATCAAAAGCTTGTAAAATCTGAAAGACAAAATCATGTAATAGGCCAATTTTACATAGGAGCTGAGAAACTAAGCTCTTCCGGTGATGAGAAAACTGTTGCTGCAAACCTGTCAGCCTGTTGAAAGAGTAAAAAGTTTCATCCAATTTTGCTTATAGCTGAATTTTTACTGTGAAAATTCAAGGTATTAAAAAAAAAAAAAAAAAAAAAAAAAAATCATTTTTCTGATGTTACAGTGAAAAGTCTATTGGTTTTGCAATACATTGAAAGTTTGTGTCCTATTTGATGCTTGTAAATATAAGGTTAAAATTTAACTTTAGTCATGGGACAAATAATGTACTTAAAAAAAAAAAAAAAAAAAAAAATCTGACATACTGTAATTTTTTTTTTTTTTTTTTTACACTTGGCACAAATTACTTTATCTCAAAAAGAGAGAGAGAGATATTGCCCAAATTATGGTTAGTCTTGTAAAAGATAATTGATGTTATGGAGTAGTCATTCACAGAACTGAAGTACTGATTAGGCTCCTAACTGTTTATCTTTGGAAGTATTGGATTTTGTCTGATCAATCTGATTTGACCATAAATGAGTGAAGTTAAAGAAGCCAAGTAAATCTTTAATCATGTTTAATTCTGCTGTTATGCATAAGTTTTATCTATAACAAGAAATATGGATGGTGGTTGTAGATTTTGTATATTCATTTTCAAGTAAAGGAAAAAAAAAATAAATGGAAAATCCAAAGTATTTAACATGTTCACTACCACATGATGTTCGTTACATATTGCCTTTAATGCATGTGCATTAATTCTCTGTTGAGTTTCAAAGATAAAGATGTTTATTACCACCCCATGTTTCACTTCCTCCCCTCTGAATAATTCTCTTTTCTTTTGATAAAACAAAAAAAAAAAACAAAAAAACCCATGATACACAAATGCATCACATGGCATTATGAATATTTGAAAAGAAGCTAGTGTTGAGGACATGTTAGCATCATTGTTTATAGCTTAATTTTATTTCCCAACATAAAGCATAATTAGTCTTGTATAGCAATTTCTAATGTTAACAAAAACAGATGACATTATATAATCATTCAAAGATAACGGTAAATGTGTTAGAAACATTTACAATCTTTCGCTTTCGTTTTTGTTCTGCTCTTTGGCCTTCAGAGTGTCTGTCCACCTGTGTAAGCTTTAGAGAATTTTGAACCAAACTTTTTATCTAATGTACATTAAACATGGACAGTGGAGTGAGATTAGAGATATATGGTCTTGATACATAACACCTTTATACTCTGGCTTCAGATGTACAAATAATGTGACCAGATAAAATTAGTAAAAACTGATCCAGTTCACAATGGAAGAGAAAAACCAAAAATCATCTGACATTACTAATAACTTGCATAGAGAATGGGTTCAAGACATCTGTATATCACAAGCAAACCATTAGACAATAATACTTCTATTCGTACCATCCAAACAGCATAAAGAAAGGGATAATCTAATACCTACAATATTGTTTGATGGTGATCCTCTTGTGATTTTTGCACAAACAGCTTCTGCAGGCAGATTGAGAAACTGCCAGTTTGTCTCCTTTACAGTAAGGTGCATCAGAAAAGAAAGGCATGCAACACATACAACATGACAATATTCAGAAGCAGTTTGACCCTACGAGTCAAATGGAACACAAAAGAAAACATGACCAAGAACCACATGTATTACATCCCTTGCAGTTGTGGCAAAGACTACAAAGATGAAAACCGCTAAACCCTAAAAGTAAGGCTGGAGGAATATTGAAAAACTATAATTAGTGGGGGAGAGATAAATACATAACTGATCATTTGAAGGGAAAATGGTGATCAACTCTTGTGTAATAAAAAAAAAAAATTACTAGAAAGAAGAGTACTGTAGAATCAGACAGCCAAAAGAATCTGCAAATAAAAGACAAGGGATAGAGCAAAGCTTGACAGCAAGGCTGCAGCAGGAGAAGAAAGCAATAAAAAGATTAGATTTAAAGCTCCAAGATAACCAACAACTATTATCCTGTGAGGTAAAGATTTTTGGCATAATAAATGAATTGAATCAGTGGGTTTGTCAAGGTAGTACAGACTCAGGAAACAAGACTAGCAATAATTAAGGTACTAATAAAAGAATGAAAATAACACAAACTAGATTGCACTAGACATGGAGAGTGAACAAGAACAGTAAATAAACTCCTTTAAGGCTACCTAATTTGTGCAAAAAACCTGGAGAGCACAAAACTGAAGATAGTTCAACTGTAAAAATATTAGAAATAGTGTTTAAAAACAATTACACAACAGCCAGACCAGATTTAATCATGTGAAGTTTAAATATAATCAACAGAAAACAGCATTGAGTCATAGAAGCAACAAAAAGAAATTCTGCACTAGAAATGTGGGTGTGTAGTGCACACATACAAAAAGAAAAATTGTCCCATATAATTGGTTCTGCAGTTTTGATTTGCTTAATTTAAGGGCTACCTAACTGGCAATCTAGGACCAGAATAGGGTGCTTAAAAAAAAAAAAAAAAAAAAATCAGGCTAAATGACCAAATCAAGACTTTCTTTTAAATCCCTTCTTGGTTGGCCTAAGAACTTTTTGGTGCCCATTGTAATATTTAATAGGACATCAGCTCACATGAAAATGTCATTTTGGAAAAGTTTGTCACTTGTGCAACTTGTTCATTAAAGATGATTGAGTGGAACACATGTTTGGAGATTTCATTCAGATATTAGAATTTCAATTTAGTAAAACCACATTTATTTCATTGGTAACATGAAATTAAAAAAAAAGATACAGAAACACTGCATTGGGACAGTGTCTGCAAAACATCTCCAGTTTCTGCTGTTAAAGAGCCTTGTATGTTTTGAACCAAACATACATGATATATAGCTGTAAAAGTATAATGAAAACTATCTCTAAAAAATGGCTACACAGAAAAGGAAGATAAGTATCAAATACTACCTATTTTTATGGTTAATGCCCTTGCTTAATTGTTAACTGATTTACTAAGTTTAGCTTTGTATGACACAAATCCATAAGTGTTTGAACATCCAACTACAGTAGCACTGGCTTGTATTATTAGATTGTTAATTAAAAAAAAAAAAAAAAGTTCAAATTAAATATGAACTTTGGAAATCAGCAAAAGTCCACATTTTTAGTATTTGTTAAAAAAAAAAAAAAAAAAAAAAAATTAAAAGTAGACATTTGGTGTTAAAAAGAAATGATTTTGTTTGGAAGGAAAGTAAAACCTACTATTTACAAGAATACATATACACCCTTAGCTTGAATTTCGCAAATAAATCGTTTTATATAATTAAAATTAAACCATATTTATCCAGAAATCAATGCTTTGAAATTGATCCATTTTTAGTAAACAATAACAATCTTTGGCAGAAAATGTGTCAGGATTGACATTAACCATGAAATATGGAACAATTTGCCTAACTGTTGTATTATTATTTAAAAGTATGCATTAGGAAGATATTAACTAAACATAAACCTAATGTTTTATTCAATAAGGCAAATGGTAAGCACCTTTTAATGTTAGATACTAGAAAAAAATACTAGGCACTGTAAGCATTTGGCAATGCTATATTAATAAGATGACAACTATACATGGCTATTAATTTAAATCTAAATTTACAGATTCAAATGACAACATTTATGAGCAATTATTTAAAAAAAAAAAAAAAAAAAAAACTAAAAGTGCAATACTAACCTTTATATAAAGGGATGGTGATTAAGTTAAGAGATTTTTCTACAAATAGATAAGATAACCAGTAAAAATGGCAAAGATAAGGTTGGTTAGGTGTCAAGGTAAAGATTTTCTTCAAAGATGAAGGAAAAACAAATTCCTGATTTTTTTTTTTTTAGAATTTAGACTCCTATAAAGCATTATTTAACCCTATTAATACCCTCCACATTTAGTGATAAACTTAGGAGTGCTTATGAATTTTTAAAAATGAGGGATCAACTTTTTTGAAGTTGAGAGTCCAATCCGGAGACTAGTTTAGGAATATACGGACCGAGTATATTCCTGGGATGGGGATTTAAGAACAATATAACTTCACTGCATGAAATAAAAAGTTCCAACTTTTAAATTATAAAAGCAGTGGATGAATATAGAAAACACACACAAAAATCATTTTTTCGATTATTCTCCGACATCTTAACATATCAATTAAAAGAAAAATTCTTAAAAAATTAAAATGCACTAGAATTTGAGGCTTGGCATTTGTTTAACTATACAAAACATTTATGCCTTGGGTTTTCTATTCACATTTTCTTGACATTCAAATACATCTCCTGCACATTTTGCTTAGTATTTCTTTTATAACCAATTATAAACACAGATAATGGCATTTTTCTAAGACTTCTAGGATGTGTGTGAACAAGTACACAGAGCTAATAGGGTCATAAATTTATTTTTGGTATAGGTAGCCCAGATAAGAATGTTTAAAACAAAATCTGAAGTACATTAAAGAAAAAGATTATTATACAATCAAAAATGTTTAGCCGCAGTCAGTTTTCTGACAGCATTACATGATGACCATTTAGTGCTGTAAAAAAAAAAAAAAAAAAAAGTATTTCCTTTTTAGCATAAGTCTGCAAAATGTCAGAGAAATTGTGATGTACTTTACTAGAGGTAATAATGAACTGGAGAACCATAACCAAAATCTTTTGAAGGATGAAAGCTATGCAATCATTTTCATAATGGTCAAAGAATACAAGCTAAATTTAATTCAACATGTTTGTTTAATGGTGTACATGTATATCTTAATTTGTAGAAATCTTATGTTTTTGTTACTCAGGGATTATTTGTCATCAATCATCTTGTGGTGACAGGCTTTTTGCCAAGCTCATTTAAGCAGTTTTATACTATTTCTTGACAAATCCAAATAAGTATTACTAATGATAATGCAAATTTTAAATTCATACCTTTACCAAAATAATTAGCATAGGATAAAATGTATAATTACATCTGATAGTATTGTTGGTTTGTTTGATATAAAGTATAATCAGGAAAAAAGAATGGACCTAAATCTTACCAATAGCTATTTTGTATTATGCTCAGACAGTTGTTATAAAACAATTTCTAGCGGATTTTCAGAGCAGCCAAAGTACCAAACTTTACTGATTCAGCCTGGTTTTAAAATTATTGTTCTCAAAATCAAAAACTAAAAATCTATGACAAAAACAAAGCATAATGAATAAAAGAAATAAAATGAGAAAGTTTGACATTGGAAAAAAAAAAAAAAAAAAAATCAATAGAAAAATAGATGAAATTGTAAAACATCTCAATTAGTTGTTACGAAAACTGCATAACTGAGGAAAGTTGCAACAAAATAAGCAAACTTCAAACTTTATTTACTAAAGTCAAATGTTTCTATTGGCAGGTTTTAGTCGATCTTTTTGTAGTTTGTATGCAATTGTTACTTTGTTAAAATTTCCTGTTATTTTCCCTTGTCTCTTTAGTTTTACTGTTTTGGAAGATTTATTCTCAGTAAAACTTATTTTTGGAGTCCAGTTTTATCATACTGCATCGATCTATACATTTCATACAGCTGTGGACAGAGCTTTGAGTATGTGTAGCATTGTTATAATGCAAATTTTCATGATATACTTTGCGCTTGTTGTAAATTGTTTGTGTATGTATTTCTGTTGAATAGCTTTATGGTCTACTATTGAAATTTGGTCACCACAGAAGTCAATCAGGTTGGAGGATACTGGAGGTCACAAAAAAAAAAAAAAAAAAAAAAAAAAAAAAAAAAAAAAACACCCTCAGCAGTTTATACTTGGATTTAAAGTATTCAATCCACTACAAGTTACAAGACCTCACAAACATTTTGTTAATGATGAACAGATTGTAGCCATTTAAGAGAAAAGAAATATACTGAGTAGCTAAAAATAGTGTTATTTCTTGTGTGAAAGCATTTGCGAAACGAGCTTTACTAAAAATTTAGGCTGCTCCTTATTGGAGCAGAGGGTCAAGATAAATACTTGCACTAGGTGTTTGCCAAAAGATTTTTTGGTCTCAGAGATCCTTTTTGAGACTGAAAAAAAATTCAAAATTAAATCTTAAGAGGAAAGAATGAAAAAGTTTCCAAGAACCCGGTTAAATGGCAATATTTAAAAATATTCAGGTTTTTTTTGTTTTTTTTTAATGTCTCATTTTTTTTTTTTTTTTATAATGAAAAATTGTTGTCTTAAGATTTTTTTTTCCAATCTCAAAATGAGAATTGATGTTGAGGGGCAGGAGTGGGACAAAAACTGTGTGCATTGTAGAAATATGTCCAGTGAATTTACGGATTAGAGTGTTTTATAGATGTCTTGAAGGCAGAAAAAAAAAAAAATTCCTTGCTTCTGAAAACAGCCAAAGAAAGAAATATTCTGAAATAGTGAAGAGGGAACAACACTGTTAGAATCAAAGACATTTTCTGACAACAGTTGGAACCCAAGTGATAAAGAGGGAAAGAAAAAGTTATTTATGTGAGTTTTATTATTATTATATTTATAGATATGATTCCTGCATCCCATTACTTACAGATAAATTTGTGTGTGCATGTATACACAGCACATACAACACTCACACATACTTTTATTAGCTTTACCTTTTCTTCTCTCTCCAAATTTTGGCAGTATCAAGTGTGTTTGTGTGTCTGCCAGCCAGTGAGGGATGGTATATATACATACATACACACAGGCATACATCCATCCATGCAAATGTTCTAATCTGCTCTTTTCTGCATTCAGTGTCACATTGAAGACACACATTTTGACACTTTGTTTTTTTTATTTTATTTTTTATATACTGGGAGGGGTGGGGTGAAAATAAAAAATAAAAAAATCTGCCACCAGTCAAATTGAAATAAGAGTTTGAAAGTTAATGCTGACCACTTTTGGAGGGTTTTAGGGAGGGAAAGGTGATTTTTTTTTTCTTTGTATGTGAGTTGTCCATTGAATTAGGCAAAAGGAGAAGTGGAGGAAGAGGAGGAGAGACAACTCTCCAGTGATAAACTCTCTGCTAGGGAGTTGGCTGGGGGTGGGGCTTTAGGCAACCTGGTAGATCATCAACTGCCATATTTTTCCTGAAAGAAACAAAATAATCTGTAAGCAATGGGGAAAAAAAAATGAATTTCAATACGAGTTTAAGCTGTTGGGCAATAGCAGATTGTGATTACTCCAAAGGATCCAATTTTAATTCAGGTGAGAAGTTAATTCCTTTATTGACTGCAATTTATTGACTCAATTGATGTGCAAGGAAAATATCTTGAATAAAGATATTGTTCCAATTGAAAAATTTCTGCAGGTTTTAGAAACAAAACTTATGACAAGAATGGAAGACTTTATTTGGTGGAGCATCAATAAAAAAAAATAAACCAAAGCCACAAAGATTGATCTTAAGAATTACAAAGATCATTATCCAAGGCACGATGATCATGCAATAAGCTGTTCATGATAAATATTTACAATTTTCTCTTAAAAGCTAAAACAACTATGGCAACAACAAAAGAGTAAAATTAAATGGCTGTGTTTATATGCACAAAGACTTATTATATATAAAGTTAAAAATAAGAGTTTAAAAAGGAACACAGATCTTTTACAAAACACTCAATACATTAGTTGTTCATCATTATGAGTAACAGTAACCATAATTTATATTTAAAAAAGATGCTACTTTAATTAAAGAGAAAAGCAATTTACTAAGACCAATATGTACAGAAAGAATCTTAATTGCTAGATCCACAGTAAATTTGTGTCCTGATTTGTACAAACATTCGCCTTGACAGATCTTCTATTATTACAAAGTGGGATACTTAACAAAAATGATAAGAAAGTAAACTAAATTAGCTAGACTATATACCCAGACACAAAAAAATAAAATAAAAGTTTAAAATTTCAGCATCCCCTCCCTTGGGCGTGCATGTGTAGTTACATCAATCAAAATGTCACTTTAGTCCAATGAGGTCGTAAAAGACTAAATACATCACAGTAAATCTTTCCACTTCATTAATTTTCCTAACATTGTTCTAGTATATAAAAGTTTATATCATTTTCTCCCATAAATCTACAAAGAAAATCTTTCATAGAAAATGAAAAAGAAAAATTCATTTTTACATCTGTTCTTAATATATAAAATCATATGATCAAACTTTTGTCAAAAAAAAAAAAAAAAAAAAAAAAAAAAAAATTCATTTATATCATTTATATATTTTTATAGACAAACAGAAGATTGAGAACAAGCAGGCATTCAATCTTTATATATTCTCTATAGAATTGTAAAGATTCAGTGAGCTTGCTAATCTGTATTTATATATACAGTTAAAAATGACATTAAAAAACTATATTGATATGTAAATGAAGAAAAACAAATGGGGAAGATTTTTAATCAATTGATGATGAAATGTTAATATTATAAAGATAAGCTAACTACACAAGTTATCTGAAACCAGTCATCACAATATTGCAGTATAAATGACATTTACCTGTAGAGAGGACATGACTCCATTGGCCAAGCTAGATAGTTTGCCAGCCACTTTAGTGACTCCCTGCCTAACACCTTCTTTGATGTCAGACAGGTCAGTGCCAGAGTAATGGCTAGAACCATGGCTGCTACGAGGCCCACCACCAAAGAAGTCATCACTGGAGATGCTGGAGCTACCTTCAAATTTGCTCAAGGTTTGTTTTGTCTCCAGCTGCAAAGAGGAACAAATCATCATAAAATGGTATATTTCTTCAAGGCTAACACACAAATCAGTGATATACATACAATCATTTTATTCTGTTAGTATGTTAATTCTAGATCACTGATAATCCCTTTCTGGTTTTTCGGTAAATTCATTAGCAATGCATTTAAATGATAAATATAGCTTTATGCTGTCAGTAATGTCTACATTAATTCCTGACTGATGACAATCTCCTTTTCAATGCATAACACAAAACTTTTCAGGTCAAAAATTGAAAAATTTGGTGTTTAAATTAGTTTTCTCTAATGCCAGACATTTAGTTTGCAAGTGCAGAAAATGTCTAACATTAATATCAAAGTGCAACAATAAAAGGCAAATGTGCCTATTTGTATATACCCATACACACAGGATTCAAAGCAGTCAGTTCCAAACTAAGTGATTAATATGTTATTCTTGTCAGTCACGAGAATTTGTTGTCTTATATATAATAGAGTCACCAAGCAGTAGTGATTCCTGTTAATTTTACAACTCAATTTATTTTCATATCATGTGTCACTACTTTCTCAGGCTTTATATTATGTATAAACCACCAGAGAAAGAGAAAACTGGTCCTCAGTTCACTTGTTGAGAGCTAATGCTTTAGGTTATTTATAGTCATGACATTTAGTTTGCTTTTTAGGTATATAAATGAAATAAGCAGACTAAAAAGGCCAGGTTTCCTACTTTTAATCCCCTAGTGACACAGTATAAAAACCATCTGAGGCATGAAACTAACAGTCACCATACAGTTGATTTCTATGTCCACAATATATCAACAAATGTTCTATCACAATATTGAGCACTCTTCCCCTTAAATATAGCAAATATATATATCTCCCTTTAGAGCAAATGAAAGTTAAAATCTATATAATAAAACGTGAATGTCAGTGTGTCACAAATTTTGAACTTGACTCCTAGAGGCTATAGCCAAACAGCTCATTTTGGAATCAGGCAGACTGAGCAAATTAAAACAATTCTAGACTGGATCTGGACCTGCAATCATGAAATTTTGGATTACCAAGTTTTCATTATTGTGATTGTTTTCAGATTCTGCCATAGTGTCTTCTACTGATAAAAGCAATTAAACAGGACACAATTAACTTTCAATAGCCCACATTCAAATGAAAAAAAATTACTGTTTTCAAATTAAAGCGTTTAAAAATAAAATTGTCTGCGTTTTCAACGTTACTCCTAGAGGCCATAGCCTAACATGTACCATTTTGGAATCGGACTGTGAGCAAATTAAAAGCATTCCGGGCCAGATCTGGACCAGCAATCCTGACATTTTGGATTCCCAAGTTTTCATTACTGTGATTGTTTTCAGCATTTTTTTGTTTTGCAACAATTTTTTTGTACAATAACAATTTTTATAACTTAGAAATAAGTCTGGGAATAATCAAAAATTAGTTGTGAAATCCAATGAAAGTCACCTAGGGAATAAAAATGTGTGTTCAGAAAGGACCTATGTACATCAAATTGCCTTTAAATTAAGTAGCCTTTTGAAAAGGTAAGCTTAAATATTAATGCAATACGTAAATGCAGCGATCAATTTTGAGGTCTTCTGTAGTTTATTGTTGCTTATTGAATCTACTCCTTCCTACCTATTGTAATGAAGGCCCAATTAACAGCCCTCTGCAGAAGCTAACTTAAATGCCACACAATAGGGTGGCTTTTAAGTTAGTTTCATAAATATAAATCCTATCTCTGATAGAAAAGTTGTTATATAAACAGTATATTATTAATTATTGTATAATTTAGTACATTCCTTTTACAGAGGGTACAGCTTATTGCAATCACTTTGAGATAGTTATTGTTATCAGAAAGTCCGTCTGATATAATAAATTAAAGCAATATAAATTCATTGTTATAAACAATTTCACATTAAAATTAACATGAAATTTATGCACTTGAAAATATGGAAATTTTTTTTTTTCCTTTCATTTTAAAGTGTCTGAAACCAACTGATTTTGATAACTATTTGATAGCATTATAGAGCAGCTTCTATAGAATTCTGAATGAATTGACAGAAAAACTTAAATGTTACATCAATTGTTAAATAACTTGGAATTGGAAACAGGCTGACACGAGACTTTTCCTATTTTTCATTATTTTCTTACATGTAGAAGTTTGGTTATTGCAGGAAAGGGGGGGGACATTGTAATATACTGAAGAGTAAATATATATAAAAAAATGCTTACATCAGGATCCTTTGGTCCAAAGAATTGTTCTGAAGAAATGGATTTGGCATTACCAAATTTATCTTGAGCATTGGTAGAAGTATCAATTTCAAACGTTTTTCGGTTGCGACTTGGTCTAAAAGTAGGACAAATTGAAGGTACAGAAAACTGTTTTAGAAATATTGGTAATAGATTAAAATCAAAATGCATTTGGTAGTGAACAAGACTGTCTTTAATTTCCTCATATAAAATAGATTGAACAGATTATAGAAACTAAAGTGAATGTACAGAAGTGTGTGCATATATACATTTTTAATGCAGATATTCACATAGTAATTATTAACCATACAGTTTGAATAACATCATAGATGCATTACAAAAAAAAAAGTTCCAGGTTTGGCACTAATGAGGTATTTTGGATAACTTTAGAAAGAAATAGGGAAAAATGGTAAAATCTTACTTGTCAGACTCATCAAAGCTGGGCATAGAGTCAGTAAAGCTTGTTTTGCTCTCAAATCTATCAACATCCCAAGATCCTGTTTTGTTGGAAAATCCCCATTTAGAACTGGAAGAACTGCTGTTAAACAGAAAAATAGTTCATTAATAAAGTTAAAATTTTTCAATGAATTCTGTCTATAAATAGGAGGAGGAAATATTGGAGACTTATCTATTCATATTAACTAAATCTAAAGAGGCTGTACTGGTACAATGACATTCACATAGGGATATAATAAATGAAGAAAGAAAGAAAAAAAAAAAAAAAAAAGAGGAAGTGATGTACTGAACATAAGAATTCATGGAAAACTGATCAGAGTTACTGCACAAAAGTGCTTTATTTTTTTTGTTTTTCAAAATTTAGATTATCTATAAAATATACCAGTGTTATACATATGAGAATACAATGTATAAGTTATACATCTTATTTTTATATATAAATAATTTTAAAAAATGAGACCCCCCACCGAGAAAAAAAAAAGTCCCATTACATGTTTTGTCCTTTGAAAGGAATTTTTCATACTGAATGTTTTCCTTGATGGAATGATATGTAGGAGGAAAAAAAAAAAAAAAAAAACTCTTACAATTTTATCTAGAGAAAATGAAGATACAAAGATGCTGAACTTTAAATTTTTTATATCCAAGGCTTGACCAAGACTTTTCACAGCCATTATACGCATTCCAAGAAGTGCTAACCCCATCAATTTCTTTTAATACTTACTTTGTTTTTATATAACAAAATGTTTTAGCCACCTTATGGTAAATGTAAATTCTGTTCAAGTGGATTTTCTAATAAAGAATTAAGGAATTTTTATTAACAAAGAGTGTAAAACAGTTGTGTTGAGAGGAATGCATACTTCAAACTTCAATATGGAAATATTTTATATATATTTTATGCAGAAACAAATCTTATTCATTTTGATAGAGTGGCAAAGACTTGTTAATAAGTTATTGAAAGTTGTTAATTTTTGTGCTGACCAAAGCAGCTAGTCATGATGACAAACCAGTTCATTACTCTAGCAAACAGATTCTAAAATACAGGACACTCACGTTCATCATAATCACAAGTTTGAAATGGTTAAAAAAAATTATCTTGGACAAGAAAACCAATTCCAATACATCTACTACATACATTTCGTTTCATGCTTTAATACATAAATCTTAAACAGATTATATTTAACCCTATGAATATCTGGGATAAACCAGCATTTATTCCATCTTTAGACACTTGAGATTCAGTTTGCAGCATCAACATATTAGGAGCATTTTGGAAGGTGATATAATTGAAACATAAAAAAAAAAAATACTTTATGGAGTCAAGACTTGTGACTAGATTATTATCCAGTTTTGTTAGTGTCCCATCACAAGTAAAAGCCTGAATTTTGAATGTTTATTTATCCCATGTAACTGTATAAAGACAAGTCTAATCTCCACAATACTCACTAAGGATCTCAAAATCTGACCCATACTCACTAGCATTATTTGTATTAAGTACAATAAATGCCAAATGTTATCTTATAACAGAGAGGATATTTTTTGGAAAGGATGGGGAAAAATTAGGCCTAGAACTAGCTGATGCAAGTGACCGGTGTAAGTAGAGGGGTAAACAGAGGCCCTGTCAGGCTAGACCCACCTTGATTTCTGCAAGATTAATCTGGTCCTGCCTCAACAAAAACCAAAAGCACTGCTATGATGATAATCTGATCAACATTTATTGTAAATCCATTATCTTAAAGCTAAAGTTATTTAGGCAAAATAATTTTAAAAAAATATTGAAACATGTAAAAGAAAATCTCTTTTGGTTAAAATAGCCAGAATTCAAATCAAAGTAAACAAATTTTAGTCATAGTTACATCTGCAAAAGAAAGTGGTTTTAAAATTCTGAAACATTTATAGATATTTAAGCTTAGCTTGATATGAATTCAAATGGAAGGAGGAGGTTTAAAAAACATTTAATTGAATATAATTTATTTTTAATTTACCATAAGAGAACCTAAAAAAAGAATGAACATTATCCAATGGCATCAAAAGTAAGACCAGGCATTTATTTTATATATTTCAACTAAATTAAGTTTTTAACATGTTGACTGCCAGGGGTCAATTATGAAATCTGACTTCACACATCAACTCTATGACTATCCAACTTAAGCAATAAACTTTTTTTTTTTTTTTTTGAGTTAATTTATAGCTTCAACTGAAGTTTTGTTATGGTTTTCCCACTAAAAGTATTAGTGTAAATAAACTCATTGTTAGCACCTGTAGAAAAAATGTATCAGCAAATGCCAAGCATGAGAACTTGTGGTTAACAGTTGTTATTATGCCAACTACAAGTTAATATAAGTTGATGTGTTAAAATTCCAGTTTTTTTTTTTTTTTTTTTTTTTTAAAATGTTCACTGTGGTGCCAACATATATAACCTGTGAGAAAAATCTGCATTGCCAAATATTCTACTTCTGAGATGATTAAGTCTTCTCTCAGTCTACAAGATAAAGTACTATTGAGATCTTTACATACAGAAATAAGGAAAGAGAAAAGCAGAGAAATATGATGGCAATTGAGTAGACTCCAGAACTGATCTCTTAGGTGTTCTGGAGTGACAGACTGAACAGCGTTTTTTTAAAAGTAGAGTGTCTGACTTGTAATGATGTACCTGTGGCAGATGTTAGAGCTTAAGTAAAAAGCCAAGACTGATTTTTTTTTTTTTTTAACAGCTATCAAAACTTTGTGGGTTATTTAAAGGGTAAACATTTTGGATTATAAGAATTTTTTTTTGCAAGTGAATATTGTATTGATTTTTTGAAAATTATTTTTTCTAGATACTAGTCTAACCCATAGCTGTGGGGAGTGAAAATGGATTCATACTTTTCCAAGAGTATTTGCATGTAAATTAATGTAATGAATTTAAGTGTGGAGAGAGAGGGAGGAAAGGGGAAAAAGAAAAAACAAGCAGATCCTTACCACTTAAAAATTTAGTATTGCATTGAAAATGTATAGTAAAAAAAAAAAAAAAAAAAAAATCACAAATAAGCAACAGGGGCTAAAATTAAATAGAAGGAAGTAATAAAGTTGAAAATAAAAGAGTGATAGAAAGATAAAGGACAGAAGAATCAGATCTTATGATTATAGGAGACTAAATGGTAAGGTAACATGACATAGCAAGTTCCCATGGTACTGGTTGCAATTTTAAGTTGTCTGAAACTACTTGCTTCAGAATTCCCTAAATTTAATGGCCAAAGAATGGAAATATTGTAAGGCTTTGAGGGTATCAAATAAATACAGAATTATCTGTATAAATAATTTACATTTTCTCGAAAAAAAAAAAAAAAGGTGTGTTAGCATGGAGAGAGAAAGCATTCAAGCAGAATGGCTTAAGAAGAACTGATTTTTTTTTTTAAGAAAACATTTAAATTTTTATGAAACGTTATGGTCAAAGTTTAACAAACTACCACACTCCAGTTAATTTTGGCTAATATTTCTAGAAGAATGCCAGTATTCTACAGCATTAAAATGAGACAATACTAAAGTGATAGTAGTACCGTCAGAAGTAGCTTTTTATTTTATCATGGAAGATCTATATACCAAACTAATAGTAGATAACAAAATAATAAAATTGGAGAGAAGGATGGGGAGAAAAAAAACTTACAGGTTCTGTCTAGGAAAGGACTTCACCAGTGTAATAATGGTTTTACCAATGGAGTCAATGAAACCATTATTAGCATGGAGAAGTTCTAAGGACAGAGCACACACACATACATGTGGGGGGGAGGGGTGAAGAGAGGGAAAGATATAACAAAAACACTGATTACAATTTTATATTTAGAAATACTGAAAATACAGGGATGCTTAGTTTTAAATTTTTGGTGTCTGATGTATGTATATGCATGGTTGGCTACATTATGTATTTTGTATCTTCCAATTCATGTTTAGATTTTTCTACAAGAAATAAATTTAAAAATAAGGTTCTAATTTGATGCATATATTTTTACAGTAATGTCAACCATTATTGGTGGGAGGAAGAGAGAAGTGGAAGATGCAAGTAATTGAAAATAAATTTCAATAATTTCTTGCTAATGTGTAAAGCATCAATTTTCAAAGTTTGGTAATTTATATAAACTTCCACCTTAATAAAAAGTTACTTTATTTCTTAAAATGGATAAATGAAAGCCAACTTCAAAATACCTAAGCTACTTTAAAAACTAGATGTTCTTTCCCAAGCAAAAGTCTTTTACATGATAAATGCATGCTTTGGAATTTACTCAAAAGTAAAAGCTATAAGAGATTTAGATAAGATCAAAGAGCATTAAAAAAAAAAAAAAAGCCAAATAATATCAACGAGTAGAGCCAGTGTTCCATATTCATAATTTTTGTTCAAATAATTTCCCCCTAAGTACCTAAGGGCCTCTTTCCTTTAAAAACTGTTTCACTCTTGTTATTGCCAATTTTTGAAATTAAGTTTCAAATACAAGTCTTATTAAACTCTGCATGACATGATTCAAATAGATGTCATGAAAGCTCATTTTCATTTGTTAAAAAAAAAAAAAAAAAAAAAAACAAAACTTAATCAGGAAAATTTAATAAAAAGTCAATATAAACTAAAACGTAAAGAAACTGCTTTTTTCTATTATATGCCCAAAATAGAAAAAATGACATTAACATTTAGAAAAACGAACTTGTTAAAACAAAAGCAAAATATATATTTTTTGTTAAATGAAATTCATTTATTAGGTATTAAAGAAATACTATAGTTGCTTATAAAGACTTAAAAAAATTTTCTATATCGCTTTACTATTAAGAAATTAAAGTAATTTTAGTTAAACATGCTGAGTGATATTTGCTAAAAAGCAAAGGGCAAGAAAATGATCAACACTTGAAAGATCTTTGGCTAAATGAAATCTACATGTAAAATGAATATCAAAATTCAAGTCAAAGAAATTTATGTACTTGAATATGAACAGATTACTGGGGAAAATTGAACATCACAGGGTTGCTTAAATTTAGCACAAGACTGAACTTGTAGGGTAAATTCATCATTATCAATAGCTTACAAGAGGAGCATATTAATCTTACACTACAAAGAGTTCATGAATTTTTTTTTTTAAGCAGCTTTTAATCAGTTTAAAATCTCAAACTAAAATGATCATATGAGCAGATAAATAAAATGTTTTATTAGATCAAATCTCAAATTTCCAACAAATATATGGGTCATAACAATTGTAATAGCTTAATTGCCTAGCTAAATATTAGTCTTTAGTGAGAGAGCAAAATCCCTCGTTTTATAAGCTCTAAAGATAAATTTAAAATGTACATTTTAATTCTTAAATATTTAAAAGAATTTTTTTTATAAATTCTTGATTATTCCCTGAACCAGTGAAAAAAAAAAAAAAAAAAAAAAAAAGTGGGGGGGAATAATATAGCTATACAATTTTCTCATGCAGGACATTCAAAACAATATGTATTAAATTTCAAATTGGGTACAGGATTCTCCCCTACTCCCCACCCCAAAACACAGAGACTGGGTTAGAGGGGAGAAATTAAAAGAATTAAAAACAACAATAATAAAAAGTCAAAGTCCAGAATGTGAAGGATCTAGTTTTATTTATAGAATGTGACTATTGAGAGTGGACAGAGTTAGGTGAAAGTGCAGAAAAGTAGGTTGCACTCATAACTGGATGATATGGGGTGGGATGAGGGTACAAAAAGAGTCTTCTCTCACCACAAACATACACCCCACCAAAATATTTTTCTTACAAAATGCTAATCAAATTTAAAGCTTTAAAAAAAAAAAAAAAAAAAAAAAAAAAAAAAAAAAAAAAAAAAAAAAAAACAACAACAAAAACACCAGAACAAATTCCTGAAGCTTTTACAAAACAATAGCAAATTAAAAAAAAAAAAAAAAAAAAAAAAAAAAAAATCAAGTAATTATATAGTTCATTAGTAAATTGAGAAACCCAAAGAACTAACTGAAAAGTTAGTGTTTTTTTTTTAAGTAAAAACAAAGTAAAGTCATCGGAAAGAATTTATTGCACCAGCAATATTCTAAGTGTGTGAAGAGAAAAAGAAGTGATACTGAATTACTAATGAACTTACACCTTAATAAAGACAAGAAAAGATTGTTTAGGGATTTTCAAATTATCAACAAGACTAGGAGATGATAGAATTTCCTTACAAACTTTAAATTTCCCATCAAATATAATTAAGTTAAAGTTATTAGACAAAAAAAAACAAAAAAAAAACTTGTTTATTAAAGCATAAAAACTTATAAAATTGGTTTTAATTATTTTTAAATGGCGTTTTGCATTTGCTATACCCATTGTCATAAGAGAATGAGTATAGCAAACTTGTTACTACTCTTGCCAAAGTTAAATAGGATCAGATTAAAGCCTTATTTACTTTCACTTCTAACCAAGTATTTTAGAAAATTTAGAGTTCATGCCTTTACCAATTGTATTAGCACAAAAATGATTCACCAGTCAGAATTTGAACCAATTACAATTTCTTAGGTAATATTCCTTTGACCCCTTTTACATTTTACCCTCACTGATTATTCTAACTATAATAGCCTTGCCAAACAAAGCAAAAGTGGGAACAAGTACTTAATTTTAAAATGTCTGGAAAATTGCAAAAAGAAAAGAGGACCAACACAAACTGAGCAAACAGGGAGAGAGAAAAGAACTGCTTAACAAAAAATTATACACAGATTCTTTTATGAAAATAAGTTTCTTTCTTGCAAGTGAAGATATTGATCATCTTATACACAAAAAGCTAATTGAAAATTTATATATATATATATATATATATATATATATATATATATATATAAAAAACACACGCACACCTTTGTTGAAGTGTTTTTTTTTTAAAGATGAAATTATTGAATAAAAAATTGAAAATGTATTGCAAAAGATTCCTTACATTATCACAATCAGTTAAGTGATATAGGATAAGAAAAATTACTTTGAAAATGAAATAGCAAGTGTTTAAATTATTTCAACAATGACTACTGCATACAATACACAATTCAAAAGCTTGACCATGAGGTTTTGGTTATAAAGCTTTTAACAATCTTGTTTACATGGATAAATTTTAAAAAGTTTATCTATTGTATTCAGTAATGCCAAAATTATACTGCCAAATGTAAATCAAAAATCCTTAATACCATATTATAAATAAGCAATTTGATTGATCAGTTTCATCCCACAATAGGATATTTCTGTATATGAAAAAATTGAGCATAATAGATGCATTTTAGTTTCTTGTAACATTAGCCTAAGAAAAATAATTATTAGAAAAAAAAAACAAAAACAAAGCAGCAGCACCCAAGAAATATGACACCGTAATGAGAGGCATTGAAGGTCAATGGCCAACTGCAGTGATTGGAGTAGATTAAAGGTTACACGCAGACACACATTACAGGACATAGTACCATGTTACTATCATATTGAATATAAAATTGAGAGGCAACAGAAAAGAAAAATGGTAATGAAGGTGATGGTGGTGGATGAGGTTGGGTTTGATGGTGATAAATAATAAGAAATTACTTTAAACTGGGAAATCTACCCAGCTTATCCAGTTCATCTTCAAAAAAGTCATGGCTGCTACGGCTAGGGGCATCAAATCGGTCAAGGGAAGTACTGTTATTTGATTGCCCACTTGGAGCTTCCTGATCTATGACAGTCATGTCCGACAAAACAGAGTGACTGATACCACTGGAAAAATAAAAAATAAAAAATAAAAATAATTATGCAGTAACCTATTCAGGCTCTAATTTGTTAATCTTGGATAGTAATAAGTTTCATTAAATCATTGAAAATAATGTTACATTTTTAAAGTCAGAAGTTCAACAAAAATTTAGTATTTTTTGTAATATCTACAAGTACATATGTTGACATATTCTGTGTGCTGGAGACATTTTATATGACACTTTACATCCAAATTCAAGATGTTTTATTTAAAAAAACTTTTTTTTTTTTCCTTCAATTAAGCATCTTGAAATTACACTAAAATCATTGAAATATGACAAAGCAATAAAAGTGACTTAACCTTTATAAGGAAAAAGAAAACTAAAATGCATTCATATGAGAAAAAGAAAAATTCTATTGCAATTACAAAATCTTGTTTATATCAAAGACATCATTGGAGACAAATTTTTCATTAATCTGCAAGCTCCTACTTAAAAATGAACAAAGAATAATAACTGGACAATATTTTCTATTATTTTTAAATTATGCTCAATCATAGTGTGATTAAATAAAAGACAGCAGGCATAAGTTGCAAACTTACCGATGTCCTGACAGACCCATTCCCAATCGTTCAAGCTGTTCAGCTTTCTTTGGGTCTGTGATTTTCAACTTATCTTCTTTTTTCTTCCTTTCTAAACTGAGGTCTTGATAAGCAAGTCGCATACTGGCCCTAAAAAAAAAAAAAAAAAAAAAAAAAAAAAGCAATCAAAGAATGATACAAGCTTACAATATCAAAACAGCTTTTATAACATGTCCAGCTCTTTAATAAATTGTTTTGCCAAAATGTCTTATCTCCTGGATTTATCCTATTTAATCCAAAAATCATCTAGAAAATACTACCAATGATGTTGGACTATATGTTGATACTTCTAATTCATAGGCTTCAACCAGTAAAGTTCAATACAAACTGTCTCAGGTGAATCAACAAAATTTACTAATACTATACACAAATTAAAAACAAGGCAGAGAATATATTATCAAAAGAAAAAAGTTATTAAGACAGTTACAAGTACAATGAGCCCCCACCTATTCGTATTTCAGCATTTGTGGCGTTTTCTTTGTTATTTGTGGAAACCCCGAATATTTGCATGTTTTTCTGAAGAATACATGTTCAAATTATTTGCTAAGGACTCCCTCAATTCAGGTTTTTTTTTTTTTCGATAGAACATATTTAAAATATACAACAGTCCATTTTTATGGTAAAAATTGGCAGAATTGTACATCTTATAGGTACTTATAAGCACTTTTAGGTGGGAGGTTACAAATATTTGTGGATTCTAACTAGTCGCAGCCAGTTCTCGTCCCTCACCCCTGTAAATATGGGGGACTCACTGTACTGAGTAAACATTAGAAGCCTCAATTCAATATCTCCCAGGTTTTAGAAGACCCATGAGAGACTTTTTGAGTTACCCTTTTTTGAGGAAGGAGGAGGAAAGAATAGGGTCTTATATGTCATTAATTATATAAATAAAATTTGGTTTTAATTTGTTTTATTACACTTTGTTCAAACAGTTAAGGTATATATGAATGTAAAAAAGAAAATTCCTCAAACATTTGGTGAGAAGAAAGTATAAAAAAAAGTTTGTTTTGAATCATGCATGCTTCAAGTAATTAAAGCTCTGCTTATGCAGCAAAGAACTTTTCATAAACACTTAACACTATGTTCAGAATTTTTTCACTATGACTTAATCATTAAATACAACTGATGGTGTACATTAAAAGGCTTGCAAATTAACCTTTAGGAAAAGAGGAAACTTTGCCAAGCAAAAAACTTTTGTCTGCCAACACAACCAATTACAACTGCCAAATGATATCCTTTTACAATGTTGTCATATCCAGCTATGTCAACTATAAATGATTGACTTGAACAAAAACTGTAGGATACAGTAAACAGGAAAAATAAATCACTCACATTTGTTTCCCTTCATCTTGAGATTTCACATAATTCACACGATGCAATGCTTCCAGGTCTTCTCTTTCCTTGTCCAACTGCTGAGCCCTCGACTCAATTTCGTTGAAGTTGGTCTTTACCCGTTGAGCACCAAGGCCTTTCTAGAATTTAGAAGAGGAAAAATATAAAGAAATGCTAGGTCTTTTTCCATTCAGGACATGGGTGATCATAGCTCTCCACAATTTCCTGTCCTTTGGAGCTCTTAGTAAATTTTCCAAGCACACTTTCCTCGGTATTTGTCCTAAAAATTTCAACTGTCTCTTTCTGATAAGTATAAGTGTTCTTTTTGTTTCCATGGTATTCTCAGCATCCTTGTGTAGAATCACATTTCTGTTGCTTCAAGTCTTTTTCATTTGTTTAGCATTCACCGCCATATAGGAGGACTGATTACATTACAGGTAAATACTCCTTTCTTTGTTTCTAAGAAGATTTTCCTGTTTCTTAATACTTTGCTTAGCTTTTGGAAGGCAACTTTCACTATCTCAATGCACCTTTGGATTTCAGTGTCAGATTGTCGGTCTTCTGTTAAAACACTTCATAAATATTTAAATTTTTGTACTTTTTCAATTCTGGTATCTCCAATTTGTAATTTGCATGTTGAGCTCTTATACATTTTTTCTTACCATTGAGATTTAGTCCTTTCTCACTTTACTACCTTCTTTAGGAATTCCTGTAGTTTCTTTTCTGTGTCTGCTATCAGTGTCATCTGAATATCTAGTGTTGTTAAGATTGTGGATACCAATAATGAATCCTGTTAGGAATTCAAATTCTCTTAGAATCACCTCACTGTAAAGGTTGAATAAGTCCAGTGAGAAGACATTTCTTTTACACCCTTTTCTATTTTTGTATATTTACTCAATTCATCTTCTATCCACATGCAGTATAAGTTCTGAATTATTCTAATAACTTTACCAAATATAACAAGCTTACCTAGCAGTTCCAACAGTTGTTTGTCAAACATGTTTGAATAATTTATAAAAAGTTATACATACTTTTGCATTGCTTTTATTCAAAATGTAAATAGCGCATCCCTTTTTCCAGTGCCTTTAATGAAACTGCATGCCCTATTCATCTGAGTTCAGGTAAGTTTTGTGGCTCATTAGGCTGATTGTCCAATAGAGTTCACATTCATTTGCACCTGGTTTCTTAAGTAGTGCTATGAGAATGGATCTATTTAGGTGTTCCTAGATATCACCATAGTGGTGACAAAGAAATTAAGCAAAGTAAAACAATATATATATATATATATATATATATAAAAAACACACACAAACCCCCTACTGGGCTAATTCCATTCTTGTTAGGGTCTAAGCAAGTTACCGATCTAAAAACTCTTCAGAGGAAGAGATAGATCTGTATCCCTTCAGAACGTGGGAGATCATAGTTCTCCACAACTTCCTATCTTTTGAAGTCCCCAGCAATGCTTTCTCCATTATTAAACCCTCTTTGTGGTAATTGTTTCTATTGCACATCAATAGTATGCATGCATATTACATACATACACAAAGTCATTTATATTCACATAAATTGGGAAAAAATTCACGAGTTATTAATCATGTTATGAAGCTTCTGTTGTTTATCATGACAGATGCATGATATTGAATACCTAATTATTATACACCGATTTGTTTGGATTAGGGTTCTCAGAGTTATGTTTTGGCTATTGTACCTTCCAGCCTTCTTTGTGGGGAGGGGAGGCATTGTAGTTGGTAACTTTCCAGAATTTCAGACAGGACCCATTATGAAATGATCTTTGAGAAAGGAAGAACATTAGGCATGAGACAAAAAAATATTCAACTTCATTAGAGATATAGTTTGAGTAGACTTTTTTTATTTAAAAAAAAAAAAAAAACCCCAAAAAAACACTGTAACTAATGCCTACTCAAACAAGTATCCAGTAAGTATAATGTTTATAGAAATTATGCTGGACCATTAATATGATCCATTAATTCCAGAGAAATTAATAGAGGTAGTGTAAACTGTAAGAGGCATATCGTGTAGTACAGTTGAAAAAGCAGACATTCCCTGCATCAGATACTGTGAAAATCAGTTTGGTTCAGTGGAGGAGATAAATAAGACAAGAAAGAATTAAGTTATGAGACATTTTCTCGCTTAGATGGCAGTATAAGGAGATTGAATAAAAAGCACTGAAGATAATCAACTACAGGCTGGAGGTTACAACAAATGAGACATGATATAAAGACAATATTCTGAGCAAGCTTTTTTTTTTTTTTAGATGGATTATACTCATCACTATAAGTTTTTAACTAGTCTTTCATCTTGTTACTTTTCAGCTCGACAATCAAATGGTTATTTTTATGACAAGTAAACAGCATGGATTGGAAATATCCAGTGGGATTTGAACTCTTGTCTCTTATCTTCTAGGGTCTGTGTCTCAGGACAGTACCATTGCCAGTTTAACAACAAGGGTTTTACTGGCAAGTACCATTCACATACACCACATAAATCTATTCTTTATTTTTCCAATCACAATTATGGCATCATCTCATTTGTGAAATTATGTAGACTGAATTCTAAAATTCTAGCCAACTTAATACATAATCAACAAAATAAAACTAAATTAGTAACTTACCCCACCCCAAAAATACTGTATTTTTAATGCTGGAAAGATTTATTATCTAAGCTCAATTAAGTAGCAACATATTCAACATATTTGGGTCATGAAACAGAGCAATGAAAGTTACTTAAGTAATCAGAAATATATAATAAACTCTTACAAAAGATAATTCTGATTATTAACAGCCTTTTTAGCATGTGATCAGCATAGAGATTTCAAGAATCTATGTTAAGAACATCAATTCCAGGTTATATGCAACAAAAGTTGATGTGTAGAGATAACTCACCCCTTTCTTGGCAGCTCCAGGCCTCTTAGAACCAAGTATTGACTTTCTAGGTTCATTTTGGACTTGAGTTGGTGATATACTCAATGCAGCTTCTACACTAGGACCTTCATTAGGATCTATACACAAAAAAAAAAAAAAAAAAAAAAAATTAAAACCATCCAAAACATGAAAGGTGTAAGAATGGAAAAAAAAGAAGGAGGGAAAGAAGGTTCTTACCAGCTGTTTGTAATGAGGATACATTCTGGGTATTGCCATTATTAATTGGCTGGGGGTCTGAATAAAGCTTGGCACTATCTGACAAGCCATTTGTGGTGACAGTGGAGGAGTTGTCATTGGTATCAAAATTTTCAGAATGTTCTTCAAAGAAATCAACCTCTTTGACCTGACTTGTTGCTTCTGTGGTGGTATTAATGTCCAAATGAAGCTGCAGGGATAGTTATAAAAATTGAGATATACAATTCAATCAAAATAATAATGAAAGATTTGAATAAAGTGCTAAAATTATAAAGCCATGTATAAATGGATAGAAAGATTTAGATTTCTTTTTATAGTTACATTTTTCCTGCTTTAATAGTATAGTTGAAGATTTTCTTTTTCACCTTTGATTTATTAGATAAACTGTTTACAATTTTAGTGAAGAAGTCCCCACATTTGGAATATAGATTGGAGTCTTGATAAATAATGATAAAAGAATGAAATTTTTGTTTAAGATAAAATTCTAGTTCTCAAATGAGTACAGCTGTTTTTACAGCTATTTTATTGTGATGTAATCTGATCTTCCACAAAAAAAAGTTAATTTTTGAAAGATTAATTGAAAACTGAAAAGCTAGTAAAGAAAATCAACTGTTTAAAAATCATTACATGACAAAACAGAAGTTTATGTATGTAAATTACATATTAAAATATTAAATTTGGATTGAAACCTTAATTCCACTGCAATAAATATTTCTAAATAGGCAAAACTATAGAATTGACCTTTCACTATTTTTTTTTTTAAATCAATTTTAAGACCTTTCAGCATTAAAAATTTTACAGCCAGATAAAGTGTATATACGCACACAGTAAATTTGATATAAAAGGTAAAATGGTTAGCAGCCTTACTTTGGTTCCATGAAGCTTCATCACAGAATGTGCTTGAGAAAGAAGTTTTTCTCGGTAAAGACTGGCTGCCCGACTATGGTATTTCTGCTGAGCATCATTTGTTGTGCAGCCATGTTGACGGAAAAAGGATAACTAGATAAAAGAGAGTTAAATAAGTTGAAAAACACAAATGATAAAATAAAAAAAGTGAGTAATAGACTTGGATACAAGTGTCAAAGTACCAGTTCCCTTCCCTAAAGCAGCAAAGGAAAGCATCCCTGTAGTTAACCAGAAGGTTAACATAAATACAATTAAAAAAAATAATGAAACTCAATAAAAATGCTCTCATTTTATGTACATGGCTAAATCCATTCTGCATGTTTAATCTTCTTACAAAAATGCAATAAACTAGAGTTCACACTTGCTGTTTGAAATCCTTACAAGCATGACTTTTTTTTTTTTATTAAAATCACAGCTGTTTTTATTTTTAACTTCCCAGGTGAGAGATAACAAACTTACTGCATTTCCATTTCCTCCAACTTGCATAGCTCGAAGTTGTAGCCATGTCCAATTGGTGTCCAATTGGGTTGAGCGAATGAAAGTTACATGTACCCCAAGGGACCTATGCACTGCTGAACAGTCAATGCAGAGAAACACTCCATAAGTGACACTGGCCCAAGTAGGATTGTTACTACCACAATCAAAGCATTGCTGAAAGAGAAAATAAAATAAAATAAAATGAAACAAGGTAAACCAGCATAACTTTGTCAGAAATTTTAAAAGTGAAAATTCTAAAAGACAAGTTCCATCAGTTGAATGATTTACATTAAACCCCTTAAAATTTCCCCCTTTAATTTTTCATTATTGAACAAATTTTCAAAAATGTCAATAACTTCAATACAAATTACCTTTGAAGATAACAGGAAATAAAATTCAGAGACAATAACATTATGCTGACTGAGATAAGCTTAGCTCATGACAGAGTAGTCTATTATGATTCCAAGAATCAAGTGAGTAAAGCAAAAGACACCAGAAACAACTTGTAGGAGTATCAGAGGCAGCCTGTGACCAGAAGTCACACCAAAAAGTGATACAACAAGCAATTTCAATAGATTTCATTAACAGTTTTTAGAAGTTAAAGGAAAAAAAGGGAGAGCAATCTTCATGCACCAAGTAATGAATTGGAGAAAGAAATGTGCTTTCATTTTTTTTTTTTTTTTAATAGGAAAATGAACTGTAAACATTACAGAGTCAAGAGATGGCATGATGGGTTTCTTTTGCAAGTGCTGGCGTTCATATTTTTTACCAGATTAGAAAGAGAGGTGGTTTTATAATTGTGTATAATGTTCTTAGTTAAACCTCAAAATTGTGAGTGTGGCATAAAGTATGTGACAAAGTTTTACGTTTTTTTTAAATAAGAAAAACTAACCAACAAAATTTGTTTACAGATCACAACAGCTATTAGGGAGATGTGATTAAATATACTTTCATGTTTAAAAAAATTTATTCAGTATTATTATTATTGTTTAGGTAATAAGCATTATAACATAGCACAAATAGCTATATTATGGAAAAAGAAATTTGACAATATATGCATTTTTTTTTTTATGTATTTATATATATTTTCAAATTTTTAGCTAAAACGACATTCTTGTAAATCTAGTTATGGATAATATACATTAATTACTAAATTTTTTAATTAATAACTATTTGTGCTCAGTTGTTGACATTAATAGCTGTCTGCTGATGTGATAAATTTTTTTTTGAATAATGCAATAAGAATTTAAATTCCTCTCTGATAGATGTTGTGATCTGTTAATCCAGAATTTAAAATAAGGCAATTTCAAAGTTTATTTTTTAATCAATTCACTCCAAGCAAGGCAATAATGCCACTAAGATGCAAGGGGTTAATGGGAATGAAAGAAAATTAGAAGACTTTAGACAGAACCAGAAACACAATCCTAAACAGGAAACAAGGGATAAACTTCTGCTCATGTACAAAAGAGTAGGGAGGAGTGGGAACCAGATATTCTTGTTTTAGTTGGTTATGTTGGCAATTTTGGATATTTAATAAGCAAATAATAATTTGATAATTAGTAATTCTTACAATGGAAACTCAAAGTTGGAGAAAATGTATACATTTGTTGAGGTTCTACTGGCTGCATTTTGAGGCAAAAATAACCAAATTTGACCTCCAGAAAGTCAGTAGTTGAAAAGTTAATGACTGATTACCTGATATTTACTTGTTTTGTTAACCTTTTATATCTGATCAATCTCACTCTCACCAAACACTTTATGATGATTAGAAGTATTTAAGTTTGTTCCAAGTTCTAATTTATACTAATTTTTGTTGGAATTTTTTAGATGAGGAATTATATGCTTTTTTTTTTTTTTTTATTTTAAAAATCTGAAACACCATGCTCATCTTTGTTAACATTGACAATTGTATTTTTAGGCCTTCTTCAAAATACATTACACACACTATAATCTAATCCTCACTGATAATTTTGTTTGACCTATCTCAGTTTTTCTAAGTTGCAATCTACACTTAGAATTTTTGAACCAAAATATTGTTTATTCACTAATATCATTGCCTCCAAATGCAGAATTTATATTTGATTCATGTTCATTATAGTTCAGTTTGAATTCATGAAAATATAAAACAATCAGGAGTTGAAAGACTTGCTTTAAGAGAAAATTATTTTCAAAAAGGCTTACTTTCAAGCTTGACAGCCTATTAATTAGTCTATACACAATTTGTTGTAACACTAGACTTGTGTTTTTAAATAGAGGAATTATTATTACTGAAAACATTAAAATGAATAGAGAGAATGGTTCTTTCCTGCACATTTTTTGGGTCATAACAGATGAATCAAGTTCAACTATATAGTGATTGTTAGTGTGATTATAAGAGAAAGAAAAAGTGTTTTGACACCTGGTGAGGGAAATAAGTCAGTCAGCTGGTGTGGGAAGAAATTTAGACTTTTATATAAGGTAGGTTGTGAAATACATTAATAACTAATCACCAAAGGTGGGAAATGGAGGTTCATAAGAGGAATTTTGTTTCAATTCAAACAGAAAGGTCATATCTCAAAACAGTTAATTTCAAAGTTCAAATAATGTTTACAGAAAGTTACACCAAGATAAATCAGAAATAGCAAAAGTTGGTAAAAGTTTAGTCAAAAATGTGCTTTAAAAAAAAAAAAAAAAAAAAAAAAAAAAAATACAGATAAAATGATATAATTGCATAAGAAAAATAGGAAGTTCTAAAATATCTAACTTTTTCTCCAAAACTGCTTTGTTGACTAATCAGTGATCATCAAATGCAAAGTTTTAAAATCAAAAGCAATGTGCCTTTAAGAGTTATCAAGTGCTTACCTGGCATTAATAATAAAGCTAACAAAAAGAGCTATAAAAATAACCAAAACATTTTAACAGCAGATACAAACTTTAAGCAATACAATTAATGTGTCGATATGTCTAAATGAAATTAGACACTTCATATTTTTTCTTTAAAACAAAAAGTGAGAAAGCCAATGAAACTTAAGCAGAGCAAAAGATAGAGATCTTAGACACCAAAATGCAGACACACACAAAGAGACAATATTTAAATTTAGTCTTTAACAGTCTAAGGACTTGTAATTATCTGATATTCCCGGAGCTTGAACTATCAACTCTTGAGTGGACCCGTGTAAAATTGGATGTTTTCAGATATTTCTTAATGGCAAACGTATTCTAAGTTATTGGACAAGACCTTTTTGATTTGGTATATGTCACAACCTAAATGTTCTGGTAGCGTAATGGCTATCAGTGTGGAAAGTGAAATTGGTATGTAGAGTTCAAATTCTGTCAATGTTTTACTATGTACTTGAAAAAAAGGCATGAAACCATTTCTAGTCAAATTAAAAGAAAAACTGAAGAAATCAAGGTAGACATACTTCTTTAGCAACCAATCACCTAGAGGAACAAACCCCTACTACACGAGGCATATGCAACCCTTGTTATTATCAAATACTGAAACGCTAAAAGTGTGTTTGGGCAGAAACATGGCCAGTTTTAGTTCAGTTATTAGGCTGGTTCTCTTAACCACTAACATGAGACTAGATCAATTATCAATGTAACATCAGCTTTTCAAGCAGCTAAAAAGAAAATGAAAATTCCTGTAAAATTTCATTATTCATTGATGAAAGATTTGAGACAAAAGTGTCCATCTTATTCACAAAAGCAATTAAAATTTTCTTGCATTTCAGTGAGTTTGATGCAGTAAAAAGAGAATTAGTGATTTCAATAAATCAGCCAACTCGAAAAATCACAAGTGATAGACAAGGAAAGAATTCTTTAATATTAAAAAAAATTCTAAAATAAATTTACCTATTATAAAATTTTCTCAAGTGAATACAAAAATAAAGATGCCCATTTTTGTAGAATAGCAAATAAAAATGGGAAACATTAAATGACTAAGCAGCAGAGAAATATGAAAAAAAAAAAAATAAAAAAATTTTTTTTTAAGTTTTTTGGGGGGGCAGTGTTCTCGAAGTTTAGACTGTGACAAGCACCAGAAAAAAAAAAATGAAAATAAACTTAATATACTCTATTTGAAAAGGTGTTTGAACCTAAAAGACTGGCAGATAGAAGGAAATAGATGCAATGAATAAAATGTTATCTAAGTGTACAAGGTTTAGTATTTTTTTTTTCTGCTCCCTGAAGTTGAAGTTTATAACCCCCTAAAACTTTGTAGAAAAGACAAAAAGACATGATTGGGTATAGTGCTCCAATTAAGCCTAAGTTTAGTAAATCCTGTAACAGATTAAAAATTATGAATATAAGATTATTGCCTCCAGGACAGTCTTGTGCACATATCCAATTGTTATTGCAGTAAGTAGAAAGGGGGTAAATTGCACATTTGTTTTCAAACTCAGTTTATGCCCACAGAATGTTAATAATTTAGTTGACTAATAGGCTATAATAGGAACTAGAACTGTGTCATCATAGCTCAACTAATAGTCTTAATAGCTAAGTTTGTTTTTTTTTTTTTAAATTCTTAAAATGTGATAACAGTGAGAGACCTAACACTACCCCCCACCCACCAAAAAAAAAAAAAAAAAAAAAAAAAAAAAAAAGGATGATATCTAAGGTTTAAAATTATTAATGAAGAAAAATGTACTTTCTGAAACTATTTGTAGAAGATTAACTGATTTAACATTTAATTTGAATTAAAGCAAATATTAATTTTAGTTTAAAATATTACAGAAAAGCATTTTTTTCTTAACATGGAGGTGCGAGTTTTATGAGGTGTTGACAGATTTATGGACAGCAGAAAGTTTGACATTTTTAAGTAAAGGGCACTTAGATGTAAAAAATTATTTGAAGAATACAAAGTGAACATCTTTTTTAGATAATTATTTATCCAGGAATCTTAAAAATTTAGGCAAATAATCTTATTAAAGATATTCGTTGAGGAAATGTGATAAAATTACCAATAATTTTAAATTTACTATAGTACTATTTAGTATAGTAAACGATCTCATTTTCTGATGTCATGTAGGGGCATCCGTATTTCCAAAAATTACATTTATGCACACTCACACAAAAAAAAGTTCAAAATTCTTTTAAAAATATAAAAATATCTTGCCAATGAACCGTAGTATACCTTTCCATTTATGATCAATAAATATGGTTTTTACTTAATAACAATCACCTAACTGCTACAAATTAATACAGAATTTTAAGATTGTAAAAAAAAAAAATAAAAAAAAAAAAAAAATTATTCATTAAATGAATAATTTAAAACAATAGTGTCCATAGCATATCTTATTCATAAAAGCAATTAGAAGTTTTTCTATTATTTTTATTGCATTTTTCTATTTTACAATCCAGACCAGATTTCCATAACTGCAAGCCTTCAGTCTTGTTTGAGGGAGAAAAAAAAAAAAAAAAAAAAAAAAATTTCCCATGCTAATTTATTAACAGAAAAATATTTAACCAAAATTTTGATGGCTCTAAAAATAATTAAAAAAATATAATTAAAATTGTTTTTATCAAGTCTGAGGCATTTTTTCTGCATGTCTATTCATTTTTTAGCAAAGTTTTGGAGGTACCTACATATAGTGATCATTTAACACAAAATTTCCTTTCATGAACTAAGAACTTGTTGCTACTTATTTTGAACAATATATTTTTACCTATAGTGCTATTAATTTAATCCAAAGTTCAAATAATTTACAGTAGGCTTTTATTTGAATTACAAAAAAGCTTAGCTTCTAAATTGTTTCAGAATGGAGAAAGAAAAAAGTGTACAAGTATAAAACTAATTTCAAGAAAAAACTAATTAAAAACAAGATGAACAGAAAGAAAGAATAACATGCAAAAACTGAAAAATTATGATTATATGCAGTTCTTCCAAGTTTTTGCATTTAAAAGTAACAAAACTAATGAGCATCAGAGAATTTTCTAAATATATGACAGACCAATCCTGCTAAAGGAGTTTGTTTATAAACTAAAGGAGTAGGTGGCAGATTTTAGAAGTATGCAAATGAACTATAGCAAATATATCTACAAGAAACTCCACAATTTCAATTATTTGTTCCCATGGAAAGAGCTGTTTCTAATGAGAAACTAGACACATATTGAAGGAAAAGATTTTATACAAATAAAAAAAAATTATCCTATTAAATACAGCATGTTTTAATAGTTCTTCAACCACAAACCAGTAGATGACAAAAAAAAAAAAAAACTTATCACTTTATATGCTTTTATAAAAAATATTTACAGTAATCCAAGGATTACTTATTATAATATAGTTACCAGTATTTTTTTAATTTCAGATCTATAAAGATTAGCATGAGTCATATGAAAGACAACTGCAAAAAAGAAACAATAGGAACACAATGTCGGAAATGTTCATAGAATAAGAAATTCAAAATATTAGCAAAACAAGAAAAAAAACTGGTTAAGAATGTTGCAAATCCAGGAAAAACAAGGCTAATAAATAAGGAAGAAAAAAAAAAAAGTAAGTTGTTTGGTATTACAAATGTAAATAGAAAGAGAATATTGAGAACATTCGCTAAAGACCCAAAAACAGAGGACCAAATGAGCACGTTTGGGTAAATATCAAAAAGAGAAATGTGTAAGGTAGGTACCTCCACGAGATCGCTAAAAAAAGAGCATAGCATGATGAAAAAGACGCCAAACTTGACGAAAACAAAATTTTATCGTCTAAATGTTTGTTATTATTAAGAGGAAAGGTCAAACTATTTTTGGGGTATTTTTTCCCATTTTTTTTTTTAATCGTTCCTAGCACGTCCGAAATTTTCGTTAAAAATCTATTTTTTTTTTGAGTCAGCAAAATTGACCATTTTTTTCCATTTAAAAAAAAAAAAAAAAAAAAAACTGGAAATCTGACTTTGAATTTTTTTTAAATATCAATTATCATTTTTTCAAAACTTATTTTAAGAAAATCAGAAATTATAATGTTTATTTAAAATATTTTGAACCAAACTTAACTTAGCTTTTTGTGCCAAAAAAGATGTAATTTGAAAATAAAACAAAGCAGGTCATAAACTTTCGCGTCTCTTGACATGTGATGAATGATATATTTACGAATTCCATGAGGCTAATTTGTTCTACTGAAGGAGAAAAGTGAAATAATTTACATTTACGTGAACAAATTATTTACCCCGTTATTTTTAACGAAAAACTTTCAGCGGCCTAATTTTTTTTTTTTTTTTTACTTAGCTTTCACCTTTACGTTTATGATGCTTTATGGGAAATATATTGTAAAGAAATTAAAATAAAACTGTTAAGAGTGACATTAAATTTCATATTTCTTAAGAAAGGTATCTAATTAATTTATAGGTACCTTTCTTATGAAATTTTATCAGAATTGTACATAAAATACTATAATTTTATGTACATTTATTACATTCTACTGTTATTTGTATTCATTTTTATTATTAATTTTGATATTTCATTTATGGAAAAATGTCGTAACTGAGATTAATATAAAAATAAGATCATATAAATTTCATAAGATGATACTGATACTTGTAGGTACCCTTCTCAGTTGAAATTGAAAAATCAAATTAACTTCTCCACACGTGTTTCGCAAAAGTAAAGGCCTTAACAGCGGAGAACAATGCTTAACTCAAATAACGCAACTTAATTATATTCTGGTTGGTCTTCCGTATTTTATAATTACAGCTCGATTATAAGCACAAAATTACATTTCTTAATTACTGGGGATCTTCTGATTAGTCAAAATGATACAATTTACAACGCGCTAAAAAAGATCTATCTGATAAGGACACTTTATGAAAGCCGATGCGGCTTTTTAACTAATTTTATAATATTTTAACAACTTAAATGTAAAATCTATTATAATTAATGAAATAACAAATAATTGTATTAAAAATTTTTCATCGAAAAAATTTTTTGCTTTCAGAAAATATTGTCCATATTCATAAAAACAACTAAAAGCAAATAAAAGCATTTGAAATTAAATAATATCTTTGTTTTATTGAGTTTTGTATGTTACAATTCAGAGCTGATTTTCAGGTACTGCGTATCCAATTAAAAAAACAAAAAAAAACAAAAAAAAAAAAAAACAACATGATTTGCATTCCTCAAAGTCCTGTGCTTTTAATTATTGTAATCACTAAAACCGATGCGATCGAATTTCTAGCGTTTTCATAAAATTAGTTGGGGGGGGGGGGATAAATATTTTAAAAAATATTTCTACCATGACTTTCATAAAAAAAACATATTTATAATAATTTCGATCATCTGTGAATAGTTCTGATAATTATTTCTATTTTTGCACGATTTTTCAAATTAATGTGTGTCATACCAAAAAAACGTGCTAAAAATTGTCTATGTTATTTACTAGTTCCGCTGATACAAATAGAAACAAGGTTTTTTTTAATCAAAATTTAGAATGTTCTAAAAAGAAGGAAATTTTTTTAAAAATAATTAAAAAAACAAAAAAAACTTTGGTCTTTCCTCTTAATAATAACATAAGCATTTAGACAATAAAATTTTGTTTTCGGCAAGGTTGGCGTCTTTTTCATCAAGCTATGCTCTTTTTTTAGCGATTTCGTGGAGGTACCTAGTGTAAGGTGAGAGAGGAAAAAAGAAGACATGAAAACTCATCAGTAAATTTTAGTCCCAATGACTGGATTAATAGTCAACCAATATAACTTTGAAGGCAAAAATGGAGAGGTAGAGTACAATCTTAGACTAGTATTTTCAGTCCTTCAAAATTGATGGCAACAGCGCAGGAAAGTATTGTAAGTTCTTTTACAAAATATTTTTATTTTAAGTAAATTCCACAACCAAGAAACTTTAAGCTAAAGAGTACATTAAGGCAACAAAATGTCCCTCAGATTTTGCGAAGCTGACTATTACCCACTAGGTAAAAAAAAAACAAAAAAAACACATCATTAAAAGATATACTGTGTAACCTGGATATAAGAGAGTTGTCGGGACCGGAGAAGTCGTCTCTTATATCCGGGTTTGGTCTATTTTGTTTACATTAACACAGGCTCTAATTTGGGATCAGAGAAAATCTTATATCCGGGTTACACTGTATATGCAAATGGAAAACACTATTCAGCTTATCTTAATATGTAATAAAATAATTTATTTAGGTATATAGGATACTGTGTTAATCAAGTTTGTTTCTATGCCTTATATATTTTGGATTTATTTAAAAATAAAAATTCATGTTGCCTTTAGTTGGTTTACATAAAAGCTGATACCTACAAGTTAATATTTTAATAAGGATAGATATCAGAAGCTGCAACTCACATGATATATTCCTCATAAATATATCCTAAAATTTTTTTTACCAACATTAGTTGATTAGTACCAATTTTATTGTGAAATTGGGTATGCAAATAGGTTTCAAAGAAAGTTGATAAGAATCAAACTAGTTTTAACAAGAGGACAAAAAAAAAGAAAAAGAAAAAAAAACTAAGTTGTTATTTACAGTAATCAAACAGATCTCAATTATTTCATCACTCTTGCATTTTATTTTTAAATGCACTCAATTAGGAACACCCAGTTACCATGCAAGCAAGCAAGCAAAACAACATTACAGTTAGATCAGAATAAATAACCAGTTAATTTCACATAATGAAATTTCTTTTAGGAATAGTCAAGCTAAAAGATTTGAACGAGAGAGAAAAAAGCGCATATTTTCTTTTTGTTATGTGCAAAACCAAATAACAAATGCAGATGTACAAGTTTTTTTTATAAGCTTGTCCCTGCTGTTTAGAAACTGTATTGAAAGTCAAGATTTGAACTCAAAATCCCTCTCTTTCAGGCATAATGTTAAATTTACATCAAATCTGTTCCCTCACATTTAAGAAATCAAAATGAAGTTTTGGAATTTAAATAGCTATCATTTTGAATATATCTGACACCACAGCAAAATTCTGAAAATAAAGAACCCTGTATCTATTGAATAAACAAGAACAAAAGTATTCTTTTCGTAAACCATGTTATAAGCAAGCCATTTTAATTTCTTAAAAAAAAAAAAAAGTTTGTTTTTATATATATATATATATATATATATATATATATATATCCAGACAGGCTCTTGACAAGGACCCACAAGGGAAGTGAGTCAACCAAAACAGACTTGGTGCAGTATTGAGAGACATGAAAGCAGCTGGCATGACATGGGCTGAGCTGAAGAGGATCACCCGAATGGCTAAGAATGGGTGATCAGTCTATTAAAACACTTCGAAAATAATGTATTAAACTTATTGTTGTTTTAACACTATACAACACCCAATAAAAGACCCAAGAGCCAGTCAAGGTTACCAATTGAGGTTGTTTTATGGAGGAGGTAAGAAATGCAGATTGTGAGGATATGTAGGATAGGTAACAGTTGACCCTCAATTTGAAGTGGTTAAGATTGTAGCAATCAGGGAAGTATCCTCTCAGGAGTCTGTTTCACAAAGCAGTGGCTCTTAGGAAGAAGCTGTCCAAATGGAACTTCCTTTTTATCAATGAAATGAAGATGATTCTACCCTGTGTATATGATATGTCTGGTTTTAGCTGTAAAGGTCCAAACTGGTAGAACTAAAGAATGTAGCTTGTCAAAATATTTTTGATGGATATAGTGAGAGTAGCAAGAGGCTTGTGACATGTTGTCTATGGGAAAGGGGTTGTAGGGTGAAAAATATTTCCTTATCCACAAGGCTGCATAGATGCTTTTGAACTCTGTGAAAGCTAGAAAGAGAGGATTGGGCAGCTCCAGCCTAGATATGGCGATACTCCTTTTTGGTCTGTTCAGACACTTGTAAAGAGAGCACAGTATAAAGGACTGGCCATTTTTCCAGCAGCTTTAGTGATGGATCGTATAGGAGTTCCACTTGGTCTCTGGGGTGAACTAAAATCCAAATAGAAATGCAATGAGCTTTGAGAGTAAAACCATTCATCATTACTGGAGAGTATTCAGGATCTGCTCAGTGATTAAAAGTTATTAGTTTGGTTTTTGGTGTATTGAAGATTATAAACTAGTTTTCCCACCCATTAGGCCATTAAAGCTATATCAGAAGAGAAATCAGTGGTCAGGCTCTGGTCATCTTGATTTTTAGAGTTTTAGCCATAAATTGTGATATCTACATATACATTTACTAATGATCTGAGAATGTTCTCAGGCAGATCAATTAATATAAATGCAGAAAGAGAGCAGGCCTGAGGAGGGGAAAACTGGAAAATTAGACATTACTGAAAGTGATTAAATCTGGAACATCATTAAAATAAAATTTTATAGAAAGAGAACAGCTCATGTTAGATCAAGATGACAAATTGTGTTCATTAAAGACAAAACATTTTTCCCTGCCCTGAAGCCCATTAGTAGTCATTATGAATATTTATTTGATCCCAAAAGTTAAAATAGAAATTTTACCACTAAGTAAATAAAACCAAGAAAAAATTCTTAGCGTACATAAAAATTCCCAAAGTGAAAACTATCTAAAAGAAATTCTGAATATAAAAACTGAAAATTTGTTACTTGTCAGGAGTAGGTTTTGCATACCACAAGTATATACATGCATTTTTTTCCCCCCCACAACCTATCAACAGATGGTTAAATTCTCCTCTCCACCCCCAAAGCAGTATATGCTTTCAGGTCAGCCACTGTATTATTTGCCTCACCAATGTCAACGCTTGCTGTTAAGGTATTGAAACAACACATCATCCACAGATCATTCCCCCATTGTTTTTGGGGTTTCTTTTGTGACTGTAACAGTTATTCAATAAGCTCAACCTTAGTGCCAGATTAAAAAAACTTTGTTCAACGTTTATGGCAAAGCAACAGACCAGAAAACTTGAAATACAAGTCCCCTTTAACAAATTTCTTAGAGATCAGGATCTAATACAGATAACCAACTCAGGTAACCATTTTAATGTAAAGGAGAAAATGTTTGGCTGCATGAGTTTTATGGGCCAACACAAAGCGAACAGACTTATTGCAAGAATATAAACATTCATTTACTTGATCATTTATATATATATATATATATATATATATATAATTAATGAGTGGATAGGGAAAAAAACACTAATTATTCAGTTTTGTATAAGAAAATATAGAACATTAGGAATTGTTACAAAGTTTCAAATTAATTACTAATAAGATGAAGATAAATTTAATTCATAACATCATAGTATTGTAATGAGTTCTCAAATGGCATGCAGAGGAAAGGAAAAATCTAAAGCAAATGCCTGCTAATAAGCAACAATAATCAACTTGTTCAAAAACAGAAAAGTAACATGGTCTTCCCCTCCCGTCTATCTTTATTAAATTTTGTTTATATCCTTCTTCCCCACAATTGTTGTTGACAGTTTGTATACTCTGTGCTGATCATATGAGCAATGATATTTCATGCCCCCCCCCCACTCCTTACAAGACAATCTGTCACTTTTACACAAAGATAAATAGGTTGGGAAAGCACTGGTAGTAGAGGTTGCAAATATTATTTAAGTAAACTCAGCCTAGGACTACATAAATAGTTTCTGGTTGGTATAAAAATTATCCACTTTGTCACAAAGTGGGGAAATGTGACAAAACCAAATTTCATGTGAGCAGTGACATAAATTTCCCAGTTTTGTCTTCTGGCATACCACAAGCATCAAGGATGACCAACTCTACCACTAGTGCAATGGTGAAGTGAAAATCATTTCCTCTGCAAGTAGATGACTTAAATGAAAAAGACAAATTCAAGGTGTTGCTATATATATATATATATATATATATATATATATCTCATGGGCATGCTTTCAACACTACATTTCCAAAAATAAGGTGGAACATCTGCCCCAACAAGCATTTGGATGCAAAATTCTGGAGTTGGTCAATCAGATCCATTGAAACTTGATTTTTTTTTTTTTTTTTTAAATTCTAATTTGAAAAGGGAAAAAAGATTTTTTAGTTAGATCATTTTTGTGCTGGCTAACAAAATAGCACAAAAAAATAAATAAAAACAAGAAAAAACCATTTAAAAAAAAAAAAAATTTTAGCTTCACCCATGTAGAAATTTGGGAGCAAAGTATGCACATTGGGTTTTTTTGACAATTCAAAAAACTAAGACATCCGAGTAAAAATTTTAAACTCTAAAGAATTTGTAAGAGGGAACCAAATTTCACTTTAGATTTTAAAGCCAATAAAGTTAGCATAATTAAAATGGAGAGTATATCATGTATTAAGGATGAATTTTGTATTTAGCAGTATCTTTTAATGCAGTATTCTGCATGATACACACATCTTATTGCATCACTCCCCACCATAGCCTATATAATTTTTTTAAAATTTTTTTTACAATCAATAATCTCCTCTCACTAATTTAAGGGAAAAAAAAGGCAATTAGTGACTATTTTCCATCTCAACTGTCAACTGAAAGTCATTTTTGAAAAAAACAACCACAAATAACCATCAACTAGCAAGATGCTGGTTAGCATATGGCTATGTAAAAGCTGCAGAAAAATACTCAAATATTCATGATTTTTTAATCATGAACTTAAAATCATTTAGGTACACATCCCAACCAGTTTGTCATGTTTGCACATGAAGAGAAAGTAACTACAAATTCAAAGACAAATATTTCATAAAATCTATCACTCATACAATATAGGACAATAGAATCCTAGCCAGGTTAGTGACATTCCATTCCCAAACAGGTAACAATCAAATCATTCTTCTTTAATTATGTCCAAATGATTGGTAAAGGACATTCTTAAGGCTTTATCTCATCAACCCAACTGAATAGAATTTACTAGCTTCAATCCCATAAACTATATTAGGCAGCAGAATTCTGTCCACAGTCACATTTTAAAATAAAACTAAGTGTTTGCCTGAGAAAAAGTAAAAATTGCTAATAGAAACATGTCATGATGTGAATGAACGACTTGTCAGCCTAAAAAAAGAAAAAAAAACAACATGATTCATATCCTAAAAAACATTCATATCAAGGGCATTGAGGTTAGGGGATATTACCGATACCCGACTTGACACTCAACAAACTGCATATTGATTGAGCCCAAAACATCGGTCTCCTATCCATAATGCCTGTTCATTGAAGTGCGTCTTATAAACCGGTAAATACGACAATACAACATTTTTATCATATTCCTGTTGTAGAACAGAAATATATCTATTTAGGAAGAAAACAGGTTAAATGTCAAAGTAAGGTTTGACTTCATTTTTCTTTTAGGGATCACTAATAAGAAAACCCTTTGTTTTTTCCAATTGACTAATTTAAGTACTTAAAACAATGGTGAAAGATGAAACAAATTTAAAACTAAACAGAAACTCTTCAGCTAAAACTGAAAATACGAACGACTCGTAAGAAACATTGGTATAATTTTTTCAACGTCTACAGTACACAAGAAATCAATTGCCGATTTCCCTGTTGATGAAAATGTAATTGATCAGCAAAAGATCGAATATTGTTCTATTTAAATGATTTGACCTTAAAACATTTGATAATTCACCATAAACCGATTCATTTGCAGATCAAAGGGCATTTCTTTCTGCAAGAAAAAATAATTTTTACGTTTTCAACCTGAAAAACTACAGTACAATTTATTTCGAAATAAACCATTCAAATTAAATGCGACTCAGATTTTGAAAGATAATCTCTTAAATTAAATATTTTACATTCAAAACTGAAAGCGAAAAAAAAAAAAAATATTGACAAATATCAAGTGAATCGAACGAACTGACAAGTAAAAAGCCAAATATTTGTCAAATAAGGAAATTAAATGTTCAAAAATATCAGTAATGTCATTTGCATTCAGTTTTTTAGATTGTTAACCGAATTTTCAATAAGAGAATCGCTTGCTGACTTGAATCAAGCAAAAAAAAAAAAAAAAAAAAAAAAAAAAAGTAAGTAAAAAAACTAATCAAATTCTGATGGCATATTAAAGAAAAAGTTAAAAATGGACCAGGGTTCGCTTTTGAAGATACGTTTATAAATTTTTTATTCATATGGATTTGTAAACGAGGAAAAATACGAATTGAAATTTAAGTTTTAAATTCGTTGCTATACAAGATTATTTGATTCCCAATTTTTTTTTTTTTATAGAATTGTTTTTTGGTTTGTGACAATTTTGAGAGTAAAACAAGTTTTTAACGTTATTTTAAATAAATAAAATTCTTGACAAATTGCTCACTCCTTAGTCCTTTTTTATTTTAGATAGTGTTTATTGTGGTAACATGAAGAAAAAAAAAAAAAAAAAAAAAAAAACGAACTTTTTTTTTTTTTTTAGCTATACACAAAAACTTAATATTTTTTTTTTGTTTAGTTTTGCAAAAATTAAATTTAATTTACACTTTATTTTTGGAAGCTGTCAAAAAAAAAAAAAAAAAAAAAAAAAAAAAATATAAAAAATAAAAAAAAGTGATTAGAGTCACTTTTCCAAAATCAGGAAAATAAATGTCATTATCGGAGATTGAAATGTGTCAAGCCACGTGACCTTTAGTCACTGAAGAAAATAAAGTTGTTCAAAAATTTTAGTTATTCATACTTTTTAGTAAAAAAAAAAAAAAAAAACCTAAATCATTTTATTTTTTTGAAAACAAAAAAAAAAAAAAAAAACACAAATTTACAATAAATACATACATACATACATACATACATACATTGCAATAAAAAATTCATAATAAAAATCTCTCCACTTTGACAAATTACGGTTTTTTTTTTATATATATATAAAAATAAACAAAAACAGCTAAGAAAGGACAAAAAAAATTAATCTGATAATTTAAAAAAGGACAGGAGTTTGAATGAAGAAAAAAAAAAAAAAAAAAAAAAATTGTGTAGAAATGTCACTTAGGTAAAAATAAAAATACAATAAAATTAAAAATACAAAATTGTACGATTAAAAGGGGAAGAGAGACTAGTGCAAGTATTTTATTTTTATCAAATACTAAAAAGAAATGTCATTTTTTTTTTAAAGAGGAATGTCCATCTGTTTCGATTTAGAGAGTGAAAACGGAGGGATAAAAATAAAATAAAAAGGATTTATTCTTATAACAAGAAAAACAGTCAAGAAAAAGGTTTGAAAATTCAATTGTTGTGTATAATAAAGATAATTAACTCCTGTAAAAACATAAAACCTAACGTTATACATACTTCAGTTAACTTCCCATTATTATTGTGCCTACGTGGAACTGAAGAAAAGGCAGAAGTTAGAAACGAATGTATAAAAAAAAAAAAAAAAAAAAGAACGAATCAGATTTTTCACTGACTATGGTGATACATTACACTTACAGCAAAACAAATGACATAATAGACTAACCAGAAAATGACGTGAACGGTCTGAAAAAAATGATGTTGTACAGCCACACCATTTTAAAACAACTCCAAAACTCTTACCTTGTTAGCGGGGATCGATTTAAGACGTTTAAAGATTGCAGTTATGTCCAACTTGGACGGTTGATCCGCCATCGCTGTACAACCTCTACTGCTGATGTAACAGACTGCCACGTGACCGATGCGGATTAGCCGTGGTTGCTTGCAGTTAAGGCCAAACTGAATTTTGATTGGTTTATAATCGTAGGCCTCTTCATCCGATTGTTGCTGACACTGGTTGAGTTTTTTATATATTATATATATATATATATATATATATATATATATATATATATATATATATATATATATATATATAATATAAATAAATATATATATGTCTAAAACAAAACAGTATTTTTCGTACTGCACAGAAACCACCTTAAGAAAATTAAAATATGAAGGTTAATATTTGTTTTTTGTGTTTAAGTTTTGTTTATGATAAAACATTTTTTTTAGAGTTTGATGAATTTCTGAAATAGTCAGAGAAAAGCAAAGCAACACAACTTCTAAAAAACTAAAAGTAATTTTAAAATTGTCAGCTGTTTTTAAAATAAAAATATTAATGATGTGATTGTTGGGTACAGGGAAATTCACGATTTTCCTGTTAAGAAAAAAACAAAACAAAACAAAAAATGAATTAATAAATAAATTATACTTTTTCTACTATTCAAAATATTTGTAATGGTGAAAGTGTCCGCAACGCAAATGTAAACAAATAAATGTGAGAGATGAAGTTAAACATTTTACTCTAAAAAGGTTGGTTCCGTTTAAAAACAATCAAAATAAATGTTGAAATGGTATTTTTTGAGTAATAAAAAAGGAATCCCAATCTAAACACACTAAGGAGTGGCCAGTATGACAATTAAGAAGGTTATGAACATTTTTTTAAAAGTAGAATGAATTGGTAAAATTTACAAGTTAAGTAAATTTAGTGGATAAAACTAAAAGTATACTCGGAAAAGATACCAATATTTATTTCTTTATTTCCGATTTCTAAATTGTTATTGCAACCATTTTTTAATTTTTTTTACACTATTTTCATGCTTCCAAAAATCTAAAAATAACGTGTAAAGATTTCTAATGTCTTTTTTTATTTAAATTCTAAGTGTTAAGGTTTAATTTTACAAGGAAATACATCAAATAAAAACAATCTAGTGAACATTAAAAAATCAGGCACATTTGAAATAGTTATTTTGATACTTTGACAGGAAAAAAACGAACGCTTTCTAACAATGTTTGAGTGAGTGAGAAGCTCTCAAATTGTACGTTATTATTTTATGTCTTTTCATCCATTTTCAGAGAAAAAAAGTAGCTAACTTATCCGATCATTTTTTTTTTAATGGAAAATGTCAATCCTAGTCACAATGTTTCAAAGCCGTACGTACATGACATGTCAAAGGACCTAAATGTCAGTTATTCACCAAAAAAAAAGGTACAAATGTGCCACGAGGGCTAAAAAGGGGGGTGGGGAAAAGACTGGTCTTCTCTAGTCCTATCTCAAACTAACTAGTCTCATTCTTTGACCCATTCGTACTTACAATAATCCTTTCACCATAACAATGCTTTTACTCCTTGCTGTCACAGCACAATCACCAAAATACCACATTTTCTCTATGAGAAAGCCCTAACATGAAAATTTTATTTACACAATTATCGAGGGATGGGGGACAAAAATCACAAACCCAATGATTAGATACAATGAAAAATGTGTTTATAATAGAAACTTGGGCAAAAATGTCTCATTCGGCAAAGCCACAAAATTCACATAAAATGAAGTAAAATATCAGAGATGTTTAATTAATTTCAAAACTATCACATCTCACATTTGGGGTTTGTCTATCACCTTGATATAAGAATACATACATGGGAATTTATTTCAGGAGAAACTGAGAGAGTTAAGAGAGCACTGGGTGATTTGATATGGAATGACCCATTGGCTTGTATGAATAAAAAAAGAAAAGTAAAGACAATATAAACAGAAGTAACGTCAAAAATCAGACCAAACTCAAAGGGAATTGTTGAGTTTGTATACCATTTAATTTCTTACTTTAGGGAGCAATTTGAATAAATTTTTGATGTTGAAGATATAAAATTTACTTGAAATAAATTCCACTTATAGGAATTAGAAGTCTGGGTAGCTGTATATTTTGAAAGTTTAATTAAATAAATGGTAGTCAAAAATATTTTTTTATCCATCTGAAGCATTTAACAACCTTTTATTTCAATAGTTAAACTGAAAACAAGAGAGAAATAGAAATATCAAATGACAAAAAATAGTAGAGGAACACAAACATAGTTTGAGTCAAATAATAACAACAATAATGTTTAATTATCAGAAATACCACTAGAAGAATTGACAATAAAATGTATTAAAATAATAGGTATTGAAAGGTTAAAATTTACATTATGTATAGCATTTGTCTGATAGTGACAAAATGTTATGGGATAGTAGTACGACAAAGAGATAAACTGATGTTAGCAATAGAGAGGTAAAGAAGGTAACTGAAAAGGAAAATAAGTAATTAAAGTAAATATATTCATTTTTAGATTGATGACAGTAATTTTTTCATTTGGGTGGTTCTTATTCTTGTAATTTCTGAAAATTAAAACAGGCACCCTCTAAAACTGTTCAACATTAATTGAAATGAACCCCCACATCTTTTATCAATCAATTAATATTTAGGGGATGCTCAGTGACCTTGAATTTTCTCCCTCTATTCCTTTGTGAGGATTACCCCCACTTGGCCTGTGAAGATGTCATTAGGTGGAACTGTTTAAAGATTATAAAAGAGAGAACACAAGCCTTCTCTCTTCCCCGCCTCCTTTCAACCTAGCATGCAGTAGGTAGCAACACCAACACTAGAGTTATTTCTATTGGGGATAATACCATTCACCTGGGCAACTGAACTTCTGAACTCTCTCTCTCTCTCTCTCTCTCACACACACACACACACACACACATTGTTTCTTCAAATTGTAATTTTTTTGTGAAAATATATTGTTTTTATTTCAAACAATGAAATGTTTGTTTATTTGTTCATCTCACAGACGTGCTGTCAGTTTCCTTTGTCTTTTCTACAAATACTTTCATGGAAACTGCTCCGATGAGCTATTTTTGCTAGTTCCCAAACAACATGAATTAAAATGTGCTACTAAATTGGTATCTCAGTCCCACCCTTTCACTGTCAAAATGGTTAAATGTAGCCGTCTCTTCTACTCCAATAGCTTTATGTCTTCTACTTCTTGTCTGTGGAATGCCCTTCCTCTTACTTGCTTCCCTGATAATCTCCAACTATTCAAATGCAATGTCAATTAACATCTCCAGATGCCTTGATCTATTCCCTGTTCTTCTCTTCATCCTTTCCTCTTTCATGCATCTTTACTCTTGCTCCAACTTTCTGTAACCCCTTGTGTGCTAGTGACACTCCTGCCTTGCTTGGGGTGAAAAGCTAAAAAATAAAATTTACATGTAAAAATTATGGTTGCCACTGCTTTTAACTGTGTTAGAAGTAACGGCCGCGGCACATTAATTTTTCTAAGTAAAGCTAAAGAATAAATTGATCTTTGATTATCATATCTTTTCATGATATTAGATTATTTTCTTAATTTTTGACATGCTCAACCTAAGCCTATTCTTAATGTGAAAAAGGAATTACCAATATATGATGACTAATGTAAAGAAAAATTTTAACAATTATATTTCATTTCTAAATGAAACTAGTTCATCTTTACTTTTTATTTAAAATGCAAAATTAATATTCAATTTAATTTATAAAGGAAAACTTGAATGATATTTCATTTATTTTGCATAGAGCTTCTGAGATGATAGTGGGATATAGTTTATGATGCTGTGCCCAACCTAGACAATGAACTGAGTTTGTTCTGGTTTAATCTGTAGCCTGACTTATGTATGAGAGACACTCTTCTCTCAGCAGGACCATTGATAATATGCCCACAACCTTCTGGACTTCACAAATATAAAATTCTACATGAAAGCACATAGCAAATATTTGCATTTATGTGTGCAGAGGATGTACAGGTGGTGTAATATAATGGTTGGTGGCTTGAAATGAGAAATTGTTGAGCTGAGTTTGTTACATTCACTTTTGCACAAATACCCTTAGGAAAAGTATGAAGCCATCTCTTCTCCCAGCTAACTGTTAAAAGCAAGGCTTACTGGGCTCTCTCATCAGGGTTGGCAGCCAGTCTAGGAGAAGGACAACTCTGAATTCAAAAGCATATGTAGGTGTAGCACATACTATGCAAAACCTGACAAAATCATGGAGTTCACAATGATGTTATAATTTCTCATTTCAAAAATCCTGACATAGATTATGAGATTTGTTAATATTTAATAAATTGTTTGTTCATTTTTTTCTTAGATTCCTCATTTTCAAATGAGTTGTTAATAATCAATGAATGATTTGGTCTATGCTTATATACAATTGATCTTTTTTATCCATAAGTTTAAGAGCCCAGTCTGCCTTACTATTTAAATCATACCTGATGAAGAAGAGAGGGAGTCATACCTTCCTCAAAAGTATTTGTGCAAAAGTAAATGGAACATACCTTACCATACTTTGAAGGGAAATTGCTGATTTCTCATTGAAAACTGCAAAGTATTACACCACTTGTGTATCAATATATATATGAAAAAATACACCAATCTTCAATGTATATAAAAGCAGTAAGTTGCTGATACCTTTGAAGAGTTGGGATGCTGAAAGTAAGAACCGTTTAACTAACGGTGACAAACTTTTACTCACATTAATCCTGTATGTATATATATATATATATATATATATATATATATATATGTATATATATACACACACACATACCAATTAAAATTTTAAGTTTAAGTTTATTTTCATAAAAGGTTTTTCACATCGAGGAATCAGAGATCGGGTTTTGCTAAGTATATGATTTCCACAGGAAAATATACCATCTACAAAAATATCTGTCAGTGAGTAATTCCCATTTCTCTGTTTATTCCTCGGTCCATTGATGAAGGACATAGGTGTGTCTGAAAATTCTGAACTTTAAACCTTTCTCTCCATGCTTCATTTCTGTCATTAATGATTAATATTTAATAAATGTTTATTGTACTGATTATTTTGGTACCCTTTGGTTTGTCCTTGTTTTCTTAACTAAGCTATTTTATATATTATAAGTAGCACACATGGACCCTTTTTTCTAATTATATATATACCAAAATGTAATGAGAATGAAAATATAAATTCTAATGTTGCCAGCATTAATTCAAAAGAGGGCTCAATACCAAGAGTAGACCAATAATTATTTATTATAATTTTTACATATGGATAAAAACAACTTGCTCACTACAAAGATGCATGCTTGTTTTGATGCAGCTGCATCTCGACTGGTGAGAACCAAAAATGGTATAACTAATCAAAACAAGAATGCATCTTTGTCGTGAATAATTGTTTTGTCCGTGTGTAAAAATTTATAATAAATAAAAAAAATATATATATATAGTCTGTTTGTACATTATTTTTTATGTCATTCTAAAACTAGAATTGATAGGACAAGTTTTAAATTCCCATTGTGTTTTACTTTTGTAAATTGTGTCTATTTTATTTACTTTTGCACTAATGCCCTTAGGAAAGGCATGAATCTATCTCTTTTTCTCAGCTATGGGCTAAATAATGGAGCACACTTCACTCTCTAGCCTTAAGTTCAAAAATGTGGAGAAGGCAACTTGTAAAGCACACAACTATCTTTCCTAACAAGTCCTGGCAATTTACAAATAATAAAGAAATGGAATCTGTAGAGAGTCATGATTTCCTATGTCCTGAAGGAAGACAGCATAAAAAAAATCTTCTTATTCAGTTCCTATAAAAATATTGAAAAATAAAGATTATTTAGTTTATTAAGTCAGTATATAAGAATTTCCATTTTTTTTTTTTTTTTGACATTAATTTCATTGAACAATATATATTACAATTTTGGCAATTTGTAACATTTCTTTTAGTATTATTTGCATTATTTAGATTCAGATTAATATCCTCATCTTTGTTGTTGTTATCACACTGTTTTGGCCATTGTGCTCCATGTCCTTCTTCAGGTGTTTCTTGATTCAATCCATACCTTTTAGCTAATCCTGGAGGGATGTTTTTGGTCAAATCCTGTCTTCATTTGGTCTAACTGGGAGCAGTACTTATCTAAATCAATTGTTTCTTTCACTGAAAAGAACTTATCGCAGTGGATTCCATTCTAACCCTCTGATATTCACAGCATCAAATTCTTTGAATGATGAGTGGGCTTTGCTACAGTTGCTGGGAAATCTGTTCCAGCTTTCCTGCATCCAAGGGTTGAGGTTAAAAATTTGGGTTGAGGTTAAAAAAATTGCAACAAAACGCAAGTAAAAACAGCAAGATTAGAGCAGACAAACTCTCTCTTTTAGGCACGTACCAATAAAGAAAAAAACGCCTGCACAGTGTGTAACAATAAAAGAAGAAAGTGTTTATTTACATATACAGAAAAAATAAGGGTAAAGGGATAAAGACAATTAAGAGTGAAAGAAAGGGAGAAGAGAAAATGTCCTTTAAGGGAAGAGAAAAAGTTCATAACAGAAAAAGGCTTGCTCAGAATATTTCTCTGAGCGACTAAAAACTTCTTTAAGTGAATAGAATTTTGTTAAGGTTTAGAAACACTCACAGTTCTTGTAGAGTAGGAAAATTTTTGGTAGATATAGGAATCTTGCAGTTGAGTGAGTTTGTAGGTCGATGACAGAAGTCCAGTGGGCTCGTCAGAAGGAGTGGTGAAGGGATGCAGCTTTGAATTGGTCTTGAATTGTGAGCTGATAGCCCTTTAGTAGATAGTTCTTCTTTGGTTGAAAGTGGTTTTGAAGTTGACTGGAGTTCCCTATCATTGACCTCACAGACAGTGGGCTGAAGTCTCACTGCCAAATAGGCAAAGATTCTCCAAATTTATGGAGATTTGGTAGGCTCTGAAGAATTGGGGACTTTTCCCTCCAAAATTGTTGAACAAATTTCTGGGCCCCTTCATTGGTCAGAAAATATATGGGAGCCCTGGGAGCCAGTTTTGAAGGTAATGAAAACAGGTTGGAGTGAACAAGCTGTGAGGTTTCCCCCAGACTTTATGGCACCATGGAAAGAATAATGGTGGTGTGATTCCTTTTTATATTTTCCAGCTCTCTTGTTAGTCAGAAAATATATTCTTATCTCTGATAAGTATCAAAGCTTTGGGAGCTGGTTTTGAAAGTAAAAAGAGGTTGGAGTGAGGATAGAAAAAAATAGCGAGAATGTGAACTTGTAAAATATTGTTCTCAAATTAAATCCCAACATAGTTGGTAGTTGTTCATTTTGTATGGCTCACAATCTCTTGTATTGTAGACTAAGTTACATTTGCTGTTCACATTTTTTTTACAAAATTGCACATGAACATATTGTTGCATATTTATTTTTATATTAACTTATATGTTATTGTATCAAAAATATTCAAAGTTAAGGGTACTTATTGAAATTCAAATCAGAGTTTCACTATGTTTTGCTCTTTAGGGTCCAAATAACTTATATTAACTTATGCAGAAGTCACATCAAAGCAATTAACATAACCAAGCTGGTGTATTTGATTTTCAATGATTGATTTGCTAATTGTGAGTACATTGGCTATTTCCCATTTCTAATATTATCTTAAAATAATATCTTGATTTGAGAACTATCAACCCCAACTGCTCTACCTTACTGTGGGGCATTATTTAGGGAGAATTTTCCATGTTTCACATGTTTACTCATTCATTTACAGTCTTTTTCAGCCTTTATTCAGAAATATCAAAACTATCAGTTATATAAAACTGCTTTCTCAGATAAATGATTAAAAATGGCTTCCTGCAATTAAAGCTTCTAGGTTTTAGTGAGGACCATCCTTCTTTGAACCTTGTGGATGGACACTACAGAATCATAAAGAATTATACCAAATAACAGAAACTACATTACCTGAGTACTTTCAATAGCAGCAACAACTAAAATGGATAGCACATATAACTCAAAGAGAAAATAATGACATAATCAAGTTGTTGACATTCTACATTACCTCAAACTAAAGGTTAGAAATTAATCCCTTATCAATACTTAAAAGAGCAATAACAGATACTGGACTTTAGAAATGTATTTTCTTGAAAAATTGTTTTAATAGAAAAATTTTAAAAATTTAAACTGAAAGTAATGCTGTTTTGTTAATGAATGCCAAATGTTTCTACAGAAGAAAAGAAGGCTTATATTACCATTATCATTATCATATGCTCTGTTCTTTTATGACATGAATGATCATGGTACCCTTTCCATAAACTGCACAAATTGTTTACTTTTCCTAAAACAAAATGCATGCCAAGAATGTTGCTTATTTTCTTCTAACTTTAATGATAAAATCAATAGATAAAAATATGCCAATTTTAACGGTTAAAAAGAAATTCATGCTGATGTAACAGCTGTCAAAATGCAATAAAAACGTTTTTTGAATAAAAGTAGTTAAAACTAAACACTCCCAATGCCATATCTAACAACAAACACTGAATGATCTTTTTTGGCTAACTATCATTGCAATGTAATATTTATCTTTTATGATGGTGGTGGTAGGGCTTTTACTCCACCTTGTCTGCTAGGAGGGCTGTTAGGTGTTGTTGTATTCAGGACTATAAAAGCAAGAGACATAAACACTTCTTTTTTTTTTTTAAATTTAATAGTGACAACAGCAGGTCTCTTCACTTCAGGAGAGGCTTTGTAGTTCCTGACTGAGACTACTTAATTTTGTACAACTACGCACACTATGTTCAAGTACATAAACGTTTTTTGGGGTATTTGTATACATATAAGTATAATTTTCTCTATGAAAATTATACTTATATGTATCCAAAAGCTATGTTGTTCTTTGTATAAATATAGGTACCTAAAAATGTGATACCTAAGGTTTAAAATGCATTTTAAAAAATGAAAAATCTTTCTTGAAGTTTTTATTTTAGTTTTACTTCCAAGCTAAAAGATTAATTTCCAGTAAGCAAAACACTTTGTATTTCAAACTGAATTCTAATTGATGGGATCATTTTTTTTCTTGATTATCAGTAAAATCTATAAAGTCATACATATTAGCAAATCCATCAACAGAAAATAGTTCCTTTTCTTAAAATATCTTTCAAAAATAAAATGTACCCTTTTGAAATGTTATTTGAGAAAAATTAGCTGACTTAAAGTTTAATCTGAACTGAAACAATACTTACATACTTTTAGTTTAAAATATCGCATAAATACATCTTTTTTTTAACATGGAGTAAGTATATTTATGAGGTGTTGACAGATCTATCAAAAACCTGATATTTGGAAAATTTAACTAAGGTGTACATAACTTGGCAAATACAATGTGAAGTCTTTTTTATATATATATATATATATATATATATATATATATATATATATATATGTTCTGTTGTATGGATATGAGTTTGTGACCTTGGGTTTCACGCTTTTGCAATCATCAGACAAACTGGTTAATTTTTTAAAATTGAATCTATTTATGCTTGTTTGGCTATGTTTGTTGGTGGGAGGGAGAATTTCCTTCCGTACTTGCTCGGGATGACACTCTCATACACACAGACACACTTGCATACAGGTGTACGCCTTTTAGTTTACACAAACGCACTGAGATGTTTATCTGTGCCTGTACCCAGTTTGTTTATGTGTGCATTTGCGTGAACTAAAATGCGTACACCTGTATGTAAAGGTGCCTGTGTGTATGAGAGTGTCATCTCGAGCAATTACGGAAGAAAATTCCCCCCTATCACCATCAAACATACTCAAGTAATCATAAATAGATCCAATTTTTAAAAAATAAACCAGTTTGTGTCTTCTGATTGCAAAAGTGTGAAACCCAGGGTCACAAACTCATATCCATACAACTGAATATGTTAGCTCTATCACTGATATTGAGCACTTTCCACTAAGTACTGCACATACAAAATAATATATATATATATATATATAAGGTAAAAATTCCATTGTGTGTATATATATATATATATATATATATATATATATATATATATATATATATATATATATATATCAGTTAAAAAAGCTGTTGGTGTATATATATATATATATATATATATATATATATATATATATATAAGGTAAAAATCTGTTGGTATATATATATATATATATATATATATATATAAGGTAAAAATCGTTGGTATATATATATATATATATATATATTCAGTTGTATGGATATTAGTTGGTGACTCTGGGTTTCACGCTTGATTGCAAAAGCGTGATATAGGGTCACAAACTCATATCCATACAACTGAATATGTTAGCTCTATCATTGATATTGAGTGCTTTCCAATAAGTACGGCACATACAAAAAAAAGCAATATATCCAGTAATTTTAAAAATTTAAGGAAATATTCTAACAAATCTAATATTTTATTGAATTCCTCCATATGAATCCATTTATTTCGAAAATGTTTAATTCATTTACTTTACTTTGACTCTTCATCTACATCATCAACAAGTGGTAACTACATCTAACATCAGTATTTTAAGAGCTTATTGTAATAATGTAAATAAAGTGATAAAAAAAGCTTCTAAAAGAAACAGGCCCAATAAAGTTTTTCTTTTGACACTAAGAGAATTAGTTTATTCAGTACTTTTTACCTATGTCCCCTATTCTTTGATTGTCGTTTTGGGTAAATGGATGTATGCAAAATAATGTTGTGGACTGGAGCAAGAATTGGCTAGTTAACTTTAATGCCTCAAAACAAAACTGCTCTCTATTACTCACCAGAGAGAACCATCCTTGCCTCCCTTTAGAATGTCTGATGCTCAACTCCATGAGAGTACCTCTTTGCGACTGCTCGGTCTCACATTGTCTGCTGACCTGAGATGGAACGAATACATTGAGTCAATAGCTTCATCCACCACAATGAAAGTTGGCTCCCTGTGCCGCACCAGGAAATTTTTCTCACTAGAGTCAATCCTTCAAATCTACAAATCAACCATTCGCCCTTGCATGGAGTATTGCTGCCATATATGGTCTGGAGCCCCTTTTGTTTGTATCAAGGTCCTTGATAAAATCCAAAGACGGATATGCAATGTAATTGGCCCTGATCTGGCATCTTGTCTGCAGTCGCTCTCTCACAGACATGCCGTTGCCTCCCTCTGTCTTTTTTTACAAATACTTTCACAGTAACTGCTCCGATGAACTGCTTTTGCTGGTTCCCAGACTTCATGAATTTAAGTGTTCAACTAAGCTGGCATCTCACTCACACCCTTTCACTGTCAAAACTGTTAAGTGTAGCCGTCTCTTCTACTCCAATAGCTTCATGTCTTGCACTTCTCGTCTGTGGAACTCCCTCCTCATTTCTTGTTTCCCTGTTAGCTATAATCTCCAACTATTCTAGTGTAATGCCAATTGACGTCTCCAGATGCCCTGATCTATCCTCTAACCTTCTCTTCATCCTTTCCGCTATCATTCCTCTTTGCTCTCGCTCCAACTCTCTGTAGTGTAGTGTAACCCCTTGCGTGCTAGTGGCCTCCCGACTTGCTTGGGGTGAAATGCTTAAAAAAAAAAAAAGATTAAAAAAATAACTGAATAGCTAATGTTGACAGTTCCATACTGTATAAAAATAAAGTTGGCACAATGCCGCGATTAGACATTCAGTCATTTTCATGGGCGTATGAAATGAGGAAATAAAAAAACAATTGACACTCCAACAAATAGCTTAAGACAAGAGCTCTGTAGAAAAGACTAGTACTATTCTTAACTAACACTACTACTACGCACTAGGGTTCCCCACAGTAAACCCGACTTGTGTCACATCACGTTTCAGTGGTGAGACGGCGGTAAATACTACTACTATTCTTACTTAAACAATGAGTTAACGTAACACGTACCGTTTGTTACCAGACACTAAGTGAGATTATGTGGACTCGCTAAATAAAATGATCGAACAAAAACAATCAGTCAACATGTGACGAGACCGTCTTTAAAATAGCTTAATTCGTACATTTGCTAAAAAAATAAATAATAATTTATTTAATAAATAAACGTATGCACTTTTGACTAAAAAGAGTTATTGTTTCAATCTGGCGAATTTTCCAAACAAAAAAAGTAAACTATATAAATTTAAGCTCTACTGCACATTTATTTGACACGAATTAACATAAACTCGTTAATGAGAAAAAATAAAAAACAGATTTTTAAAAAAATTGGAAAAATAAATCAATCAGGTATTTGTAAAAAAAAAAAAAAAAAATTGTGTTGTCTCTTATTTGCTAACTCCGGATTTTATTTACCGAAGGGATATTCATTTGATATTCACCGATTTTTGTTTAAACGTTAAGCTAAGCACCTGAATTCAATAATCGGGCACAAAATCATTTCATTCCGGTAAAGCAATATAAAACGTATTTATTATTATTATTTTATTTTTTTTGCATTTTTCATTTAAAGAACAGAAAAACGATATATCTACATACTTTAAGAAAATATTTTATCATTTTAACTTAAATGATTTAAAAGTTTTATGCTTACACGCACAAACAATTTTATTTTCGGAAAATATAATTTTTTCCCTTTTTTTAAAGAAAAGATTTAAAAAAATTAATATAAAATATAAATAATCCAATAAGAAAAATGTCTCTTCTCCATTACAGTAAAAATAAATGCTGTCAAAAATTTGGCAAAGATCCTCAAAGTAATCGAATTCGAATGAGATGAACTGTGTGGTAATTTTTTTATTTTATGTTGTCGAAATTTAAAAAAATCAATTTTATTAACAATTCTAAAAAAATACGTAGAATTTCAAATATTTAATTTTCGCAGGTTGTAAGTAAAAATGTATTGTAAACAAAAGTGAATTCCATGTTTGTAACTTTATCTTAAAAAATGTAAAATTTCATTCCTTTTAATTAAATTAATTTAAAATACCCATCTTTTTAAAAACAATTTCACTTTTCAGTTAACGTTTTTACTTTGCGACTCAAATAAATCAATTTTTTTTTTCAATAAATTTTGTAATATTTTTTTTATTTAAGGGCTAAGGTAAGGAAATAAACAAAAACAAACAAGTTTATATTTTTTTAAATTTAAAAATTAATAATGAATAAAATAATAAATTAATAATATAAAAATAACTTTGTCTTTGCTTTATTAAAAAAATAGTTTCTTTTTAATCTAATCAAAACATAAAAAGACGGTTCATAAAACTATTTAAAAAATTTTCAAGATTATTTATTGGACAATGCCATTTTTGATAGAAAGCCCATATTTTATCAAGTCCAATTTCGGGCTTTAAATTCCGGTATGCTCAACTCAACTACAAATGCTCATCCTTTAAATACAAGAGTAATGGTGAATAATAATACAAATAGATAGAAAACCTTTTTGGTTCAAGTCAATTACTGTGGTTGGTTCTGAAATTAATGTCATGGTAATATTCATATTAAATATGACAGAATTCACAGTCTTGTCGTTGGGAAAATTTGAGATTCCTTCTTTTTTTAAAACTCTTTCACTGCCTCACATTTTTTAAATCAATCATATCGTACTGATAACTGATTGTTTAATAAAGTAAATTTATTTCAATAACTTAATTTTTCCTTTCTTTTTCCTCTAATGGGAGAGTTGTTTAGGTGTTTTTCATTACTGCAAACAGCTAGTGCTGTGAAATGTGAATTCGTCTCATGCTTCCAGGACTTGAATCAAAACTCGAGTAATATTAACTATTATTGGAATTATATATATATATATAATTATTTTATATGCACAGTACAGTACTTATTGAAAAGTGCTCAATATCAGTGATAGAGCTAACATATTCAGTTCTATGGATATGTGTTTGTGACCCTGTCGGTCTAGACAGTGATCAAACAAACTGCTTTATTTAAAAATTGGATCTATTTGTGCTCGTTTTGAAACTTTTTATAACCCTTGGAGGTATTTGTCACTTTTGATAGTTATAAGTAAAAAAATCATATTTCAAGTTCAAATTAGAGTTTTCCCACATCATGTTGTTCAAAGTTCAATTGACTTGAGTTTATGTGAAAGTTGATCAATCAAAACAATTTCTGAATTTTGTTTACCAAAGTTGAGTCAGGTGCCTACTAATCTCTTTACTTTAAATATAACAAACATTTTTATTTAAGAAGCAATAATTGGACATTGACATTGTGTAAATTTATTTTGGTAACTCTCCTTTAACCATTCTGTGATAAACTGAGTATGTACTTGGAGATAAGATAAAAAATGGGCTTTATAAAATGGAATACAGTGATTTTAAGGGAATTCTAGGTATATAAGGGGCAATAACTCTTTTTAGGGCTTAATTTTAACACCTTTTAGCCCGTATTGTAAACAACCAACTTCATAATTACTTAGCTTAAGCTGGAAGATGAACTAGAAATATTTTTCAGATCGCAAAACATTTATGCTGTATTTCTCATCAAGTTTATATATGCTAATGTTTCATTTGTAGACAATTTTCATTAAAAAAAAAAAAATTAAAATTCAATATTAGTTATTTTTGTTTTATCTTTATGGCTTAAAGATTTTATTATTTTTCTAAATGCTTAAAGTTTAAGCATTTAGAAAAATAATAAAATTTTGCTTCAAGCAGAGATTTCTGTCAAAAGAGTTAAAAATCAGTAAATTTTCGCCATCATTAATTTATAATCAACATTTCTTTCATTTTAATTTTAACTTGTTTTTGACTGCAAATACTTTGACTGTCAGTCTACATCCACTAGTAAACAGTTTAATTCTGAAATAAAGAATAAGCTCTGGTTGAATCTCAAACTCGCATTTCTTTTGCTTGTCTCTGGCCAAATATTCAACTTAATCCAATCATTAAGCAAATTGTGTAATGAAGGTCATGTTGTGAATGGCCACACTTCTAGATTATTTCATATTAATGCAGGGAAATGATGACACCAGGAAGGTTGTTGATAAAGATAAGAAACAACATATGTTCAAAGAGTTTTATGCACATGGCAATTGTCAGACACAGATTGGTTTTCTAATTATTGCCATGTGCATGAAAATCAGTCATGCCAAAAAGTGAGGAATAAAATGTATATTTCTTATTAGTGTATATAAGATCACATGAACATGAAACTCAAGTTAGGACTAGAGTCATCCTTTCATAGGATTTAACATTGGTAAGTATTTTTTGCTCGGTCCAGACAGTCTAGGCTTCGATCACTCTGAGTAGGCATGTTTGCTTTTAGATCTTTTTACTCTTTCGTTTTTTTAGTCATGTTGCTTTTATTTGAGACTGTATCTGGATAAGTGTTTTAGGTTTTGGCAAGTTGTCCATTGATGAAACCAACAGTTTTTGTTTTCCTTTATATATATATATATATATATATATATATATATATAATTTGCAGAAGATTAAAAATACTCTGAATAGCTACCAAAGTCTGTTTCTCATATAAGATATATTAAAAGAATAACCGTATTCTTTTTTTCTTATAGCAGCCATGTTGAACCCTCTTAATGAAACTGAAGATGAAAACGAAATTCGTTGTCAGAAACAGCGATCATTTCTTCGTGAGCGTTTCCTGCGAGTTCTTTCAAGAATGAAAGGCCAACCAGCACACATAAGTATGTATGAAAAATCAGTGTGCTGCCTTCTGGGTATAGCAGACATTGAGTTCCAACATTTGACCGTATCTAACCTTCAGACTCCCATTGGGACATTACCACATGCTTTACTAAGAACTACAGATATTATAGCCATTAAAACAACTGTTAATTAAAAATGTGAATAAAACATTTTGTTTAAATTTCATTCATCCTGTTAATTTATTGTACATGGAATATTTTGATATTTTTTTTTACTTTTTTTATCCTCATCTAAACAGAAAAATTATAAAATTCATTATACATTTTTACTCGCAATTTTAAGTAGTACTAGGAGGATTATTATTATTTAAAAAAAAATTTTTTTTGATTTCTGGTGTGTACACATTTCTTTCCAGGTCCTGTCCAGAGACCTAAGGTCAGAAATGGCATCAAGACATTTCTCACTGACCAATAAAAAAAAATAAATAAACCACACACACACACACACACACACACACCTTTGTAAGGTGTGGGCTATACTCATGAGAACAATTTGTTGTATTTCTTTAAGACATGGACTTCCAGGAATCCCTTCAATGAGTCTACTGGTATCTTTTCCAACCAATCCGAGGGTTCCAACTATAACAGGGATTGTTGATGTTCCCATGTGCCACATTTTTGAGATTTCGATTTCAGTATTATTATTCCTCCTCCTTCATAATAATGATAATAATAATAATAATAATAATAATATAAAGGAAGAGTATATTTTGTCAGTAAATATTTTATTATTATAAAGCAGAAGTTTATTTATTTTCATCATCTATTGTTAAAGTAATTTAAAATCTTTTCCACCTTCAGTTGTTAAAATAGAAGTTAAAATCATCAGTTATTAAATGAAATATAGATGACTCTGAATATTTTAAGAACTTCAGGCATAAGAATCACTGCAAATCCCAAACTTGCCCTTGGGTATGGTTCTCTTGCCAATACACTTCAGGCACACCCACTGAAGACAACAGTCACTGACCACAGAATCCATATTGTTCAAGTCCTGCCTGCAGAACTCATACAACCACTGCTTTGACGATTTCACGGCTCCATAAACATGTTGCACAGCTTTCCAATTTTCTGGATCAAAATATCTATGGATCTTCTGAATTGACACATTCATCCAGACATGCTGTTGGAATTGCAGAAGGGTTTTGTTCTACAGTATCTTCAGAAAGAAGTTCTCTACTCATAGCATGAATGGCATCTTTATCACTGGCAAAGTAGCCAAATCAAGTCTTGAGATATATATCCTTAGTTCTAAAGCACTATATTTACCAGCAAACTAGCCTATGGTGTAATATGATGAAGAACAAGAAGAAGAAATAGTAGTAGTAGTAGTAGTAAGAGACCGGCATGCCAATGGAAGCAGTGTATAACCTTGCAAATGGGGCCCAATTAGGAATACCATCAGTTCAAGATATGGATCCCAAATTATCTTGACTACCTCATCTTTCAAACTTAAAAAAAACAGTAAAAAGAAACTACTCTCAACACTTGCCCATAATCCTTCCTCCAATATCCCTGCTCATGAGCAGATTCTCATTATCACCAATGAGACATGCCTAACAATTATTACTATCTTCATCATAATTATTCTCCTTCATCAATATATGACCTTCATAATCATCCTGTATTCTAAATGGTGAAGATTAGACTTGGAATCTATGGATGTCCCCCCACCTAGGGTCTAGGAAGAGGTACTGATGGCTTAACAGTTAATGGTATGGTAGATGGAATCTGTTAATGGACTTCAAATTCTGACTGCAACAATTTCTGTTCACTCCACATTAATATTCATGGAGCGGACATGAGTCCATTTCTCCCAACTATGAAAAGTAAGGCAGTAAAAACCATTTAGCCCTGTTAGGTAGCCCATTTTAGACATCAGCTGACAACCCAGTCCTATAAATTTTTGATTGTTACTGAAACCACAGTTATATCATTTCGTAGTTTGATTACAGTGCTATGCTTCATAAGGAACCTTTAGTAATGAAAAAAAAAAAGGAATATGAGGAATGCTTTAGAAAATTTCCCTGAATTTTTCAATGTATTTCAGGTTAAATTTAGGGTGTGTCTTGTATGCTGCAAAATACTGTACTGCAGTAGCCGTCTTACCTTTGATTTCCAACAGATTTCAGTGTAGCACAGAGAATTATAAATTTATCCCTTGACCAAGTGAACATTATTAAGTAACAGAACCATGACTAAATTCTAAAGAATCTATTTTTCCTTATTCCATATTAATTTCAATTTACCTCTTAAATGACAAGTATCATCAATTGATGTTTCCTTGGAGATCAGTTAATATCATCAATTGATGTTTTAAACCTCTTTTTCCAATGATAGGAACATCATTCATTATTCACGTTTAAATGATTTATGAGCAAGTTTTGGATTCATGAGGTTACATCATTTCCTGGAATATCTGCCTGTAAATAAAGTTGGAAGAACAAGTCAAAGACAATACTACGTCTGCATTCATATTCCTTGAAGAGAAAAAAGGCAAAAAAAATGATGATAGTTTGGTGCAGTGAATACATAACTCTTCAAGGATTATCATACTGTTAATAAATATTACATTTAGGAACCTAACTTGTTTTATTTATATTTTTTTCTTTATTTTTTATAATCTAAAATTTTCATTAAATATATTTTTTGTATATAATTAAAGCAAAAATAAGCTTAACTAAAAAACAAATTTTCTCATCTTTTACCTGTTTGGTGTTCATATTAGTGTAACTTTTTCCCACCTTTTAAGAGCTAGTTGTTAAAGTTCACTCATAGGAATCTGAACTTGAAAAATAGGTTTTATTATCTCCTTACAATTTAGTTTTACTGCTGAAATATTTTTGCAATAAGAGATAAGCAATTGAATGACAAAGTAGAGAAATTCTGTGAAATGCATTTTGCAATCTAGAAGGACTTCAGACTAAAGTAATGTTTTTATTGATGGAATATATGATATGTATAGGAGAGGGAGATGTCAATGTAAGCATCAGTTATATACCGAATGGAAGATATGGAAATGGAATGCTGAATTTTAAATTTTTATTAGACATGCAGTCTAACTGATCTCATTCAATTTCTCTACAATTTAGTATTTATGTATCCCCCACTGTGACAAGTCCATCTTATGTGAAAATATATAGAAAATAGGAAAGAACTGGTTAGGTAAATAATCCAAACTTCCTTAGTATTTTAGTTATTATTTTTAAAAAATAGTGCTCGATACAAAAGTAGAGCATAAATATAATTATTTATTTAAAAATATGATTCCAACTCCCGACAGGTCTCATGTTTCAAAACAAGAGCCGAAAACTTCAATATAATTATTTGAATTAAATTGAGTTAAAGTAAGCTCTGTTCCATCTTCAAGTGAAATTTTTTTTGGAATAACTTATTTCTGAAATTTACGTGTTTTAATAATTGAAATCAAAATTTCCATGGTAACAGCTAGGGCGAATTGTTTAAATTGGGTAGCGTGTGTTGGGTGTTATAAGTATGTCACTTGAGTTGGAATCATATTTTTAAATAAATATATATATATATATATATATATATATATATATTTTAGAATATTAAAACAAAAATGTTAAATTGCTACACAATTGCAATTATGTTTCAACACTACAAATGTGTCACCTTGGGTGATGGTAAACTACTGGCAAGTGAATTATTATTTTTTATATATATATATATATATATATATATATATATATAAATATAAAAATTTAAAATTTAGGTTTCCCACATTTTCTACACTTCTCCTTGGTTTATAATTATAACCGATGCTTGTGTTTGCACCTCCTTTCCTCCCTACACATGTTTCCATCAATAAGAGAGCATATGTAAAAATTAGTCAGATGCTGAATATATTTTGAGTTTGTATTGACATGGTAACAAATTTTCCATACATTTTTTCAGTAGTTTTGATATTGCTTGTGTAAAGTAACAAAACGTCAGCACAAAAATAAAATATTGACTAAAAGAAGGTCAGATGACAGGACTTGGATCTGTACATGTGTGTAAGATTATGCTCTCCTAAAAATAAGTCATAATTACCTTCTAAGTATCCGATAAAGGGGTGTCTATGAAAAAATGAAAAAAAATTACCCGTAAACGGTTTAAATAGATTTCGCACCGTTGTGATTGGCTGTTGGTCAATCTCCAATCAAATGTGCGATAACAGGGTATATTTATAGAAGTCAGTGTCTACAAGCATTTTTTAGAGGGTGTTTCAGAGTCTGATCAGCTCTGAGGGGGTCGATTTGGTGAGGTCAATATGATGTTTGAAAGACCCGAAACTGCCCAATGATCCATCTCCAGAACATCACTGACGACACCCTCTAGCGCTAAAAGAGCGTATATTCAAAGTCACATGAAAGACCTTAATTTTGGCGAAGTAGAATTTTTGGTTTTTATGTATTCCATCTTTACATATTTTATTGGGATAAATCACAAAAGTCATTTATTATATATATATATATATATATATATATATATATATATATATATAATGGACTCTCCCATCGGTTTCGGACGTATGAGGATCTGATTGCTTATTGATTCAGTTATGAAAGTTTGTGCGATAATCTTAAGTGGCATTTAAGACCTGCTAGTGATTTACAAAGGAGGCTACATATGGAGCAAGTGTGAGAATTGTGAGATGAGATCACTGTTAGATTGGCTGACCTTTTAGATCTTGCTTTCGCTTCTTGAAGATGATTCAGACAAGCAGATTGAAAATTGCTGAGTCCACTAAAACACGTTGATCTCCATTCTACCCGCTCCAAAGCTAAGCGCTCAAGGGTGTTATGTGGTATATTGACTGCTGCCAAGTTGCTTTTCAGCTTGTCTTTGTATCTCAGCCATGGGCATCTTACATTCCTGTAGCCCTGATCTAACTGGCTGTACATTAGGATCTTGGGTAACCTGTCATCAGACATTCTCAAGACATGACCAGTCCACTGTAACTGAGATTGTATGATAAGTCTTGATTCCTCCAATATTACACCTGTTAAACAGGTCTACGTTAGATGTCCTATCTTGAAGCTTAACTCCACAGATTGCACACAGACAGCTTTAATGGAAAACATCTAGCTGGCGTATATGGTACCTGTATGGAGTCCATGACTCTGAGCCATACAAAAGGATGGGAAGTACAACAGCTCTGTAAACCTGAATTTTCGTATCCAGTCAAATACCCCGCTCATTCCACAAGTGATGGCGAAGTTTGCCGAAAGCATTGGTAACCTTAGCAATCCGATGCATGATTTCATCATCTAAAGTTCCACTGTAATTGACTTTGCTACCAAGATAGGTGAAAGATTTTTATATATATATATATATATATATATATATATATATATATATATATATATATATATATATCAATCAAAAGATTCACTAAAAAATAAGCATACAAGATGAAAATGCCTCAGACTTAATAAAAACATAGTTTTATAATTAGAATCTTTATTATCAAGAGGAAAGATAAAGGACTTTTGATTATTAAATTATATTTTTAATCCCTTTTAGACCTTTAAAAATTTTAGTTAAAATTTTTTCTTGTGTAAGTAGGTGACCATAAATTAGTATGGGAAATTTTAGAATATTTTTGCAGTGAAAAAACACATTGATATGGAAATTCATGGAAAAATCAATAATTGTTGGATTTTAATGAAACTTACAGGACTTATTCAAAAAAGAATGAAATTATTTTAGAATTGTTTCCCTTTTTTAGAAAATCTTGGTAAAAATATTTTTTTTTATATCTGTTACCCACCACTTATTTAATTTTATGAAATTTCCAGAAATTCATTCTTGTAGGGTTTAATGTTTATATTAATTATATGCACAAGTCTTTGGAGAATTTAAATCATCAATTTATTTTTGTAAAACAAAACCCTTTGTTATAGAAAATCTGTTATGAATCATAAAATAAAAAATGCAATAAAACTAAGATATTATTTAATTAGAAAAGCTTTTAATTGCTTTTATGAATAAGATATATTATGTACATTATTGTACATAGTAAATAATAAATTTATCAAGAATTGATTTAAATTTTTTTTGACTATGATTTATAAAGTTTTAAATTATTTTAAATTATGTATTAACTTGTAGCAGTTTGATGATATTGTTATTAACTAAAAACTATATTTACTAATCAGAAATGAAAAAACTTACAATTCAGCAATCCCCAGTATTTCAAAAAGAATTTTGAATTTTTTTTGTGTAAAAATACTGATTTTTGTAATATGGACGGCCATACACAACATTATCAGAAAATAAGAGCAATAACTATAATTTAATAAATTTAAAGTCAAAGTTCTTAAAATTCAACAAAATGTTACATTACTTTATATATTATTATATAAACAAGGCATTCACATTATATTTGTCAAGTAATTTTTATAGATATGTCCTCATAGAAAAAATTCCCAAATATAAGTCTAGTTGTAAACACCTCATAAAAACATTCACCTCCATGTTAAAAAATGCTTTTTTTTGCAATATTTTAAGCTAAGAGTAAGTAATATTTGTTTAAAATCAGATTAATTAAACTTTAATTCAGCTAATATTCCTCAAAGTTTCAGAAAAGTATATTTTATTTTTAAGAGATTTTTTTAAATAAAGACAATTACATTGTACTGAAATATTTGTAAATATAGCTAAAATCATCAATTTTTAATGATTAAAAAAAATCGTTTTGAAATACAGTAATGTATTTTGCTCATTGGAAATAGAAAACTTAATTTATTAGCTTGAAATTAAAATAAAAGCTTCAAGAAAGATCTTTCATTATTAAGAAATAATTTTAAATTTTAGGTATCACTTTTCTTTGGTGGTATGTATGTGTGTGTGTGTGTGTGTGTGTGTGTGTGTGTGTGAGAGAGAGAGAGAAACTTTTTAATTCATAGATATAATCCTGTCATTTTTATGGGTACTTTTCTAATATAGCATAACAAAGAATAGCAGAAATCACATTTTTGTTGAACAAAGCAATTATTTTAATAAAGGGGCATAACTCAGAAATGGACTGAAAACCGAGAGGTTGAGGATTCCTTCCGAATTAACAGGTCTTAGATATACCTGCCCGAGTTTATAATTCTAGATCCAAGTTGAATTAGCCATTTCATTATTAGATGTCCTAGATCACAAGGGTGACATAATTAGTTACAAGAATCACGAGTCAGATTGCGCTTTAATGACAGTACTTCTGTCCGTCTTACACGTTTTCCCACAGAGAAACATAAACTAAAAAATAAATAAATAAATATGCATGCAATATATAAGTTGATTAATTTTTGGATTAAAAGATGGACAGACGACAAAACTTTGATCTGTACAAGTGTGTAAGATTATACTCTTCTAAAAAAAAATAAAGTAAAATTTATAGTAAACCATATGAAAAACCTTCAATACTTCATAAATATGACTTAAAAAAGTTTGAACAGAAATGCAAGATGTAAGATTTCGTAGCATGTTAAATAGAATACAAGGGAAATAAATATGAGAGATATTAACTTAGTTATTTCCCTTCCACCCATAAGTTTCTTTACATTCGAATTGTTCATTTAAAAAAAACCGAATGCATGATGTAAAGAAGTGACACATAGCTTTGAACGGAAAAATATTAATTTACAAAAAAAAAAAAAAATTATCATACTATCCTTCGTGAATATAAATTTAGATTCTGTTAAAATTTCCTGTGTTGCAATGTAAAATGGTGCAATTTTCCTCCTACACATGGTCAACATTTTGCCTTTGATGATCACTGCTTCATGATAATTGACCATCAATTTATACGACGTAAAAAAGGAATATTTAGTGAGAGTTTTTCGAAATGTACTTTATAGGGCATAAAATGTTTCGTTACTCTTGTTGGGGGATCGTGATATGTTGTTGGTGCACAATCTATCTTAGGTAGTTAATATTACAAATTATATCGGGTGCTGTCCGGAATAAGACAATCTTGAAACTACGTACTTTGAAAAAGAAAAAAAAAGGAACATAACACAGTAACGGTTATGCAATGCATTAAAAAAGTGAATTTTTGAATGAAACTAAAGACAGATTCTTTAAAATAACAAATAACCATTTATTTGATGTTTTCTACACTGTGTGGTGGGTTTAATAAAACCCTTGATAGGTATCTCCGAAAAAGAGTATACTGTGATGAAAAAAGGCCCCAAACTTGATGAAATTTTTTTCTATCGTTTATATGTTTATGTTATTATTAAGAGGAAAGACCAAAGTATTTTTGGATTATTTTATTAATTTTTTTTTTTTCTTTTTAGAACAAAAAAATGGAATACCATTAAAAAGCATGTGTTAACGAACCGCGGTGACCTGTTTCTGAGGTGTTATCTGACAGTTACATCGATGTAGTCACAGCTTAGGTTACGGGGAAAATTATCAGACGGAAGAACAGAAGTGACACGATATTTTTTTCGAATTTTAAGTGAACTAACTTATTTAAATACACAGTAATTTTTTAAAAATTAAATACTTTCAGCAATCTAATATCTTATTGATTTTTTTTTCTTTTTTAGCCTTTACAGCCTTACGTTTGAAGATGATTTCTCGAAAATAAAATTTAAATAATACAACAATAAAATAAATTTAAAATTTCATAACTGAAGTGAGATAAAATTTCATAAGAGAGGTATCTAATTTTATATACATCTAAACGAAATTTTTGGTATTATTTTTTATTATTAATTTTTTATCTCAGCTGAGATAATATAAAATAATTAAAAAATACCATAAAATTTCATAAATAAGATGTACCTAATAATTATAGGTGCCTCTTATTTTTTATGAAATGTTATTTTTTAATGTCTAAATTTTTCATAGCAGTTATGAAAATATGAATTTTCTGTATTAACTATGTAAAATATTTAATAGTAGTCCACAAAAAATAAAGTGTAAAAAAAAAAAAATGCAACTGATTTCAGACTTTCAGAATATCCTTTTTTGAAAATGTTCTAACGAAGATATGTTCAATGTCTCTACAATTGAAACTTACATCTTTCAGAAAAAAAACAATAATTATATTTAAAAATTAAATTAAAATATTTAGTGAAATGGGACGTAGAAAAAAAAACTTTGGAAAACGATTTCAGAGATTCAACATGTGTTGCAATGGGAGAAACAACTCTTAAAATACGTGACATTAAGGTCACTTACGATCATTTATATATTTGGAAAAAAAAGTTGTTATGCACACTCAGTAACAATGTAAAATTATTTTTTAAAATACATGTGCGTCGCAGATTGTAATAAGCTTTCAAATTCATGATGAGATCAGAGCAGCATTTCCCTTGAAACTTAATTTTAAAATATTTAACAACTTTATCACATTTCGTATTTAATATTGAAAACAATTCTAGTAAAAATTCATTTTTCATCGGAAAAATATTTTGGCTTTAGATAATATTGTTCTTAACATATTATTCATAAAAGTCATTAAAATCATTTCTAATTCAATAATGTATTAGTCGTGTTGTTTTTTGTATGTTACAATTCAGAGCTGATTTTCGGTAAATGTGATTCGATTTTAAAAAAAAAAAAAAAAAAAAAGAAAAAGAAAAAAAATCGAGGATTTATATTCTTCAAAGTCTTTTGATTTTAACTAATATAATCAATAAAAGTTACGCCGTTGAATTTCTCAAGTTTTCATAAAATTAAGTAAGTGGTGGGGATAACAGATGTAAAAAAACACAAAAAAAACCCCAAGCTTTTACTATGATTTTCTAAAGAAAAAAAAAAATGTCTAAAATAACAACTTTTAAAGTGAATAAGTTCTGAAAGTTTTATTAAAAGGCGAGAATTGATTTTTGCTAGAATTTCCCAAAACAATGTGTTTTTTAACACAAAAAAGAGGTTAAATTTCCTAATATTAATCTTTGGCGGACCCGTTTTTATACAAATAAATAAATAAATATTTTTAACCAAAATTTTAAACGTGCTAGAAAGGATGAAAAAATTTAACAAAATAATAAAAAATTTCTTTTTTTTTTTTTCTCTTAATAATAACAAACATTTTGACGATAAAACTTTGTTTTCATTAAGTTTGGAGTATTTTTTTACATCACAGTATGCTGTTTTTTAGCAACTTAGTGGAGATACCTGCTTGAGAAGAAGGGAAAGTTCACTTATACACATTGAGGTGTGTTTAATAAAACCTTTGAAAAGAGAAAAGTAGGTACTTAACTTTGTTGGAGAATCTTAAATCTTTTGAGGGTTTGACGGGTCCATCTAACATCAGTTACCTTTATTTTGTGCATTTGTTTTGACATTTTAGTTTGTTTTTGTTTTTTTGGGTTCATCCCCTCTCGCATCATTGCATATCATTTACAGATTTTTATATATAGAATTTTATGATCATTGCATTTTTATGTCATGGGTGGTTTTTTGTTCTATGCCATCTTTTATCTTATTATAAAACGCAGATTGTTGTGTGTGTGTGTTAACGTTTATATATTGATCGGATTTCCTACATTTTTCAACCGATTTCAAAAAAACTTCACAGGATCATAAAATTACCTTGTGGTGGTTCTTCTAAAGCGCCAAAAATGGGAAAAAATATAATTGTTTTTGCACAAAATCAATTTGAAAACCGATTAAGAGACATCGTGAAAATGGAAGGGGACAACCACATCGGTTTGTTTGTGTGTGGGTTCTTTAAATATGGGATCGGACATTGTCTTGATTCATCTCTCTTACCGCTTTATATTTCTAGTTATTAGGATATATGGAGGATTGAATGATCTTGTTGAGGATGAGCAAATTTTAATGAGTGAATTTGACGGCCTCAACCCATTCTGCCTTTTAGGCCTTGTGCTGTATTTTATTTATATTCGGTATATCTCCACTGTTGTAGATTTCATTTGTTATTTCGGTGATCTTGTCTATGCCAAAGTCATCTAAGGTTGTCAGCATTTCCGTTACAATTCCGTCTGTCCCTTCCGCCTTGTTTCTGTTCAATTTGGCCAGTACGGCTTTTAATTCGGTTTTCAGATTTCCAGGTCCATCGGTAGTTCTGTGTATTGCTGGTTGTTCCTTTACGTCATGGAAGAGTTCACCAATGTACTCGTTCCAGCATTGAAGAATTTTTTCCTTTTCTAATATGAGCGTACCATCCTTTGATTTTAGGTAGCCTGTTGACGAGCATGTCTTTCGTCCTGTTAGTTGTCTTATTTGTTTGTGCATGTTTCTTTTGTCACTCTTTCTATTTCTGCACATTTTTCGTTCAGACATTCTTATCGAATCGTTCTACTCCATGTTGGACAGTGGCAGGGCTCTATGAAAATCACAGGAAGTCATCATTATCATTGGAGAAGGGAAGGGGATATAGCAAGAATTTGGATTAGGAACCTGCAACGAACGCGAAGAAAAATGGATCCATGGTGCACAGCCAATGACGAGGTAATAGCCAACACATGGTTCCAAGAACATCCGAGGCGACTATGGACACGAAGGAGCCCAGGAGGAGAAACTAAAACCAAATTAATTATTTAACCATCAAAAAAAGGATTCAGGAATGCAATGATTCACTGCAAAACCTACCCAAACGCCGACTGCGGAAGCGATCATCGCCCTCTTATATGTAAATTAAGAGTGAAACTTCAGAAACTAAAGAAGCCTAACGTAGCACTCAAACTACAATACAACAAACTCCTGAGCGACCCTAACCTAAAAGAAAAATAAATAGGCAGTGTGAAAAGATACGAGGCACACAATGGAAACTTGAAATGGGACGCACTTAGAGACGCTTTAGTGACATCAGCAAACGATATCATCCCAAAGGAGACAGGACTAAGAAGGAGAAACGAATGGATGACTGATGATATTCTCCACATGATGGGAAGAAGACAGAAAACTTGGCCAAGATACGGAACGTAATACAGAAAATTACACAAGGAAATAAGGATTTTCTTTCTAATGTTAAATATTATTAGTCTCCTTTTTTGTTTCTGTTTTCTCTAAAAACTTCGTCGTTGCTCACATGTTTGGTCTATGGTATTCTCAGCATCCCTCTGTAGAACCACATTTCTGTTGCTTCGAGTCTCTTCTTCATCTGTGAGGAGATTGTCGAACATTAACTGCCATATGGGAGAACTGTTATCACACACCGGTTCAATTCTCTTTTCTTTGTTTCTAATGACATTTTCAACTTCTTAATACTTTGCTTAGCTTTTGGAAGGCATCTTTCACTATCCCAAAGCGCCTTCAAATTTCAGTGTCGCACTTTCCGTCCTCTGTTAAAACACTTCCCGGATATTTAAATTGTTATACTTATTCGATTTTAGTAAATCCAAGTTATAATTCGCATGTTGGGCAGTTTGTTCCCTTTGCTGACAACCATGCATTCTGTCTTTATGCAATCGCTGTTTAGTGCTTTCTTATCGCTTTCATTCACTACCTTCTGTGGGAGTCCCTGTAGTTTCTTTTTGTGTCTGATATTAATACCGTGTCATCTCATATCTTATGTTGTTAAGATTGTGGCACTCAATAATGAATGTTGATAGGACCTCTAATTCTCTCAGTAAGATACATAAATCAAATAAATACTAATTTTATTAAATATTATCGCTTTTAAGAAAATATTACTTAGTTATTCTATGATTATCCCTACTTGCAAGCCGAATTTATACCTTTATTCATTTCCTACGACCTACCCAAACGATGCGTACTTTATGACTTTTCATCTGTGATTTTTTTCCTTATAATTTTATTTCCTACAAGAAATAAATATCCACAAAATAGTCCGCGACTCTCTAAAATTTCTTCATTATTAAAATCTTTGGTATACGATTCAGCAAACTGAATTGAAATTTCATCATGTAGCAGAACGTATACCACCAATTTACTAAGCTTAGTTTTAAGGCCACACTGGTCTTCTAATTAAAGAAGTCCCTGTCTTGAAAGCCAGCATTTGATATCTTGGTTTGACCGCATCGGTAGAAAATACCCAACCAAGCAGGGCACGCGTCAGAGTCAGAGAGTTGTTGTTGTTGTTGTTAATAATAATAATAATAATAATAATAATAATAAAAAAATAAAAAACAATTAAAAAGAAAATATTTAAAAAAATAATTTTAAAAGAAAATAATTTTCATGGTTTTATGATAAAAATAACGAAAATGAAAACATCTTAAAATTCTTATTTTAGGAAGAGATTATTTTACGTTGTAGGGATTAAAAAAAAATAAAAACAAAAAATCTATTTTCTGTTTACTGTACGACGGCTATGGCTAAAGTTGTTACAAGCAATTATCGCTGAACGAACGTAAGATCTAAATTTGTAGCTATTTAACATTTTCGTGGTAATTGGCAATTTTGGAAGTTTGGGTTGAATGAAACGGATTACGGATTTCCGGTTCCAGCCGTTTAATATTTTGGCATTTGGATGAATACCAAATCTAATTGCAACGTTTAAGAATTTTAGCTACTGCTAAAATTCACAGCAAGACCAAAGAATGAAGTAGATATACTTTGTCAAGGTTGACGTGTGGGGTAACAGCTTTTCTACTGCTTCTGTCTTTACAGGATGCGCGAGTGGGCTAATGGACGGCAGCTTAGAATGAGAAATTTCAGTCGAGTTCTTTATATTCATTGACGCGTAGATACCCTTGGGAAAGGTATGAATCCATTTCCTTTCCTCAGTTCTGGGTTAAATAGTAATAATTGTACCTTTAAAGATCATTGTTATTCCCAAAAAATTGTTAATGCAATATTCATTCTCGAAAATAATTATTCTTACAATTAAAAATATGTTTCGACTTTAAATAACTGAAAAGGAATTGATATACCATAAAAACAAATCAATAAATCAATCAATCTGTTTTGAAAGATAAGGTAGATATGGAAAAGTGTTTGCTTAAGTGCTACCTCATTCTGTTATATCAGAGGCGCAGAGAAAAAATAATACCCTTTCCGCAAGGGTATTAATTAATACCAATCAGCATAAACAGTTACATAAACGTTGTTCACAAATTTCTTTGGTTAGATTAGCTTAGGTTGATTTTATGACATGTTCACCATTGTTGGGTTATTTAATGTCAAATTTTGTATGGAGCACTCAGTGAGGATCGAACTCACTACTCAGTCGTAATGATCAACCAGATTAGTTTCGCTATTATTACTCAACGTCGTGGTCTTGATTGCTTACGTTATTTTCACAATTATCCATTTGGAAAAGGCATAACTCCAACCTTTCCTGAACTCAGTCCCATCGGAAAGTATCGTGACTATAATCTCGCCACTGGCACGTTACGATAGCGAACAAAAACGGTGAAGCAATTCATTCTGTTTACCTGTATTTGTCGCAAAATTTTAAACAGTGATGAGGGCTCCATGTATGCAATGAATGCCCTGCATGTCGTAGATTTTTTCCAAAATAAGTTATTTTTGTATAATAAAAAAATTATTGATATTTTTTTTACTATCTTTCTTGCACTCATAATGATTTTTTAAAACCTTCCATTCCTTCATTTTTTAGGATAAATTGTGAACAAGCGACATTAGTAGAGTAGTGTAAGCAGTGTAATGTAAATCTGATATCGTATACTTTCCCGTATCAGTTCTATGCACAGGCGCAGAGAACGTGGAAGAACCGAATGAAAGAAGGTTAAAGGGTTAAGGTTGAGAGAGTAAGGAAAGAATTCCCCCCACTCCACACACGAAAAAAAAAAAAAAATAAATAAATAAATAAAAAATAAAAAAAGAAAGAAAACAGTGGAGTTAGCTACTTATTCCTGTTCTACTTGTACAGGGTAGCGACTGAAATACTGAATGATATAAAACAAAAATAACTTTTACACATACATGTATATCTTTCGGTAGTAAAGTCTGAATTGAATATTGTATGGAAACATTTTTAAATCCAGTTTCAGGATCTTTTGAGGCGATGTTCTGGCAATGCCCAGTTGAGCAGAGCGACGACGGGTAGAAGCTGATGGATCCTCAAGGACACTCTGCCGTACAGATTCCACCGCTGCGTCAGTGCACACAGTGCGCTTAGGACCACTTCCCAGAAGATCGCCGACTGATCCAGTTCTTTCAAACCAAGCGATTAGGTTCCGAATCATTTTATCGTTAGGAGATATTCTGACATTAAAATGCTGTTGGTATTTTCTCTGAGTTGGAATAATTGATCTTTCATTGGAATAGAAAAATTCAATGAGTCTTACTCGTTTCTTGACATCATATGTAGCCATTTTAATCTCCAAGGGATGACCTGTAACCTGCAAAAAAAAAAAAAAGGAAAAATTTGAAAACGAACAAGTTATGAATTTTTCAAACCCTTCAGTTTTTCAGTGGCCACACGATATCTCTATTATTTTCTCGTATTTCTCTCGTAAACATTAACAGTCATCAAGAAGTGAATGTCTCGGTTTCGAAGGCACTCTTCGCTACTACTGTTATATCCATTGTTAGCTACAACATAGAAACGCAAGTGAACCAGTAGATATATTTATTACAATAAAGGAAAACCTTTTCTTATTTCTGACTTCAAGGTCTTAAAATGCTGAAATGAAAAGAATAAACATTTTCTGATAAAAGGTGAGATTTCTGAAAAATGATGAGAAAAAATATCTGTGTGACAAATGAGAAACACTGTTGTATTGTATCTAATGTGTTTGATTAAGGGATGTTCCCTGCCTCAAACAGCTTCGTACTTATCAGCTGTTGATGACTCTTACATTGCACATATGATAAACCAGCTTCTTGCCCCGTGTCGATTAACCCCATCTTTGTCAAAATCAATTTCAAAGAGAGAAAAAAAAAACAAAAAAAAAAAAAAAAACAAAAACAAAACAAAAAAACAAAAAACAAAAAACAAGGCCTGACATCTGGGTAAGTCTCACAAGCCGGATAGATAAGATAGGGTGAAAAGTGGTCTCCAAAATAGACTAATAAGCATTCGATAATGTCTAGAATTACGAGACGCTGTTTCGTGCAACGGGCAATTACCCTTGGCCTTGTTTCGACTTCAAGTTGTGATCATTGATATTACGTCATTTTCCTAAACTGTGGACTGATAGCTGATAGTCCTTTTGTTTTTTTTTTTAAAAGATCCTGACATTTTAATTTTTAGTTTGGATGTCTTATGTTGTATTTTATTTTTGTTCCTGGGTGCATCTCCTCCCTCTCATTTCATATCATAATTTTATATATTCTTATATATTAAAAAAAAAAAAAACAAAACAAAAAAACAATTGTATATATTTTCATATCATGGTTGTTTTAGTAGAATCCCTGTGGATATATAGTATTATGGTATGTGTTGGATTGAATGGCGATGAATAAGTTCTTGTGATGCATGAGCAAATTGTAATGAGCGAATGGGCAGTGAAACAGATTAACTAGATGTAGAATAGTCAGTGACGATCAACATTTACCTCCCTTGATCTTGTGCCACATGAAATGTAATATTTCAAAATAAATTGTGGCTTAATTCTAACTCCGCATAAATTGAGTGCAAAACAGTTTACATATAATACAGTAGAAAAGTCTTCACTATTGCAAATAATGGGACTTACTACATGAGAAAAGGATATCATGTAATGAATTTCGATGTTAGTTCTACTATAGAGAGGAGAGAACATTATCTGGATTTTCAAGAGATGTGTAGGGAGAGTAAGGGTTAAAGGATTGACGAACGATACCTACAAAATTGTGTTTATCCTTCCATAATTTTAACAATCTATGGATTTATACACAAAATTTCTAACCATAAGATGAGTTCAGGTAATCCAACAGTTTTTATGTAAACTAGAATTCACCCTTATCGTTGAAACGAAGTTACGAGGATCACGTGAGTAGATATCAGTTCATAGTAACGAACACCAGTTTCAATTTATCACGCCTGGAGGCAAGACGCGTCTTTTCACGCCAGTTGCTATTTATCATACCTAGAGGAAAGACGTGTCTGCCCACGCGAGTTGCCATATAGGCCGTAGAGAAGACGAACGTTACAAGACCACAGTAGTAGGGCATACAGAGAAAACTACATGGACTCACCTGGCACATAGAAAACACCAACAGCCTTTTTTTCCGTTGGGAAATATTACAAGTAAAATCCTCTCTCTTCTTGCTCCTTTAACACTACTAGTTGCATACATATGTTATAGGACAAATTAGTAACATCAGTATAAAAAGTCTCTGTGAGAACCATGCAAGATTATCATTCCTTTCTTTCAGCTATTCTGAATTTTATAATGTTGTCCGGGGTGGTTATTGAAATAATAACTAGAAAGGCAGCTTACAAAGTATACGGGTTTATTTTAAACAAGAACAATACAAGTAGATACAGTGTAACCCGGATATAAGAGAAACCCGGATATAAGAGAGATTTTCTCTGGTCCCAAATTAGAGCCTGTGTTAATGTATATAAAATAGACCAAACCCGGATATAAGAGAAACCCGGATATAAGAGACTTCTTCTCCGGTCCCGACAACTCTCTTATATCCGGGTTACACTGTATTTACAAGTTTGTTTGAAGCTGGAAAGCGAACGATATTTACCCGATCTCTCCACGAGGCAGGATGTGGCACAAGACCGATTTTTATCTGGGGCCATTCGAGCGCGGAAGCTCAGGCAAAAAAAAAATCCCCGCAGACTCCGCATACACGGGGTCGGATTGGTCAATCTCCCCAGACGAGACTCTGCCTTTCGGCATAGCCTCGTCTGGGTTCCTCTGCTCGAAGGCAGGGAGTTCGACGTCGTGATACTTGCTCAAGCCTAAGCTGGAAAGCAAACCCCGGAGACCAATACCACAGATGCTTATATTACTACTGGTCCATTTAATAGGGGTGTATCAGTTCTTTGTATATTGAGGGTTATCAGTTCGTTCCATAAAACACTGAATATATTTACACACTTAAAGAAATCTATCATAGAAAAAATAACCACGTTGAAAGTATTTGTTAATCTTGGCTTGAAATAAAAAATGTCCTTCCCCTAAATGAAATTCTAGGAACATGTCCTCCTACTCTTTTTAAAAGGATAAACCATACCAATGTGTGCTTGTCATTTTTATTTACTTATTTATTACTAAAATTTTGGATTTTATTTGGTAAACCGAGTTTTGTAGGAAACACGTTATATTTGTCTTTTTTATTATGTTAATGTAACGTTTTTGAATGTGTTGGGTTTTTCGTTCGTTTTTTTTTTTCGATTTATTTTAATCCTGTTATTCATCAACAATTTTAACAAACCAGTTGTAAAGGAAGAATAGAGCTACAAAACCCATAAAACACTACGGTAAAAATATTTTGCGTTTTAATTCAATTAACATGTGAAAAACGAACGAATTTATCTGACAACACAATATTAATATAGCAATATCATCATGGATGAAATCAAGACGATTTTGGGTTACTCGTATGTGTAGATAGGAATTTCTGAAAATGGTTCTCATGGTTTCAACTAACATTCACGCAATGACCAAGATGTTTTCTTTTGTCTGCGGAAGTTTAAGAAACACGATTCTCAAGAAAAGTGGAATAATAATCTACGTGTCAAGACACGAACAAAAATGTCGATTGGTTTGTCGTTTCAAATACCTCCGTTTCCTTTCAGTTCAGAGTGGCAATTATAAAGATGACTTAATAATACTCAAAGACAGGGGACAAGAAAGAAAACAATTCGGAAAATTGTATTAAAAAATAAAGAGAATAAAAGTAATTATTTCCCAAGTTGTTTAGGCTAGTATTCTGTTATGTACTATGTTATATTGCATCGTGCAGGACAACAGTAAATAAAGAGACGAGACGTATTGTTTTTAATAATTGTAGCAACCCATGGCGGAACTGACAGTAGCCACAGGCTTTACGCTTTGTTCAAGCGTGATTGGTTCATATAAATAGTTACAGGGGAATCAACTCTGTATTTACTAATGTATTACATTCACCGAAGAATTTATCGGCTGTAACATTGTGATAAAAATATCAAGGGCCAGAATATTAATCCGAATAGTTTACGGAATAATAATAAACTTCTTTCAAAATTTCAGATAAGATTTTAAAAGTAATAATAGCATATAATTCCATTTCATGATGATGTTATTGTCGTTAAAGAATATGGCCATGAGGGTATACTTTGAAAGAAAGACACATAATGCCTGTAATTAAAGATCGTGGATCAAATAAAAATATTCACTACTGAGAACGAAAGTGCTATGAATCATGGGACTTGGTGTTAAGCTATCGTGTGAAGTGGCAATCTGTCTATTGATTAACTCTTGTTGTGAGAAATGTTGAGGGCTTCTAGGGTTATGAATCATGTGACTTGATGTAGTCATGTGTCTTGTAGTCACTATAAACACCCTACCGCAATATGCTCTAATGGTATATAGAGATGAAGTAAAGGTCAAATTTATTGTCTATAGCACCATTTATTGTTGACTCCATTTGGTTAAAGTGTTTAAAATGGTTGACTATCGTTATAGTTCTTTTTTGTGATTTGAGAGTTCATACAGGGTTGTTGTGTTCCTTCTGGTTGACGGAAATTAATTCGTTGCATTCATCCTTTCTTCTTCTTCTTCCTATTCTGGAGTTGTACATCAGGTCAAACTCACAGCCGATGCGTATCGAACTGCTATCTCGAATCAAGTTCCTCTCCACTGCAGCGTCTCTCTAGTCTCGTGCGTGTTTTTTTCTTCTTTTTATTGGGTCTGACACATCCGTGTTTCTCGTTTGATTTTTGGCTGGACGTGTTGTCATTGGTTGATTTTTTTAAGACGTTCACTGACCCACATAAATTAAGTCCGGGTTCATTTCCGTTAACGAGGATAGGAACAATAGAAGGAAGGAAAGGAAAAGAAATATATAGAAGAGAGGGAGAGGGAGAGAGAGAGAGAGAGAGAGTTTTCTTTGTCACTCACTTAGTAAAGAGGAAAGTGTATATTTCCGTATGGTGTTATTACAGCCTAATCCTATTACACTGTAACGCAGTAGTTCTCAACCTATTTTGCCTGATGCACCCTTTTCATCATAAATCAGGATCTCATTCCCTTCTCCCTTTCCAAGATTGTCCGACTCAAAGGTGCATTCCAAATAATATTCATATATTACTGAATATCTTCATTCTTTTCCATATTAGTACGTATACATTTACATGGATTATTTTTGTCGTGGCAAAAAACATAAGAGCTAACTGAAAGAAAACCCAGCATGACCTCTCAGTTGCGCGGACTGATGCACATTGCGGGCTGTGCCGTCTTGGGGAGTTCGAAAGTTAATATTTTGAGTTTACCAATCTGTGGCCCCTAATTGCCTCCGCCTCGAAACCCTGAAATTTTCCACTGGTTGAGAACCCCTGCTGTAATGGACGGGGGATTTACACTTGGTTAATTAAAAAGAAAAGGAAGAGAAAAGAAAAAGAGAAAAATCTCTAAACAAATTCAAAAGGCCAGTAGCATTATTTGTTTGAAAAAGACTGAAAAACGTTGGGTTAATAACAAGAAAGGGCATTAATTAAATTGACTGGTTGTCTCGTAAAGAAATAGGAAATAATTTCTTTTTAACCATTTTTTGCAGATTAGCATTTATTAGACCTTCCCCAAGCCACGACATTTGTCGGAATCGAAAAATATTGATTTTAAAAAAAACATTTTAGAAGAGTTCCTTTCATAATACAGTATCAAATTGATTTTCGACTTATCTGTACCTTGTTTTTATTTACAAATTTGATGTTTCAAACAGCTTGTTATGAATCATGGGACTTGGTGTTAAGCTATCGTGTGAAGCTATTCTCCCTTTGTTTTGTTACTTTTCTCTTTGAGAGAGCTATTTCTTTTTACCGGGACTATAAAAGGACACTATATTCGATAATATTGTATTCTCAATTGAATAAAGTTTTCTTAAAGCCTACACCTGCGTACTTTTGTCATTACACTGCTTACGCCGTTTATAAATGTGTACTAAAAGGACAACATCAGTAGTTCACAGATATCAATGACATTTGTAATTAAAAATAACGTTCAGATAACTCTTTCTTTATGAAGTTAGTGATCGATTTGACACTGTATATATTTTATGAACAGGAATCCCTTACTAAAATTATAAAAAAATAATATTTTTCGATTCTAACAAATGTAGCTTGAGGAATCTTTAATGAATGCTAAACTACAAAAATTATGCACCCCCGCAAAAATTTTTCATATAATTTTACGAGCGGACCAGTCAGTTTAACTAGCGCCCAAGAAAGATGAAAATAACAGCCTGAATATACATGAAGTAATAATAATTATTGTAATCTTGCTGACATCTGTGACAGTTGTAGTAGCAGTTGTAGCAATAGATAGACATGAAATTGTGGTTGTCGAACAGATGGTTCGCTCTTATAAAAGATGGCCTTTTGTCGATGTTTGCTGTCTTAAGCCAACAGCTTTATATCGACATTCAATGAAAGGTGCTTTGTAGTTAACAGACAGAATAATTTGCCACTGTGAAGGCCAGGCAACAACAACAACAACAATATATAAATGCCTCGCTATGGTAACAAGCAGTTCACTCCTTATTGATTTCTCCACACTTGTTGGTTTGTGCGAGACTTAACTAAGCATAATAAATACCGCTACACTAATTTGTTTGTTAACATATTCTTATCAAATTTCTAGGTTTCTAAATTTCTCAACTACTAAGAGGTCATAGTGCACTCCGCTGTGTTGGGAGGAGGTTGCAACAAATGTTCGCATCTTTTTCTAAGTGAATTTTAAAGATTTTTATATATTGGTGCGTAGATTTATTCAATCACATATGTATCATTTCATTTCACTACCTTTCAACATCTTTGAGGCAGCTTCAGGATTACATGCTCCCAGAATGTAGCATCATTCTAGGTAATGAACTGGTCTAAATGGTTTTAACAGACTTTCAAAGCAATAGAAATTCTTCCCATTAAGAAAATTCTGTAGGAACTGAAATAAATAGTAATCCGAATCTGTAAGGTCAAGTGATTATGATGGATGTAGTAGGATATCCCAGCCAAGCTGTACCAATTTCCGGGTCTGCAAAGAGACGTGAGGACTGGCGTTGTCCTTGATGGAAGACTACACCTTTTCAATTGGTCAAATTCGGATGCCTTTCTTCGATTGCTACCTTTAAATTGTCCAACTGGGAAGAGTACTTGTCTGAATTCAACGTCTGATTTTGCGGACGGAGCCCGTGATGCACAGTGTTCTCTCAATCTCATCAGATACACAGCATGGCATTTTTCAGATGCAGACCGGCTTTTGGAATGATTAACGATGGCTCATTTCATGTTTTTGTGGGAATTTTTTCGATTTACATTGTTGTAAACAATACCTTTTTGATCGCTTGTGATCGTTCTAAAA